>MVGT01001384.1:281126-310931 GCA_002174775.1 Macleaya cordata | reverse complement strand
CCCCCTAACTGAGCATACCCCTCATCCTAATCAGGGAGCCCCAATAACAACAATCTTAAATAATGGAAAGTTGCTTAGATCCTTAGATTCTTAGATCTCACTATCAAGGTGAAAATTCATGGATTCTTGAACTCCATTAAACTTGCCTTAAAGTAATGTGTAAAATTAAGGACGATGTTATTGGGACATAAAATATTTTATGTTTAGCCCAAACATAAACTTTGTTTGGCCCACATGAGTACCATCCAAAGGCTGATTTTTTTATGATGATATTTTTCTCACTATGTAGATCATCATCACAAATAATCAGCCAAATCTAAAACTTCTAACCCCATAAAAAATTAGTTAGAATTTGATTGAAAACTAACAGTGAGAAATTCAGCCTATTTTTTATTGGGTTAAAAGTTTTAGAATGGGCTGATTTTTTGTGAGAATGATATGCATGGTGAAGAGAACATCCTCACAAAAAATCAGTCATTGGATCATACTCATGTGAGCCCCACAAGGTTTATGTTTAGGGTAACATAAAATGTTTTATGTCCCAATAACATTTTCCGTAAAATTAATATGTTACATAGGCTTAAATAACAATGAGTCCCCATACCGCGTGTGAGTTGGCTATCCTCCGACAAACTCACTTTTCTCTCATAGCGCGTGTGAGTTAGCTATTCCCAACAAACTCACTTTTATCCCTAGCGCATGTGAGCGGTAAATTATGAAGGGTGTAATTTGGTTGAGTGCAAAACAACTAAAAAAAATGTAATTGGTGGGGGGCGCACCTCATCCTGGGCCGCCAACAAGATTTTGTGTTGGCCCCCGTAAAATCTTCCAAATATTAAAGAGGAGGTTTATTGTCCTACTATTTTTGTGGAGTTCAGATAGAGATGATCCAATTATTAATTTTTGGTGAAGATGTTCTCATATCACCTTGATATGAAATAAGTCCATTATGAAACCTCTACCCTTGAGATTAGTTACTTAAATCATTGGGTACACCATAATCGAAGAGTCTTAAATATTCCACCGTGGCACTTAGGCACTTACTAAACACGAAACACATCAGCCACGCTTACACAAACTCAACGCCATGTACGTGCATTTCCATTACATCCACACTCCTTCCTGCTTAACCCACACTCTTTTTTAACACACGTGTCATTACCAAAACCCGCCATGTGTCACTCAAGTTGCATAACAATACGATTAAACTAAGGAAAATTAATTCCAACGATTACAATTCCCGCTATTTTAGCTCTCTTACATTCCTCGTTTACTGCCACGTGTAACAACACTCCTACTTAACAGCAAATTTAAATCTTCCCTCCACCTACTATAAGAACTGATCAAACCCTAAAAAACAAAAAACAAAAACTCAATGGCTTCTTCTTCTTCTTCTTTTTCATCAATTCAAAAACCCTTTTTCATTCTCATATTGTTCTTCTCAAAAACCCTAGCCATCAATGTTGATGATTCTCAGAAATGCGATTCGGAAACCGGCGAATGTATCAACAAATCCGCTGCTTTCTCTCTCAAAATCATAGCCTTGAGTTCTATACTAGTTACTAGTTTGATTGGTGTTTGTTTACCTTTATTTTCAAACAGAATTCCAGCTTTACGACCCGATCAAAATATATTTACAATCGTAAAATCTTTTGCGGCCGGAATTATTTTAGCCACAGGATTCATGCACGTTTTACCGGATTCATTCGATATGTTATCATCTGATTGTTTACCTGATACTCCTTGGCATAAATTTCCTTTCACTGGTTTTGTAGCAATGTTGTCTGCTATAGCTACATTGATGGTTGATTCCTTGGCTACTAGCATTTATAATCAGAAAAATGGTTATGAAAATGGAGTTACGGGAGGTGGTGGTGGCGGTGGTGGTGGTGGTGGCGGTGGAGATATGGAGATGGCAATGTCAAATGGGAATGTACATTTTCATAGTCATTGTGCAACGAAGGCGGTGACGACGTCCGGTACCCAATTACTACGCTATCGTGTTATAGCAATGGTTAGTTTTTTTTTTTTTTTTCTCTCAATGAATTGGTCTTAATTAAATTTCTGCTGTAATAATGTTATATGATTATAATTGTTCATAAAAAAGAAGATTATAATATATTGATTTTTGTTCATTATTTCAAAAAATTGTTGACAGGTACTTGAGCTTGGAATCATTGTTCATTCAGTAGTAATAGGGCTTTCATTAGGAGCTTCAAACAATACATGCACAATTAAGCCTCTAGTAGCTGCACTTTGCTTCCATCAAATGTTTGAAGGCATGGGTCTTGGTGGTTGCATCCTTCAGGTGTGTAACAATTTCATGTTTAATCAATAAATCTGCCTAATTTTCAAAAAAAAAAAAGTGGGTTAGAATTCTGGCTCCTTGCTTCATCAGTCGAACGACATCGCAGTCATAACTAACTCTTTTCTGATATGTGAAATGCAGGCTGAGTACAAGTTGTTGAAGAAAGCTTTAATGGTGATTTTCTTCTCCATAACAACTCCATTTGGGATCATTCTTGGACTCGCAGTGTCGAAAGCTTACAAAGTAAATAGTCCTAAGTCGTTGATCACGGAGGGAATTTTAAACGCTTCGTCTGCCGGGCTTTTGATCTATATGGCCTTGGTAGATCTATTATCAGCAGATTTTATGGGTCCAAAATTGCAAGGAAATATAAAGCTTCAAATCAAGTCATATATTGCAGTTCTTTTAGGTGCTGGTGGAATGTCGCTTATGGCGAAATGGGCTTGATTTTAAGCCCTTCATCAATATTTAGTGGAATTGATACTATTGATGATTTTTTATTTTTTTTTTTGTTTGGCCTACCTGTAGTAGTTTCTGCTTTGGTTTTTAGGGTTTTTTTTGGGGGGAAGAGTACAATATGCAGAAGTTTTTGTCAATGAGTATAAATAGCAAGACTTGAGATTACTCACTCAAAACTGTTGAATGACAGCCTTGACTGAATATACGATTTTATTTTATTTTTTGTTATTAGAACTTATTGAAGCCAGATGAGTTTGGTATTAGTTAGGGGTGTGCAGGGATCGAAACCATTGATTTTGGTTCGATCAGCATCCGATCCAATGTATAATGGTTTTCAATCCAATCCGATCCACCCAGTGAATCCCATCCAATTCGATCCGCCCCAATCAAGATTGGATTGGATTGGTTTCGTCAGTTTGGGCTATTGGGCCAAGCCTGTTAAACATATCAATTGGGCCCTTAATATTTATCATACTCTCTATTTATGGCACATAAAATAAAAAAAAATAATAGTTGGGCCTGGTAAAACTATCACATATTTTCAACTTGGGCCCATAATTACCCTTAGATATTTATAAAAATTACAAATTTAGTTTAGTATATGGGGTAAGTTGATTGGATCGGTTGGGTATTGGTTTCGACCACCCGGATCCGCCAACCGATCCACACCTATTGGATTTCAAAAACAACAAACCAATCCGCCCCGACCTTGTCATTGGATCGGTTTCGATCCAACGATGATTGGATTGGATCGGTCGGTTTGGGCGGATCGGATCAGAAATGCACACCCCTAGTATTAGTTAGTATCCAGAGAGATTAGTGAAGAAAGGAACCATGGTGAAGGTTGTGTTTGCATTAAGCTAAAAATCCATTACAGAGAGAGGAACAGAGAACTGGCATCAACATACTTACACATACTACAAATATATTCAGGATTAGCTCATATGATGTGGATAATTCCGCCCAACATTTTCAACAACGTCTCATCGAAAATTGCCAGTCGAGTCTAAAAATCCAACAAGCTATTTTTTAGGTCACTTCACTATTAAAGGGACTCGCCATTTTGGATAGAGGGTTACCCAAGTTAAGGGGAAACCACAAAACATACAAACTGGTTATGGGTTCGCCCACATTTTACTAAGGGGGTCCTTCCTTTTTCTCCAATTTGTTTTTGGAAACATAACTAACCCTAAATTCCTCCCATTTTATCAACAACCAAGAGCTGAGGCCCCTTTTTCAAACTGTAAACACCTTCCTTGTTGAATCAAAAGGTGCTGATGATAAGCCCACCCCAAGTATGACTGGATATATCACTAATAAACCAATAACCTGACTGCAGAATTTCTAGTAGTTGGGTTGCAATTCTGATGATGATTTTTAGTAGTTAGATTTGCCAATTTTATGGTATTCCTGTATTGGTGACTGGATATATCACTAATAAAGCAGAATTTTGGTGTGACGGTACAAAAACGTCGGCATAGCATCTGGGTTAATGGATCGAATAACTGTGCCAGACTGCAACTTAGGTCACCTGAATCAATCGCAGAAAATTCAGCAGTTTAACTTCCTAAACTTGTGAAAATTTGATTTAAAGATGTACTGTTTTAGAGTACTTGAACTTCTAGCCCACACCTTTGATAGGATCAAAAGTTTTGGAACATTGGGATGGACTCTAAAATCATCTGGATCTTATAAGCAAAAGTATAATTGATTTCATCTTCAAAATTTACTAATTAAACTCTCTCAAATTAAACTCAGTTCACCAGAAATGAAAAATAAAAAAATAAAAGAAAAAACAATACTCAGTTTGGAAGTTATGCTAATGTAATTCTTCCTGATCAAGATTCAAAACAGATACCAACTAATCAAGATTTGGATCAACATCAAGTTGGATATGGTGGAAATATCGGTATAATTTCATTGAAGCTCCTACTAAGCACAAATCAAGAAAGCCACAAGAGTTTCCCTATGAAATGAGAATATATAGCACAAGTTGAAACACCAAAAAAAAAAGAGACCAACAAGAGCTTTATTTTAAATAAAAAGTACCTCTAAATCTGACAACATTCTGAATCTGATGTTTCGAAGAAGTTTGGTATAGACTTTAAATATCAAGGCTGACGAAATGAGTTCCCTTCATGCTCATGGTGGTCATCAACAGGTAAACTCACAACTGGAATATCTAGGCTGCTTCTCTCTGCTTCAGGGGCTATTTCTCTTACATCAGCAATCCTTGCATCAGTTGCCTGAATATCACTCCATTCTCCATCTCCAATTGACCTGAGATTTTCTTGATCACCCGTAAGTGGGACTGACCTCGAAACGCTAAGACATGCTTTATCCACGTTCTCCTCTGACAAATCCACGTGCTTCGTTAATGGAAGGGTGTTGTTAGAATCAGAGCAGGACTTTTCTTCAGATACTTGCTTTGTTTCTCCTTGTTGTCTGTTAGAAGCAAAGTAATTGGTCAGTTAACTATACTTAGAAGTTGGAACTCAAACTAAAGAGAATCACAAGACCACCAGAAATTGATAGGGGCCAAAAGAGTTTGAGGTAAATTGTATTTGTGATGCCCCGAATGACGAGACCCGACCTCGTACTAGGATCCAAAACACGGTTTGTCAAGGCAAACTAAATTAATAATTAAATAACTACGGTCAAGTAAAAACTAGGTTAAACCAACCTTACTAAGTCAACTTCAGTTCAAACTGGGTTAATACAAGTCAAAAAGGATCAAGTCCAAAAAGGAACACTAAGGTCCCACATACGCACCAGGGTCCCACTCACTTGTGTGGCCCACATGACACATGGCAAAACAAAATAGGTCCAAAAATCCAGGTGTTAAAGTACAACAATTAAGTGTCGGAAGAAGAACTGGTTCCATAACACTACTACTAACAGTTACTGAATCTTATTCAGAAAATGTGGCAGGTACTCACTAGCAGAACAAAATATGATTCACAACTGGCCACATTAGCTGATGTGGCATCTACTCATTAGCTGCCACATGCAGTCAGGTAATGTGGTCAGAAAATTTGGTCCATATAGCATTACTCTAAAATTATTTCCAGACAGTGAAACCAAAGTTATTAAAGTAGGTAGGAAGATGGAACCTTTGAATTTGTGCTTGCAACACATTAACATATGCTAAAAGCTCTTCTTTTTCTTTTACAGCAGCCAACTGTTTCTCCACAGCCTCCTTTACCCTAGCTCCAGCATCTACATCTGCAACCCTTGCCCTCTCCTCAGCTCTAACAACAGCCCCTTCCAATATAACAACTTGTTCTCTAGCTTTTCCAAGTTCAGAACGCCATAGTTGTGCCTCCCTAAGGGCAGAGTCTCTCTGCTGCAACAATTGGTCCCGCTCTTTACATAGAAACATAACTTTTTCTTCAGAAGCTCTCAACTACAAAGCCAATATCACCAGAGGTTCAAAACATTCGCAATTTTAATCAAAAGCACTAGTGATTTAGCTCATAATGGAAATCAAAAAGTAAATGCAAATTGAAGCATTATTTGATCATGTTTGCTGGAGATAGTTATCACTGGTACACAAAATGAAAGATTGGTGGGAGAATTATCAAGCATCACAAGTTTATTAATAGATTAGAAGACAACCCATTTAATAGGCAGCCAAAGCTTAAGGGTTTGATGAAAAGACAACTCGACAAAAATTAGGGACAAGATAAACTATTAGCATTAACTTACACTAGTGGGTGGCAGGTAAACATGTATCTTATATCTAAGAAGTCTGATATGCGAAGGTGATGTTCATGATATACACAATATATTTTCTTATACTGATTTATAAAAATAGGAATAAATGTTTGAGAGAGGGTAAGAGTCATTGCTTATTTAATGTGAGTTATGTAACATTAAGTAATACTATTTATTGTTTAATGCTAGAGTGGAGCTAAGTGTTAGTTCATTGAATGCCAAACATTCCTTCCATTAGATAAAGAAATTACAACTCAAAAGTATATAATTTGCTTCTAATAAAACATATAAAAAATTAAAAAGGTAAATTTTGAATGCTAAAAAATGACTGCGCCGTAACTTTGAAGTATTTGCATCATATAGTATAGATTTTGAACAAGTAGAAAAGAAATATAACCTTGACCTTGCACATGACACACCACGCCTGAGATTACAGTTTGGAAGAAAGTCAGTTACAAAAGCCTGGGATCGATGCTTAAAGTTTGGAAGTAAGCCATTTATAATAAGTTTTATACCCACTTATACTATAGATTGCAGTAGTAGATTATATTCAATCTTCAAGAGGGGAGAATGTTTTGGCACCTTTGACATGGATGACTCCAGCTGCTTCTCTGAATCCTTTGTTAGACGCTCAATTTCTGCACAAGCAATTCTTCTTTGTTCATCCATTGCATGAGCTGCAGAAGCCGCAGCCTCAGCAGCTTCAGCGGTGTCAGTTAGTTTCTCTGCTATTTCCTTTATTGTTGAATCCCGTGCACGAAGAACTCTAGCCAAGTGTTGTAATTCCTCATCCTTCACTCTTAGAGTTTCCTGCAAAATGATAATCCTTGGTTTGTAATTGTAGCAGAGGAATTTTTTGGGAGAATAGTCATATATTTGCCATTTTTTGTAGAACTAGAAAGTTAAATGTCAACTAAGGGCGGACACGGGCCCAGACCGCCCAATAAGATTAACAAGTGGCACGGTCCTACCCACGGACGGGTCTAATCTTCGCACAGTTGAGAGAAATAAAGATTAAAAAGCAAGTCCCGACAAATAATTGTGAGCAAAACACATAGGAAACTCTTCCATACCAAAATATTTTTTTCTTTTTAAAAGTATTTCCTTTATGTTTATATTATGACAGTATTGGCATAAGAAAGTTCTCCCTGAACTTGGATGTTGTACTAACAACGTTTCTTGGTAGTGATGATATGTAACAACACTAACATGCATGTCAAAGGGCTAAATATGAATATAATTAACTTCAGTGCTCACGTACTATTGTGTCAGGCACCCCACAACTTAAGCAAAAATGTTCAAAGCTACACAGATATAGGATAGAAACAAAGGTCACTTTAGAAGAAGAGTTCATTTTATAATGATATCAAAATAATAAAAGATGCAACCTCCTCCATGAGGCATTTCAATATTGACTTTAGATGAAGATCCTATCTAGCAACTACATACCGTCATGATTGCCAGATCATCCATCTGACCTTCATTTGTTCTATTTGCCATCATGCCCAGAGCCGTCCGCATAGATATCCTCATTGCTGCTTCAATTTCTTTAGCAGACTCCAGGGCTGTCGAGTTGGCCGCAGCAACTACTGTTGCAACAGTTCCCAATTTTGCAGAACCATTCCCACTTAAGGAATCAACAGCTTCTTTATGGGCCTTCAGTACCAACTGTGTTGCACTGGTGGTCGAACAAGAAGAATATGAAAAATTAAATGGCAATTATATCATCACTACAGTGAGCTGATGCTGTATAAATCATGCGTAGGATAGCAAAAAAGCAGAGCAGATGTAAGTTGATCAGACTGCATGAGAATATGTTATTGTTCTTGTATTGATTAAATTTAAATCAACAGAGTATACACAAAAGGCCACTGATATTTCAACACAACTTTTTACTAAATCCACACAACTTAACTTTTGTACCGTTGTTCCCATAAAACAGACAATACAAAATGGCTTGTCGGTTATGCAAAGTCGACGGGCCATTTTGTGAAATTTGTATTCTTCTTTTAATTATTCTTTCAACTTTCAAAAAAAAATTTGTGAAATTTGTATTGTCAATTTCAAGTAACCGACGAATAACTCGGCCAAAAGTTGTGTGGCTTTAGTAAAAAGTTGTGTGAATTTCTCCTTGGCCTACGTAAAAATTATGTGATCATATGGAAAATCAAAATAAAAAAAAATAATTAACAAACCCGGTTATTAGAGTATTATAATTCGTTAAAGAAGTTTTTTATCCAGTCAAATTAGCCCATCCTCAACATATTGCTCTTTTAGTTTAGTTCGCTTGTCAAAAGCTTAGCACTTGGTCTACTTAAGAATTTACTTGTCAATAGCTCGTGAATAGAATTCATCTATTGTTGGAAGATGTGAAACCTAAATCAAACAAGAGGGGTTAATTTCGACATATTAATCTATGTGAAGTGGCCCATTTGTTCAGTACATCTTCAGCTTCATCCACATTTCACTTTTAACAAGATGTTTTAACATCAAAACCTCATTTCTTCTTCTTTTTTTATTGATAAAAGCCAAACATCATCCATGCCTGAATCTGCATTCAAGAAAGATTACCCAAACCACTATTTCTCATTCAGAGGTGAAAAGAAAAGAAAAAGGAATCCTTGCAATTCTAAAACAAGGGGGCTCCAGCTCCGAAAATATCATTACAAATTCAAAAAGGAAATCATGTTCCTCAGACCCAGTCAAGTTCTAAAATGCTTATCCTAGAAACGATATTTGACCTCTGCAGACTTCCTTAAAATATCATCTATTAGCCGATCAAAATATGTATATCAGTATATGTAATTAGGGCTTTGCTTGGTATCCGGGGAATTTTTGTGACAATTCGCAGCCCCAAAATACTATTGTATTTGCCTTAATTGGATAGATAAGTGCAATCATTACACTAAATTTTAGTGGTCCCAAATACAAATTTGGTAAAATAGGTTGTGAATATTTGTAGTCATAAAGATTGCTGCATTTATTCACACCCTATTTCATCAAATTTATGTGGGGGACCACTACAATTTAGTGTAATGATTACATTTATATACCAACAATCAAGGCAAATACAATAGAATTTTGGGGTGCGAATTTTTGCAAAATTCCCCGGATACCAAGCGGAGCCTAGAAGTCAAACAAAAACCCCTTTCATTTTCCAAGTGAAACTGAAAAGAAATTCCTAAATTCACAAACTGTATCCCCACAAAGGACAAATAACATAGCTAATATAGCCACTAAAAGTTTTAACAATATTTTCAATATACATTTTTCATGCAACATAACACCAAGCGGAAGCTCCATAAACTTACTGTAAAGTGGATACCCAAGCGCGAGTAGCACCAGGAGTTTCAGCACAAAGAAAGTACTCTTTCTTCTGTGGGGTTCCAATATCTAGTGAGTAATAGTTAAGAAGCGTACACCACCGTCACTATGGAACCAATAATAAACGGAAACCTTTCAAAATGAAGAACCCCGAACTCAAATCCATCTCCATACTGTCTTAGATTCGGAAATAAAACAAAACAAATAAACGAAGATATCCATTGCCAAGAAAATCTTATTGCATGAGGATACAGAAACAGCAGCCATCATACTTCGGTAGTCCACTGCAGCATGTAGAAGAGGAAACCAGATCAGCAAGCATCTAAGCTCAGACAAATTGGTTATTAAGAATATACCGAAGTAAGGATACAACAAACTAGAAGGTCTCAATCTTACTGGAAGTTTACAGGAGATATTGTAATTGTGCTATTTGCATCAAATGCTATGGTTCCCTTGACAATAGACTCATTTCTCCGAGTCCTATAGCACATAAAATATACACTTAAAATTGTTCCCATGAAAACTATTGTGCTAGAAAATGTAACTTCCAAAACACATCAGTACATCATACTTGTATTCCATTTTTCCTGTGGTTGGGTCTAAGATCACCCATCTCTCATTCCATTTCCTCAGCTGTTCAGAAATTAAAAGAACTAAAAGTCAGAAACAAAATGACAAAATAAGACAAATGTCCAACAAACTTCATGATAAATTAACCACCCCAAAGTCCACCTCAAACTACTACTGTACTACATGTAACCTCCACTATATGGCATGCTAAAGGGGGAAAAGAAACCACAACAAACATAGATCTCTTCGTAAGATGAGAAAACCAATAAAAAGAAAAAGAAACAGGTAAGGAGATAGATCAAACAAAAAGCATAATACATAGCTGAGCTGCAAAAGAACAGATAACTGCCAGACCTGCAACTCAAATAGAAGGGCAACACAGCAGCACCACCCCAAATTTATTTAAGGCTATTAAGACACACAATTGATATTATTATTTATTTTGGATCAGTCAAATGCTATGTGCAGTTAGTGTAGTAGTATTCATTGTTTTCCCTAAATAAATGAGGTTGCCCATGGAAGTGGACAACACATCTTCTTTGTCTCTTAACACGTTTGGTGTGCTCCCGGATCTAGCTACCTATCACCTCGGAAATCTTCCACCACACCAAAATCAGTACATGAAAATTATCAGATAGATAAATAGAGAAAGGACAGGAAAAGAGAAGAGACAGGGTTTCCCATTGTTCAAGACGTGATAAGTCAAAAAAGGGAAATAACCAAATAAAGATGGAATAGCAAAAGATCACATGTAAGATTAATTTTCACTACTCCTAATTGAAAAGATGTGTGGTATATGGAGTGTAAGTTCACTGACTCTAATTGAACAAAAAGAGAACTGGTTATTCACACGAGCTGAAACCAATAAAAATAAGCACAGTTGGGTTCCTCTTCACTCATGGCAGGTGATGTAACCGAGTGAGATTTTGTTGACCCACTTGTAATGTGGTTAAGCGTCGCTTCCTAGCCGTCGGGTGTTATACGATCAACCAAACCATCATTTGAACATATAAATAACATCCCACAGTTAGGATTGTCTCATGATGCTCACCCACCTAACAAGCTGATGTATGGGTGGTCTGGTTTTCCCTCTATTGTGAGCATCTCATTGACCTAATCATCTAGAACGAATTAAGTTCAAGTCATCAGATTGACCACTAATCGAAAAAAAAAAAAATTACAGAATTTTGTACCAATTGGTTGATAAATGAAAGCAAAATTTCACCTAAAAACCAGCTTCTAAAGCAACAACTGAATAATCACAGCCAAAAAAAACTAATAAACGAAAGAATCACTCAATTAGAACAAATTATCTAGTATATAATTTCTACAAATTCAAGTAAAATACGCAAATTTGTACCGTTTCAGAACGTTTAAGAAGTGGTCCCTGCAACAAATTTTTCCCTGAACCCGACGAGAGCTGCTTTTTTATCTTCTCCAAGCTGTTCTCAGTATCTCCTTCTCTCTGCAACACCAAAATCGACATAATTATTCAAAATTTTACAGAGATCAAAGTGAAGAAATCAAAATTCCTAAAAAAAAATTCAAAAAAAAAAGCATCATGTATGTGTAGAGAAATTGAGAGAAAGAAACCCTAATAAAAAAATAAAAAAATAAAAAATTGGGAGAGGAGAACTCACAGGAGGAGTTCCATTTGAAGAAGACATGGAGGAAGAAGAGGAATCGAAAGACTGAAAATTTAGAGTGAAATCAGAAAGGAATTGGGAATTCAAGGAATTCATGGACTTCTTGTTGTTGCTGGGTTGGTTAGGTGATCAAACGAAACTCTCAGATCGCGGCTCGTGTCGTGTGTGTGTGTCTTGTCTCGTGTGCCAGAAAAGAACGCCCGTTACGAAATACAACAACTATGTTTCAATGTACGACTTCCTCCCGCGTGTATTCATCGCACGTGCAGCATCCCTCATGTGTTATTAAAATTTACACGTGCTTTTATCTACACTTTTAGGATCATATTCGTACAATTCCAATAGGTAAGTGTAAACAAAGTGTAAGAATAAGGTAGATAAAACATCATAAGTTAGATGGAGATATCTTTCAGTATGTCGATCACACAATCATAATCATAGAGATGATATAAAAATTAATAAATGAGATATTAAATACAAAAACTGGTGTTGAAAGTTTATTTTTTTAAATAGAAATAGAAAACACTAGTGCTTTTTTGATGGAAATACTTTTGAGAGCGAAGAATGGTAAGTCCTACCTTACCACATAAGCGTCAGGCACCACTTTTGTAAACCATCGGCCCAAAAATCATTTAGAAAAATGTTAGCAACTGTCAGTCTCTCTCATGATTCACGAGTGCTCGGTCGCAAGCATCTCTTGGTTTCTGTGTTTACCATTTTTTTCTCTTGGCAAAAATTTATCACCTAAACTAAAATCCAAATAGTTCTATAAAACTTGTAAGTTTATTAAAAATTAGTTAAAAATTAACGATAAAATAGATGGTTTGATTCGGACTAATACTTGACTAGTTGATTGAATACAAACATCCAACGGATAAGGAATCCATTGTCAAGATTCTATAGTTCTCATATCAAATGGTTAATTTTTTGTGAAGATCGTCGTCCTTTAAATAAAAAATCAAATCATTCAAAAACTTCAAACATCGTCAAAACTTGATTGATATTGAGCCATCCGTTTTAACATTAGTTTTCGAGGCAGCCAACCTCAGGAAATGTATATATTAAAGCTGATAAAGAACAAGTTAGGTGTGCTTGAGGAGCGGAAAGAATGCTTAGGTGCTTCATAAAACACAGATTTAATTGGTTATTGTTTTATGTTTTTCTGATTTTTTTTTCCTGCTTTAACTCATTTACAACATTTTGATTCCTAGTGAATCAAAAAACCATGATCATATTTTTTTTTCCTTTTTCTCTCTCCTTTTCCCTTTTCTTCTTTCCCCTCCTCTAGAATTTATACAGTAAAAAGACAGAGAGAAGAATACCCAAGATCTTACAACCAAAATGGATATTTAAAATTATTTGTATGAACATATATTCTCACTGCCTCTTTGCTAATGTCTTCTTCAATCCCTTAAGGATCTTCCCGAACCATATCAAGTTCATAGTAGCCAGCACAGACGGTACCACAAACACCAATAAGAGACCGAATGTGTGCATCTTTTCGACCTGCTCCATAGATAAAAAGAAGAAAGAAAGAAAGAAAAAAGATGATGATACTTGTTCGACGAAATACAAGCATATCAGTAATGTTTTCCATAGAATCTATATTTGATGCAAATAACCAAATATAGACCATAATATATCGATTCATTAAGACTTACTTTTAAAAAATGATTGTAATTAAGTTCAGAATGGACATGGGTAAAGGTATTTTGGATGACGCAACCGTATCTCATAAACAGTTCTATGTCTATATTTCATTTTATTTCAGAGTATATAAAGCAGCAAAAAAAAAAAACAACACTCTCTTGGTATGCGGTAAGCATGAGCATTACCAATTAACAGAAAGTAATACTAATGACAATAATAAGGTGATTCTCCGATTAAATTTCTAGATGGGATTCTAATTTGGAGTCCTTGTAAGTTTCAAAGTTTGTTTCTCTTTGGGTGATTGCATCTGTCCAATTCATTGGCCAACTCATGTTCGTATTCCTCATGTAACTTTTGTGTTTTCATATAATCTTTTACAGAGGTAAGAATCTTTGGGTGATTGCATTATCATTTTATTTCATATAATTTGATAAGAATGGACGAAAGACAGATGAAATTTGGAGGGTTTAACTCTTACCTGATGATAATGCAAGTAAACATGGTAAAACAGGTAAACAAAGAGGAGAACCCTTGCAACCTGCATCGCATTAAGTTTATTTCAGTAACGGTGGATCCCTTTTTAATAGTATTATAAATTACAAAGTAGAAAAAAGAAAGAGTGCAAACTCACCAGCCAAGTTAAGAATATAACAACCCCATTAATAAGATATGCAGTTGATCTCTTCATACCAGCAGTGTCAAGATACCTTCACCAAGCCACCAGAAAAATCAAAATCAAAGCAAAAAAAGCTGAAGCCTGCTTAGAAGAAAACTCACATGTAACTAACTCATCCATTACCATCTCAAATTTATTCCAGGAGTCGTAGTCTCTGAGATGAGAACCATATACGTGTAAAGCTGCCCCTCCCCAGACACCAAAGAGTACGCTACCGCAATTAAAGAAAGAAGGTGATGGAGAACCTGAAACATGGATGTTATCATTTTGGGGTGCAAGCAAAATTTCAATGTCAAACAGCTTCATTCCAGGAGAACATCAATTAGTTCTGTTTTTGTTTTTGTTTTTGTTTTGTGTTTTGTGTTTTTTTTTTCCTGCTTTTCCTCTGTCATCTCCATCTTTGTACATGTCCAGGACAAAAAGGAGGAAAAAAAAATGTATATAACTTTGATTGTATCTAAGTAAAACAGAAATGCTAAAAAGAGGGTCGGTCAATTTGTAATTCCATATTTAAGATAACTCTAACTCATAACAAGGAGGCAAGTCTAAACTTTTTTTTTTAGTCAGGGAGTTAATCTAATAAACATAAAAAAAGTAAGATTAGGAAATTCAACCCATACACTAATATACAAATATACTTACATACTCCATTCCACCTAGAGCAGGATACAACCAAAATATCATCGCAAGGTCCGAAACGAAGTACCCAACAGAAACCTGTCACAAGTACATTGTGTTTATGATACAGCAAGAACCACCATTCATGAGCAAAATTGGTATTTCAAAGCTGCATTTGATTTGGTGAGAGTTCCTCAATGTCCACATTTCAAGGCATGAAATCTAAACACTGGGTCCGCCTAAGCAGGCCCTAGGATGTAAATAAATAGTCTGAACACTTTCAGCAACACCATCCAGCTATAATGCATAGGCGAAGGTGATTCCCTAATATGTTGCAGGTACGAAAATAAAAGATTATTCCTTACCAAGCAAGAACAAGGTGGATTTTACTTAATAATTTCATCATCTAATTTTCTTTTTCCTTTTCATCTATGTGGTCAAAAGTGACCATAACAAATAGAAAATGAAAGTTGTGAATTGTCAATGTCAAGTAAATGAACCAGCAGATCAGTGTGCTACGAAAGAAAAGTATTCATATAATCATCCTAAACATGAACTAGCTGCATTTTAGTGGCCATAGTTGAAATATAATCTTAGACTAAACTAAAATGTACCTTACATTGCCCGTCCCTATAATGATGGATGCTTATGATAAGTACGCATGCCATGCATTTTAGCGAAACATAATTACAATGCAAATATGGTAAATATCCTTTGAATTATAGACCTGCCACAAGAATTTCCTAGATATTCTCCAAAAGCTTGGAGACAAATATTATAATATTGGAATATTTGCTCATAATGGAACTTAAAATGGTAATATTAATTGGTATATTTCATATCACTTGAGAGCTCTAAATGGAAAAATAAATCCTTACCCCCAATGCAAAATTAGAAAGTGGTGAACTTCGGAATGTAACAAGGCCAGCAAGTCGCCGATCAGAGTACAGATCGGAGAAGAACACTAAGTACAATGACATTACAGTGATAAAAATGGCATGAAGAGTAGAGATACCCCTGCAAAAAGATTTTAATAGAATATAAGAAAGAGAATAACAAAAAGAAGAGAATTGGGATAACGGCATAAAAGTACTTACCGGTTGTTCCACTCGATTCGTTGGATTTTTGTAAGGCTGGCATAGGTCTTGAAGTAAAACGAACTTATCAACTGGGTAAGATCGTAGGCCTGAAAAGGGGAAGGGGGGAAGAAAATAGAGAGGACAAGTAGCCGAATATTAACAAGAAGCGCCAAACCACCATATATGGTTTCATAGGTGTGAAAAAAGACAAAAGCCCTAACACGTACTTTTTTATATCGTTTTTTCTTTTTCATTTTTACAGGTTAAGTCGATAGATGTGTTGTGTTGTAAAATGTAGGAAATGAAAAGTAAGGGCATCCACACACCATTTTGCAAGCAAAAACACCGCTAAGGACAGAAGTGTAAGGGATAACAGGATCTGCAAGTAAGTAATTCCTAACCAGCACCTCAGCCTGGCTTTGGTAAGACTTGATCGCCATAACCGTCTTCTTAGAAACAGGCATCATAACATATCCCCTGATCCAAAATTTTAATTAGCAAAATATCATAAAGTCTAGAACCTATTTATTTTTGGCATAGCAAATATACATGCAAAGATAACACGATATGTATATTGGTACCTTCCATACTAATTGCTGGGAGATAATAAAACTGCCACTCTTGCATCTTCTATAAGTGCAAAATTAATTAATGGCCAAATCCTCAATTTGCTTACATTATTAAATAACTACTGGCCATTATGGACAAGTTGTAATGGGTTGATTGTATCTTCTTTGGGATATTTTATCTGTTCTTATCCTGCTCCTCACCTTTCTTTCTCGTGTTGGGCTCTTTTTTTTTTTTTTTTGATGAGGGACTAATGCCCAAGTTACAACAGGGCTTAGATATACCACAAGAGGCATGTGAGAAGCACATAAACTGCCTTTATACATCATTTCTGACAGAGGTCTCCATCAACGGACAGACACAGCAGAGGGCACCAACAGCAGGTGCAGGAAAGGGCACCCACCAACGGATGCAAGAAAGGGTACCACCATCAGGTGCAAGAAAGGGCACCACCAACGGATGCAGGAAAGGGCACCACTAATGGGCGCAACAGCTTTATTTAGAAATACCTACATATACATATGAAATTACATGGGCCTTTACTCAATGGTAATACCACAGCCAAAGAGTTTCGAACCCAAGACCTCCAAGTTATAAGGAGGGATGCCAACCACCTGAGCAAGTGGTTATTGGCCGTGTTGGGCTCTTTGTACATTAGTCTTTATTGCTGCTTAATTCAGTTATTATTTAACATCACAAAAACAAAACAAAAAAACAAAACAAAAAAACAAAAAACAAAAAATAAAAACAAAAAGAAAAAAAGAAAAAAAAGAAAGAGAGAAGATGGGAAAAAAAATTGAGAAAAGATTGGTTGGAAACATGAATTCATAGTAGGATTCAAACCTAAACCTTGTTCAGTATGAAAAGTATTCCCCAGTATGATAAGGTGAGGGTTAAATTTCTATAGTTGCTCTTTCATAAATCTGGGATAGGATATTGACGACAGTGTCTTTGGTGATGATAAAGGAACAGTTTAGAAGTTTTATTCAGCTGAACCAGTGATATAGACTATAATGGGGACATTTAAAACACCTTTTGGAAGTCCTTCAAATCTTTCACTCTTGTTCTAAAGGTCTCTCAGACTCTCATTGGACTCGGGACATCAACAATTAATCATGTATTTGACCTTTGCTAATCATAACGAGCAATATAGAGATGTTCGGTTAATTAGACCAGAGCAGTTTATACATAAGGTACCCCCTAGGTCGATCTTGTATCTTCATTGTTCTTTCTAATACAATTTCATTGCTTGTTAAAAAGAAAAAACGAAAAAGAGCAATGAGTGCAGCAAATCAAGCAAAATTATTCTTTCTTCAAAAATTGAATGAGAACCATTCTAGCTGAATAGGGAACGTATAATCAGATTAACAGGTTGGTTAAGGTAACCTCTACTTCTCCTACTCTTAAGTGCATAACCTAAGTATGGTTGACAGGTTGAGGGTTGGCCACCTCAGTCCCAAAAGCTGTAAAACCCCTGATGCCTAAGCTAATTTGGCATCATGAGAGATTACTTTGTAATCATCAATATGTTACATGGACTTATGTATTTCCTATCTTAGACTTGTTAGCAGAAAATGCAACAAGTTGATCAGAAAGAGAGAACTCTATGAGCTCTTTCTCCAAATTAATGTCCCTGTGTTTATAGTTCCATGCGGCATTGAGAATACAAACTTCTAAAACTCTCTAGTCTGGTTGAAATTAAGAGCTATGTTATTACTTAATATCCTCATCATTGCTATGCTATTCAGATGGTTTCATTTTGTAAGTGAGACATCTTTTTCTTAATTCAAAATTTCACGTTTTATCTTTTATTGGAGGAACAGGATTGATTCAGCTGACCCTTCCAGTAGTTTCATGTCTTACTGTTCTAGTTTTTCTTTCCAAATTATTGAAGCTTGATATTTCTTACAGCTATTTCTTCTTTGTTGTTAACCATTTTGGCCAAAGTTATCAGACTTGCTAAAGAGATAAAAAAGTGCAAAAAGAAAAAATAAATATAACAAAAGTTATAAGACATAACACATTCTCACATTGTGATAACCAATTCATAATCTGGTGAGCTAAATACCAGCAGAAGAAAATGGGATAAAACTTACGGGTATGATGACTTTTAACGACTAGTGCCACTTTCAGTAGAAATCATGTAAATAATCCCTAATTGCCAAGAGAGAAAATTGTTAATAAAATTTGAGGCAACAAAAGCAGTTTTCAGATATTAAGCCCAAAAAGTTCTCGATGTTATAAAGACACCAGCATGTATAAGTACGTCTATATACTTTATCCTGAATGTAGAGAGAAAAACTTTAGAATATCTCCGTTCATCTTAAGTAAACAATGCATTCAGGTCAAACTAATATACATTAAAATTATCATGTACGCAATACCCAACAATAGTTTCTTTCATCACTAAGAGCAAATAATGGTTGAGATTTGACTAACTCACACCTTTCTTTGGTAAAGCCCTACAGCATTAGTTTCACATTCTCACATTAGGGCATCACATTATGGCCAAATGCCAATAACGCAAATTCTTGTGAACTTGTCTTTTTGGCGATAGAAAGTAATTATAATCCAGATTCTGATTCCACTTGGACAGTACATCTCAAAACTACTTCTCTTCGTTTGCCAAATTTCTTTCATGTTTAAGATTTAGGAATTAAGATATACCAAAGCTACTCATTTTTTGTATTCCCACGGAACTCGTATCAATTAACATTATCAAGCCTACTTACTATCTTTAGATGAGAAGATATATCAAGTGGACCACATCTCACTACTTAAGACAAATGAAATTTCTTTACAACTATTGATAATTGTATACGACGCCCATGAGGGATGATGGTTGGACCACCAAGAAGTTTTTCCAAGTTGTAGCATAGCTAGAATTAACAAAGAAACATAAAATAAGTGATTTAAAAATTATCATTTTCGATTGTTTTAAGGTTATACATTTTCCTTTTCTGCAAAATTCCTAAGTACTTATTGAAACTGAGAGAGATCATAATGTCTATAGGCACAAACAATTGCAAAGAAAAAAAATCAAATTGGACAATGTTGAAGGCCATGACTTTTAATTACATGATCAATATCAGGAACAGATCCTGTGGTAACGGATATACTGTTGAAGAACGAAGAATGAAGTATTGCACAGTCAATGAAATTAAAATCTTGTACACCAATACACCAAGAAATAAACTAAAATTTTATCTACATAAGAAAAATTTTACATAGTAATTTAGGTTAAATAAAGAGAAGTAAAGGGAAATGAGAAACCAGAGACACCTTCAATATTTGCAAAAAAAGATAAATTCATCACCTCTCTGCCACAGAGATCTCTACACATATAAAACACCCAAGAGAGAGAAGAAGAAGAAAGCCCTAATTGAAAAAGAAGAAAATAAGTAGATCGAGAAGAAACCCAGATTCAATAATAATAGCCCAAGTCACGGGTGGTGATAGATTGATCGATCTGATAAGAAACCACCAACCAGAAAAGCAATTGAAATAATGGAAAAATCATGAAATGGGATTGGGGGTAAATATAAAACGTGTTACCTTTGTTTTTGGTATATCAATTTTAGAATGCTTGGATGATGTTTGCGTTTGGTGGGATTACATTTCATCCTTTTACATTCTTTCCTTCTTTCTTCTTTAGAGAGAGAAAGAGACAGAGAGATAATTCTGTGACAGACAGGTTGAAGAGAGAGAGTAAAAAAATAAAAACAAACTCTTGACCCCTGTTTTTGCTTGGAATTTCAATCACAGGATTGATTTCTTTTCTTTTCTTTTATTTTCTTTTCTTTTCTATTTTGTTCTTCCTCTGTGAATGATAGATAAAATATGAAATTCAACCTATTTCTCCAAACTGTTCGGCTGGACAGTCAATATTAGCCCTAGCAATGCAATAAAGATACGAGGGCCCACTCCCGTGCTTTGCATGCATGTGTTACATACGTTCCGTCAGTCCTTAAATTGGTGATATTGAGCATCCTAGCAAACACTATGAGCAATCTTACACTATAAGCCATCGTAGTTTTAATAATAAAATAATAATTTTTATTTTTAAAAAAATTAGAGGGATTGAGGGATTGAGAGAATGATAGAGACACTGAGATATGGTGATGGTGGTGGTAGTTGGTAGCGGCGGTGGACTGGTGTTTCTCTCTTTCCCTTCCGATTTCTCCCTCGATCTGTCTGTCGATTTATGTTTCTCTTTATTCTCTCCTCTTATAGAGGCGGTGGTTGCACGGTGGTGGTTGGTTGCGGCGGCTGTACACCGATACTGGTGGTGGCCGTGGATAATAAAAATGGTGATGGTGGAAGGGTAGGTTATTTTTTTGTATTTTTGGTGGGGTGTAAAATCTAAAACCCTAAGAATATTTAATTATAAATGATTAGGATGGCTCATAGTATCAAAGTTTGCTAGGATGGCTCATAGTATTTGCTAAGATGCCCACTATCATCAGTCAAAAATTATCTTTTAGATTGCACCCCTCGCAAAGAAACGTATAAATATGTATTATAATAATAAATTTTGTGCACGTGCGTTGTACGTATTTTTTGCATTGCCCTTGTTCCGTTGTTATTATTAGCGTGTCATATTGCTTATTTAATGTTAAAGTGGAATTAATTAATGCCAGAGTTTTATTTTAGTACCAACTAAGCCCTCCACTTGATAAATAATTTCCAACTTTATATATGCAATTTATTAATCGAAAGACACATATAAGAGTATTTTAGGAAGTTCTAGCAAAATAGGCTTTACTCAAGTATTTGTATTATATAGTAGTATATATATATAGATTAGTTGAGCCCGCCATGAGAAGATATATGGGTTGATGTTGATCTAGACGATACCATAGCCCATATCCATTTTGTGTGTGACGCAAATACGGTTCACAGTGTCGCGTCATTTCGTAATGTTTATTTCGTTTGTTTTGATTTTTTGACTTACCGATATGAAAACATTGCTTGAATTAATTTTTTCCAAAAGTTTTGTACTATTTCGAGTTGTAACTGTTTGTTTTGCGATGTATAACGATACAAACCTAAATATTATAATACTTCAATTCAATCATTTAATTATTAAACTATTTATTTTACTGAAATGTATAAAAGATGCGAATGTATCAAAATGTTTCTAGAGGATTAATTTGAGGATGTATTTGCATCCTAGTCAACAAATCTCAAATAAAAATAGTATTTTTTTAAGAAAAATTATTTTGACTCATTAAAGATTAAATGCAAAAAAAAAGGGGGATAATGGCCAAAACAACCAATATTAGTTTTTTTAATCCATTTAGTACACAAGATTTTCAATAAGGCTGAAATACCCTTTTTAAATCTTTTTGAACCAGTTTAGTCATTTTCAAACCTTTTTAAATCAATTTAGTCAATTCCTTCCTTTTTAATGTTCCTGTTTTACGTTTATTATATTTTTCAGTTACCTTTTTGTCTTTTTCTAACTTGTACAGCTGTACAAGAGAGAAAAAGTTAATTATATTTTTTATTTAAAAACTTTAAAATGTTATATCTCTTAAATCAAAATTTAGATTTTGACGAAATTAATATATTTGGAAAGCATTTTTCGAGAACTTCAAAACTAGACCAATCAATAATGGTTTTTGAAAAAAAAAATTCGTGAAATTTATGCAAAAACATTTTTGCATATGCTAAATCATTATGTGAAACATTTTTGCATAGTTCATGCAAAAACGTTTTTGCATAGATCTATGTTGAATTTTTCCTTCTCTTTCTTCTATCTCTTTCTCTTCTATCTATTTCTCTTCTTTTTCTTCTTCTTTCTCTTTCGTTTCTTTTCTCTCACTCTCTCACGTCCCTCTCTTATCTCTCTATCATTTCTTTTCCTTCTTTTATCTCTTTCTCTTTTTTTTTCTAATCAGTGTTCTCTTATTCTCTTCTCTCTATCTTTTATATTTACCCTCTTCTCTATGCTGATCTCTCACTCGTTGGTGATGGTTGAGACTGAGGCAGTGATGAGGTGGTTGTGACGATGATGGTGGTTGCGATAGTGAAAGTCTTTGCAGTGATGATGTCAGTTGTTGAAGCGTACTTGTGTGTGTCTGTGTGTGTATGGAGAGAGACCTGGAAATCAAGAAGGGAAGAACATGTGGAATGTCAAATCTAAAAAATAAATTAGTTAAAGGGCAGATCTGTCCAAATTTTATTTTTGGACTAAATAAACTCATATAAAATTTAGTGGACTAAATAGAAGAAAAAAAAATCATTTTGGGCCTTTTGGCGGCTCTAAAAAAAATCCTAATCAGTGGAAAGAAACCTAGTCACAAACTAACTTGGAAACATGTCAGTTGTCACATAAAAAATAGAAGACATTTGCATCGGAGATTTTTGAAGCCAAACTTGGGCGTAGGTAATACAAACACGGCAATAAGGGTGATCCTCATACATACTTAAAAATCCGACGGTAGTGATTAAATCACTAAACAATAAAAAATCTTCCAAACTTAACCCTAAAAATTCCAAACTGAAAAGTAAAAACCATCATCTTCTTCAACCTTATCGCTCTCTCTCACAGTCTCACTCGCTCTATCTCCGCTCCTGCAGTCTCCCTGTTTCGTAGCCAATAACTTAGGTCAGAGTAGTTTCGTTTTTTAATTCCTAGTCTTATTAGAATTCTGTCTGCAATTATTTTGTTATTCAATGTTTCTAAGTTGTCTTGTTGGACTACGAATAAACGTTACTGTTTTAATTGAAAATCTTTGCTTGATTATGCTTATATGAAGAGGTAATCGGTTGAAGTTGTGAAATCTTTGGTAACCCTAACACTTGCTCTTTTGATTCCCACAGTTTCACTATCCGTGACGACAGCACCGCAGCATCAACTCCAGCCTCCAGCCTCCAGGTCCCTCTCTCTATATCTCTTTCTCTATATAAGGATTTTGTTAACCTGAAAAAGATTTAGGGATTTGAGAATTTTTACAAAAATCTGTTGCTGTAATTTGGGGATTTAAACTGAAAAAGATTTAGGGTTTTGGGGTTATGGGTTAGGGATTGCGTTAGAGTTAGGGAATTAAGGAATAGATCAAGCTGAAGTGGATCTATCTGTTTGGAAACGCCAGAAGCAGAAAAGTAATGATGTCCACCATTTTCTCCGTTATTTCCTTTATGTTTTAGATTTTCTTGTGTGGTTAGAGAACATCTACGACTTTGGAGAAATAGTTTTGATGATGGAGTGCGGTTGATATTTTAGATTCTTAGTGTCTCAATTTGCTTTAAGCTCATATCCATAGATTGGTGCAACATCTATTCTATTTTACTCTTTTTTTACATCGATTTTAGACAATGAATGCTTGCTGCAGGTTCAGTTTCTTAGAAATTTGAACTCCTGTTCGTAAGGGATGACTAGTTTCAGATTTTTGGATATTATATTGTATATTTCAAATTATATTTTACCAGATTTCGATATCAGAATCATATAAATCGAATTTGGATATATTAGATTTCGGATACCAATTTCGGGTATTCGATAATATCCGAATTGGATTTACTTATTAGATTAGTGAAATGGGATATCCCTCTGATATCAGATCAGATGGGTATTTGGCATTTTTTTGGATTCAAATTCTATAGGCATCTGTTGACACTCATAAGTCATTAACTCCCCTTTTTATGTGGGCCACACACACTTTCTCTATCTCTCTCTCACACTCTCTTTCTCTGCCAGGGTTTTTGTGGCTTGGTGCTGCTGCAAGGGTTTGTGTCTTGGTGGTGCAGTCATGGCGAACTACGACCTGACCCAACGAATTGCTCACAACCTGGATCGCCATCTGGTCTTCCCTCTCTTGGAGTTCCTGCAAGAGCGTCAGCTCCATCCCGATGACCAGATCCTCAAAGCGAAGATTGAACTTCTCAGCAAGACCAACATGGTTGATTACGCCATGGACATCCACAAGAGCCTCTACCACACTGAAGAAGTCCCTCAAGGTTCTTTCAAATTCGACCATTTAGTAGTAGAAAAATTTCTTACTTTAGCTTATGTTCTTTCATCTTATTTAGGTTTTGAATGTTTGGATGATATGTTTTTCAATAGATATGATTGATAGGCGAGCTGAGGTAGTTGGGAGACTGAAATCTCTAGAAGAATCTGCAGACCCATTGATTTCCTTTCTTCAAAACCCTAATATGGTTCAGGAACTCCGCCCTGATAAGCAGTACAATCTCCAGATGCTGCATGATCGATACCAGGTACGTACATGTATATAGAAGTGAGGCTATGTTGAAAGCTGTGTAGTTTCATTGTGGTTCAATCATGATTTCCTTCGACTTTTCATTGTTTTTAATCGACAGAATGGAGTCATTTGTTGCATTATTTTCTTGGACAAAATAGGCTTTCATCTATCTAGGAGTCATTAAATTTACTTTTTGCACAAGCAGATTGGTCCGGAGCAGATAGAGGCTTTATACCAGTATGCTAAATTTCAGTTTGAATGCGGAAATTACTCTGGTGCAGCTGACTTTCTGCATCAGTACAGAGAATTATGTACAAACACTGACAGGAGTCTGAGTGCATTCTGGGGAAAGCTTGCAGCCGAGATATTGATGCAAAACTGGGACATTGCTCTTGAAGAGCTTAATCGGCTGAGAGAAATAATTGAATCAAAGGTTTTGTTGGATGTGCTTGTGCATACTTTTTTCTTTTCTTTTCCTTCTTTTTGTTACACAAACACATTTGGCCTGTTGGTTTTCGTGATGTTGTTTGTTTACTAACTGATTGTCATGGTGCAGAATTTTCAGTCGCCATTAAATCTGCTACAGAGTAGAATTTGGCTAATGCACTGGAGTCTCTTCATATTTTTCAACCACGACAGTGGAAGAAACGGAATCATTGATCTATTTCTCTATGATAGGTATACCAGCTGAGTTAATACATTTTTCGCATTTCCATTTTTGTTTTTTTTTTTTCTCAACCCCCAAATACTATCCCTTCTCTAGTGTTGTGCATACCTACTTGTTCGTAGCTTCTTTCTCCTGGTTATAACTCGATTGCCTAGGCCTTTTTCTCCTAACACCTCAAAATTTATTAGAAGTAGAGCAAGAAAGAAACACTTAGGCTCCCGATTTCACTTGATTTTTAAACTTTCTAATGGTATACCCCGACCAGTCAATTTTGGTTCGTTCTTTCACCAGCTATACCCATATAATAAGAATATGTTTTGCAGGTATCTAAACGCCATCCAAACAAATGCACCCCATCTTTTACGTTATTTGGCAACTGCATTGATTATTAACAAAAAGAGAAGACCTCAGCTCAAAGAGCTGATCAAAGTCATTCAGCAAGAGCAATCCTCTTACAAAGATCCCATCACAGAGTTTTTACATTGTTTATATGTGAATTATGACTTTGATGGTGCGCAACAGAAGCTACGTGAGTGTGAGGATGTAAGTTTCCTACCCGAGTGTCTGAATTGCTGTTATTTATATTTTTCACTTAATCAACTGAGAAGGGTTTGCACAATCAGCTACATACTTGAATCAATCTTACTACAATATACAAGCTTTTCCTCTTTCCTATTTTTCGGAGATAGTGCTTTTAGCATTTTGCATTACGAATAATGAGCAATATGCTTCATTCTGACTGCAATTTCCTTCAATATTGAACCAAACCTGAGCCCTAACTAGCTCGAGCTAGTGATCTTTGTGATGAGAGCTTGAGCTTGAAACCTTTGGTTTGCCACAAGCCCAAGCTCCATCTTGGATGCTGCACCAGTTCCAAATTGTGTGAAGAATACTCTTCTTGTTTACACCCCTAGTCACTTTCTGCCATTCTTTCCTGCAAAATTTGATAGGACAACTTCCATCTATAATTTATGAAATCTTTCAAAGCATTTGGCTGTGGAAATAAGCTATTATAGCTATTTCATACTGTCCTGTCCTTTACTGTTTGCATGACTTGAAAGCTTATTTGCATGATTTTTTGCACCTTCAGCTATATTTGGATTTATATCATATTCACAGTGAAACATATCTAAAATTTTAACTTACTATATTTTCACCAGACGATTCTTTGGGGTTCTTATAAGTTTGGACTCGTATTGACATGCAAACATTTCAAAATCTTGAGATGTCCAATGGTGCCATCCTTCATTTTTAATGATATTCTGTAAAATGATGTAAGCTGCTTATTAAGACAGGACCGTTGATGCACTAATTTATTATGTTGTTTTGTAGAACCATTAATTGTTTGATATCATAAATTTACTTGTATTTATTGAATTATTGGATGGTTCTTGGGTAATTGTTTTGGATGGTAAGACATGTTTTTCTCCATGTTATCCTCACATTTTAAGTTGTCATTCCTGAAGCTTCGTAATTTATTTTGATTTGGAAACTGTTATGCAGGTGATATTGAATGATCCGTTTCTTGGTAAACGAGTTGAAGAAGGAAACTTTAGTACTGTATCTTTGAGGGATGAATTTCTTGAAAATGCCCGACTCTTCATCTTTGAGGCTTACTGCCGAATACATCAGTGCATTGATATAGGGTGCGTACTTGTTTCTTGAATCATTGACAACTCAGCTTCATATGTGAATTATTCTTACTTTATTAGAGACTAAAGGTAATGTATTTTTGATTCTGAACCAGAATCAATAAATTTCTAGTTCAATTATTCTTTTGCCTATCTATGACTGGTGGGATTTGACTACCTATTCGGTATGGTATCATGATCAGGATTTATGAATTTATCTCGTATTTTTCAAAAACCTATCTTCTAAAGCTGTTATAGTAAAAACAGATAGCTCGATATCTCTTAGAATTGTATTTGGACTGCTTGTTGAATATTCTTCTGATGTGTTTTGCTGAATCTAATTAATCAGTTGAAAACAGTCGTGTTTTCCTCCTGTTAGTGCTTTATCTGTTTCCCATTTCATGTTTAAAATTTATCGCATGAATTTTAATTGACATAACTACTGGTGGTATTTGTAACAGAACGCTTGCGGAGAAATTGAATATGAATTATGATGAGGCCGAGAGATGGATAGTGAATCTCGTTCAGAATGCAAAGCTTGATGCTAAGATCGATTCCAAGTTGGGGACTGTTGTGATGGAACCCACCCATCTTAACGTGTAAGTCCGCAACTGCCCTGCTCTGCCCATGCAAAGTATATTAGAACTACTGGTATTTGATTCAATGAATCTTCATTTGTTTCCATTTTTCATCTCTTTGTTTCCTTTTTCACTTTTTTTCTTATTTTCCAGGTATGAACAGATCATAGAGAATACAAAGGCACTCTCTTTGCGTACTTACAAGTACGTAAATCTTGTTCTAGAATCTGCACAGGCGCAGACTACTCGATAAAGGGTATTCGTGCGGTGAAATGATCGTGAAGCTACTGACACCCTAAAAAAAAGAATATGAAAATTCTTTTGTTGTTATTGTGTGTAAAGGTGTTGGATTGAAGATTTCAAGCCTTTTCTGGAAAAAAAAAAGAAGAAAATTTTGTTTTGTAATTTTTTTTCCTTTCCAGAATTTAACGCTAAACAACAAAGAACAAGAGACATCATCAGAAAACTTGCAAGGTGTGCTGGGGTTTTTTTCATGGATAGAGAGAATTTTTTTAATCACTTTTTTTACTTAATTATTTGATTGCTGTAGGTTTGGAAGTTATACATGTCATGTATTTGTAACACAGGTGGTTAACCCTACAATACATTGTTACAACAATCCGCTGTTGGTTTTATTTTACATTTCAATTTCCTTCTTTCCTGATTGGTGAATTTTTTATGAACCATTTATTGGTTCCATATTTGAGATGATTTTCTGAATTCCAGTTGAGAGGATACCACCTTTAGTAACAGAAACCTTGGTATAGGAGTGACGCTCCCGCTCCGAAGTTATTTTAGAACTAAGAACCTTTTTTAATCGGCTGCTTGGACGCTTTCGCTCCCACTTTTATTCCCGTTTCGACCCGCGCTCTGGTTATGTAGTGGTAATGCTACATAAACACTTGATCGGGTGTTTTTATTTTAAACACCGGTATGTGGGGCCCATATGGGTACACTTCAAGAGCTGAAATTTTGTGAGGTTGTTCTACTCACCATGGGCAACATCCTCACAAAAAATCATCTCATTCTAAAATTTCTAACCCCATCAAAATCCAAACTTTTCTCCCCACCGTTCATTTCTCACCGTTAATTTTTAATTAGTTTGAGATTAACTTTTGATAGGGTTAGAAATTTTAAAATGGGCTGATTTTTTGTGAGGATGTTGCACATGGTGAGTAGAACAACCTCACAAAATTTCAGCTCTTGAAGTGTATCCATGTGGGCCCTACATACCGGTGTTTAAAATAAAAACACCCGATCGAGTGTTTATGTAGCATTACTTATGTAGATACCACCAACCTGAAAAATTTTAGTCTTATTTTACAGCATGTAACTCAGCGCTTCGACTTTGATCTACGCTCCAAATCTGTGCTCTGCTCCTACTCCTCCTTCCCCAAGGTCTGGTTACTTGGGAGCAAAAACTGTTTCTCCTTTGCAACGGTTTTGGGTTGCACTAAAGCTATTTTCACACAAAAAGTTTGACCCAAAGTCTCACACAAAATTTTGTGGGATCCACATTGATACAATCTGAGGGCTAATTTTTTGTGAGGATGTTCTACTCATCATGTAGATCATCATCAAAAAATCATCCTATTCTAAAATTTCTAACCTCATCATAAGTTGATTGAAAATTAACGGTGAGGAATGAACGGTGAATACAATTGACAACTTTTGATTGGGTTAAATATTTTAGAATAGGATAATTTTTTATGAGGATGATCTACATGATGAGTAGAACTTTTTCACAAAATATTAGCCCTCGGATTGTATCAATGTGGGTCCCACAAAATTTTGTGTGAGACTTTGGGTCAAACTATTGGGTGAAAGTAGCATTGCTCTTTGGGTTGGGCTCAGAATTGGACCAGAGAAAAAGCAGCTTAGTTGTGATAAGCTGGTCCCACTTCTGGATCAAGGAGGAGGTGGTTGTTTAACAGTATAAACGTTGTGTCATCCTTTCTCTTCAATTAAATAAGGGAAGCTTTGAATAAATATAGATAAAATAAAAAAAGGAGATTGGCATGATGTATCTTGCCTAGTATGGAGTCTATGAACGAGACCACCCTGTAACTGTGTAAAGTTAATAAGTAAACCTTCTTCTTCTTCTT
>MVGT01001384.1:221073-280982 GCA_002174775.1 Macleaya cordata | reverse complement strand
AGTACTTTTTTTTTTTTTTTTTTTTTTTAAGTTCTAACAAAATTTTCTTAATTTTCATCAGGGTTCTTATGGATGTATATCGTGTCAGCAATCGTCAAACCTTCAATTTAGGTTTTGAATTATACTGTAACTTTTCATTTATTATACAAAAGAATTCTACTGAATGAATATTACTCTTATTCTACTTATCTCTCTCTATTTTGGAAATTGTCAGCATTTAAAAAACTTGGACTGGACTGTGCAAATTGGACTGAACCAATTTATTTAGATCTTATAAGGTTTGTACTCAACTCAAGTTAATGCTGATTCAAGACTCAACTCAACTTCCAAATTTACTTGCTGAGTTTGGGAGTGTTGAATTGCCGAGTCATTGCTGGTTCCTTCCACAATAAATTGAATTCTTATGTGATTCTTTCTACCAATCTTACATGTTCATGAGTTACCAAAATGATACCTGTTAGTTACATTAACACTTTGTAAGTCGCATAACTGACTCAAGTGAGCTGCCGTTTTTTGAGTTTAAGTCGTTCTTCATCTCCATTATGACATTAGATTTATCATCTAATATGTGCAAAACTGATTCTTGTAGCTGCGTTTTATCTTTATTACTTTGTAGGAAGGCTGGTGGGGATGAGGAGAGGATGCTGACCTTGTATTTTAATAGAGTTAGTTCTTCTCTTTTTTTTTTTGCCCCAGATTATATATGAAAATGTACATAAGTTTTTATCCACATCTTTGTTGAATGATATCTTTAACCCTTTTTTTTGGTGGGGATGAGGAGAGGATGCTGACCTTGTATTTTAATAGAGTTAGTTTTTTTTTTTTTTTTTTTTGCCCCAGATTATATATGAAAATGTACATAAGTTTTTATCCACATCTTTGTTGAATGATATCTTTAACCCTTTTTTTTGGGTACTCGTGCAGATTGGTTGGCCAACATCATTGCCCACTAATGAGAAGGAAACATTCATGAAAAGTGTTCTGAGGGAAAAGGTAATTTTGTTTGAGATATTGAATATTATGGTTGCTTGTTGTTGTATTAAGAAGTGCTTTAGGATGTAGATACAGGGTGATGTGATTGCAATAGACTTTATATGTCTAACCATCATGTAAGCAAAAATTCATGCAAGTGGATCCCTCGTCTTATATATAATTGAAGCTGGTCTTGTCAGGAGAAATTAAAACCATTCCCTCTCTGAGCCCGGTTCTGGTTCAATACTCAAAATCCATACGATGCCCTTCTTTTTTTTTCATAAAAAAAAGGGGCAATCTTCTCTAAGACTGTCGTGAATAACTTGGTTGTTGTGAACTCATTCACTTCCTAACTCTGTAGTGAACAAAGAAATTGTTCCTTATTAGCTTGTTTCCACTCTTCCCTATTTTCCTCCAAATCTTGTGGGAGGATACAACTACATTCCAAAAGGTTCATGTGTTTAATTTGGACTTTGACATCAGTTTTCTATAGAAGAATTTTATCATTATAGTCAGAAAATTAATGTCTTACCAGTCCTACTGTGATTTCATTTCTTGTGGTCTAAATTTTCTATTACTTCTGATAATTGAAGATTTATGCCATTGCTTTGAAATCTTTGAGATGAGTCTCTGTTTTTCCTTGGTATTTTCTGGAGTGCCTTCTTGATTTTCTAAAGTTTTGTCTTTGTTTCTGATTTTACTAGGGCATTTGCAGTATTTCATTTGGTGACCTGATCCCTACAAACCCAATCCATCAACATATCTATCCACTTCGTCCCATATAATGGAAGATTTAGTTTCCAATATGTTTTGAGTTCACATTAGATAAACAACAAAGAAATTATGTATTTCCATAAGCTGATGTATCAGATCATATAAACCGGGTATAACTTAATATTCACTTGTTAATTTAAACTTATTTAGATAAGCGGATTTACATGATCTGTTTATTTTGAATTAGTTAAGATTCATTGTCAGACACATGAATACGACACTGTCCCACACTTCTAACTTTCAGAAAATGGTGCAAATATTACATAGCTTTAAGTGAACTGTTATCTTTAAAATAGATTACGTTCCTGTGAAATTATTCAATTATTGGTTAGTTTGTTCGCAGCGGAATGCATTGGATGAGTTTGTGATGACAAAAAGTTTACCTTTACGACCTGGAGTTGAAAAGTGAGTGAGTTCTAGAGATCCCGATTTGTATTAATCTATGTACTCTTATTACACTCATGATATCTGTTCTGTTTGGATCAACAATTTTCTGGACTTTAGACCACTGGATTACCATGAAAAGGCATAAACTCTTTTCCTGGAATTCTTTTAGGGAAGCCTTGTCTTTGGTGACTTTTTAGATGTTATAGCTTTATTTATAGATGAAATGATGTCCTAATTATTCTTGCACACTTCCCTATCTATTCTTTAACTATAAAAGTAATCACTCTATTTCTTTGTATAAAATTTAACCTCAGATTATGGTCTATGGTTTATCCTATCATGCATGGTTTATAAAGTCCTTATGATTGTTACATTATAGTGTACCTTCTACGACATAAAATAGAGTTGATTGGGTTTTACGTATCTATCCTAAATTGCCTAATGAAGATGTACAAGAGACTGTTGTTTAGAGAGTTGGCCTTGATTTGAACACTCTCCAGTCATGCCTGTTTTATTATCAGGTGATGTTTACCCTTCTAGATTTCTGCAGCTGCCTCCCTATTTTTTTTTCATTTTCAAATGAAAAAGTGCTGATTTCCTATTCAAGAAAATTGAAAAGATAGAGCATTGTCATTGTATATGCGTTATCCATCTATTGGAGTTGGCAACAGGAATCCTATTTCGCCATCAACTATTGTGTCATATCTTAGGTTAAGACATCCTCTTGATCTTTCCCATAGTTTCCATTCATGTCATTTCCAGTTTTACCTTGCCTTTTTGAAACCTTCAGCTTCCATCAAAGCACTCCTTGAAGTGGTGCTCATCCCCAAACTATATCAAACAATTTTCTTTTCTTTTGATCAGTAAAATGGTTGATCTCGAGTTTTGAATTAAGTTAGTGAGTAACTGAAATTTGGTGAACTGGTAAAAAGGAAAATTGTGAAAGTGAAAATTACAGTTATAATATGGAGCATTAAATATTTTGCACGTAATAGGCACAATGAGCATTTTTTTAACTATCTTTATCTCAATGATGATAGAATACTTAGAACACTTTCCTGGTCTTCTTTCATTTGTTTAACTGTATTTATTGTTGTTATTTTTCCTCTTATTTAAACTCATATTCGTCATTTTCTATTTCCAGTTTTATTGATGATGCACTAAGTGGAGATATACCTGTGGTTATCCTAACAGCCTACAGTAAGAATGGGGATAAGCTGGCCAGGTTTGTTATTATCTTACGTCATTCAGAGAAATCTACCTTCAATTTGTGTTTCAAATAGAATTTTACAAATTTACGAGTTTCTTATTTTATTATGGTTGCCTAGACAATGCTCAGGAAATGCCATAGCGTGATTGTGTCTAAGGAAACCTTGTCAATCACCTGTCACATGACATTTCTACTAAAATGATTCTGAAGAGTCATAAATTTCATGTCAATAAAAAATAAAAAATAATCATAATTGCATGAATTTGCATCAGAAGGTTAAGGTATGGATGGTCCATTTAATTCTTAATTACATTGGAGGACTGCTAAGTGAAGAGAATGGCCTTTCGGCCGCAAACCACTGAGGTTTAGCTCCAAGTCCTGCCAATTCTAACTATAAAAAGGAAAAGGATGAAGAAGAAAGCAATCCCTAAACAATTAGAATAAGACATGGATATGATGTTATTTTTGTCGGTGGATAAGTTATTTTTGTCGATGCTGATGATTTTGAATTAGCAATAATTTCTTTTGCTAATCCTTTTGGCTTTACTATACCTACACTACATGTACCTGTTACATGCTTGTGTACTATTGTCATGCTATGCAGGCACCTAAGTTATGCTTCTTTTTGTTAAATAATATTAGGTCCATAGTTGAAAAGCTTGGTCCTGATAGGATTTCAAAGATAAAGATTGTAGGCAAGGAGGAAACGGAAGGAAGTTTCTATGGTCAACTTGTACTTGGTAAAGGAGCATCTTCTGGTTTGGATGACCAGCTAGCCAAAGAAGCAAGAAAAGCAGGTGCGCCCTTAGATCCTGGATTCCTTTTTTGTAATATTTTGGATCAAATTTTCTTTTATGTGGTATCCTTAACTTTTCCCTCCTCTCTAAAACTGTGTTTCTTTCTTAAATCCTCAATTTTTTGTATCTTCTTAAAATAATTTCTATCGTCATAAGGTTTTTATTAAGGTTTTACCTGTGAGCAGCTTCTGCTCAGAAGCAAAGGATCGCTGAGGAGGTTGCTTCCATGCTTAAAGTGAGCGTTGACATTGATACGAGCTCAACTGAAAGGTCTGTTGATTCTGTTGCTATTTTAACAATGATATGAGTTACAGCTGAAATCTGTTTTTGTTTTACATAAACTCATTAGTGTTTTCAACTTGTTACTTTGACTTATGCCATGAAAGTGCTAAAGCAAGCACCAAAAGAAGACCCAACTCCTTGAAAACTGAACTATTAATCTTTGAGTTTTCTTAGACTTATAATCATACATAAGATTTACGCTTTTCTTTACTGGACTTCGTAAAATTTTAACCAGTATTTTCTGGGAAACTTGCTTATCTTATTAAAATGAGGGTTTAAAGTTAAGAGAAGTAATTTGCTTCTCATGAAAAAATCATAACGAAGCTGCATTTTGGGAGGTTTACTTTAGAGGCTATTCGTTAATATATGGGTCGGGGTTCCAAGATACCTGAGTAATAGCAATGTCTGACACTCAAACAAAACAAAAGAAATCATGGAAATTTGCACATTTATATATATATATATATAGAATAAGTATGTGCCCACATAATTCACAATATAATGCTTTGAGGGTTGTTCCTTGTTCAGCTCTGAAAAGATCGTGGCTACATTGCGTGCTGGGGCAGAGTACGCTGGGGTTCCTGTACAAAACTGTGTGCTCATTGCAGGAAGCCAATCTGGTGTAGTTGGAGCTGAGTGCATAGGCATGCCATGTTTTGTCCTCCGGAGCAGGTTGGTGACTGTACCTTAAAATCTGGCTCTAGTAAGAGGCCTTGTGAATCACACTTCTTCCACGGGCTTTGTAGGAATTCCAATTTTAGTTTTGCAAAACTTCGTTAGAAATGTTCACAATCCTCGCTAGATAAAACACTCTTAACTAATGGATTTCAAAATCGATAGTTAATTTGCCAAGCAACACAATTGCTTTCCATAAACGTGACATGACATCAATAGTAATGCTGTATGGACCGCAGTACTTGTACACATGACATGACATCTGATTTGCACATTCCATATCAGTTGTGGCCAACGATGATCCATATTTATGCACATTAGCTGGGGTGGCATGTGTACAACAACTGTTACATCATATCGTTTAGCTAATATGGTCCATATAACACTTTTTTAAAAATCATTAATATAGCATTACTCTTAGCTCAAGTGGCGTGTAAACCAGTTGCCACGATGACATGTTGTCAAATAACATGGTCCATATAAGAATACTCTACATGTTTGATGAGATGCTAACTCAGGATTTCTTGAATCTTGCAAGCATGAGATAATGTTCTTGTTATTCTTCTTGGGTAACTGCTATATTTCCAACTTGAGGTCCTTTAAGAAAAGACGGGGGTTTTCTATTATCTGTTGTATTATGTTGCTTCACCAATTTGATAATTTTTGTTTGTGTTTATATAGCTTGACATCTAGAGCCGAGTTTCCATCGGCCAAGGCGACAATGGACGGGTTTGGAGGGGCAGATCTCACAATCTCTAAACTACTCCAAAAGAGATAGACTTAAGTCTCATTCACTTGTATGTTATGATTCTAAAACTTGGAAATGCTATGAAGTTAGTTGATCATACAAGCAAGTAGAGTAACATTTGAAGTTTGTATTGCTGCTCTTTTTTTGGTTTATCATATTCGTTTTGTATTGTTTGGTGATCCAATATATTTTCTTAATACATACCATTTCATACGGTTATGCTACTACTGCTCGCCCTAGATTGGATAAAAAGTACCCTAAATAATAATAATGCTTTTAATGATAAAAATTCAATTCAATATTTCTAGGTAGTGATGTTTATGTAGTTGGATTACCTTTGTTAGCAATTACGGCTAAAATTCGGGACGGCACAAATAAGATTATTATTCGGTTCATAAGTATTGTAATACGGTCTAATATGTGGTCAATTATTCGTTGTCCGAAAAATATTCAATTTAGATGTAAAAATTCAACAGTAAAAATTCGATAATATGTCAAGTCTTCTAGATGCTTCATGGAGTAGTGTGTCGATGAAGAGAGAAATTAAGAAAATTAGAATCTTTATAGACAAATAGAGAAAACAAAGAAGGGTCCTTAATTAATTAGCTAGGATTTTTTTCTTTTTTTTTAATTTATATATTGAAAATTCTATAGTCATTAAATAGAAGAATATTTTTTACCCAATTTATTCCACAATTTCGTTAAAATGTGTTTTAAACGTTTTAGTTAAAAAATTCGTGTATTATTGATTAAGTTTCGTTAGAATGGAAGTATTAAACGTTATTCAGAAATACAGAAATGTACGAATATTACACGCAAATAATTGGAGTGATTGCTAACAAGGTTGAATTAGTTTTACGTAGTAATAATAATAATAATAATAATGCTTTTAATGGTTTTTTTTTTTTGGATATTGGATGTATGAATCCCCTGAAAAATGAGAAATTCAATTCAGGGATTCATTATAAAAATTCAATTCGGCATGCATTTCTTGTATTGATGTTTATGTAGTTGGATTAGTTTTACTTAATAAAATCACATCCTTCATTTCCTAAATCCAAAAAAAATTAAAAACCTAAACAATTGAAATCTACCAAGGTCTCAAAAAAACAAAAAACCTTCAGAGACATTGATTGCGTCATCATCACGAGGTCAAGGAAGAGCAATAAATCAGAAGAGAGTAGAGAGAGAAAATAGAGAGAGAAGTACAGACGGAAGGGAGGGAATGAGGGAGGGGACGAGCAGCAGATTTTTTGGGATTCAGATTGAAAACTACTTATTGCCATCAGGATTCCCCCTTTTTATAGAGAGAACCGATTCTGCTTTTTTTTTATTTTTTCGCTCCACATATTATCTGCAGCTTCTAGTCACCCTCGGACCGGCCTCCTCCTCCTCCTACCTCCTGACTGACCTCTCTCTCTCCCCCTTCTCTCAACCTGTTTCATCAGAATTATCGCCCTTCCTCTATTACTAAAATCCACTTCACTGGACTATATTTATAAGAGAAACTTTTAGGGCACTTCTACCCCTACTTCTCTATTAACACCGTACTTATTCTTACACCTTGTTAACACATGAAGAGATGACCCTAATACTTTCTTTTTTTTTTTTTGGGTACAATCTGCTCATCGTCCAAAACAAGCAGGTGGGTGAATGAATTGAACTCAGACACATTATGAGTTATGTTAACACCCCCAATAATTCTTACACCCACCTGTCGGCGGGGTGCAATCCTCATTATCATACGAATGATTTTGATCTTAAAGATGAGAAGACTATCCATCCATTACAAAATGATCCCCTAGATCATTTCCAAATATGCAGCCCTAGAAGGGGCGTAAGTAAGAATAAGGTGGAATTAACATGTATTCTGAAATCTAGGTCACAACCGAGAAAAAATGGAAGTGCTAATAACAACAGTCAAAATGTATAATTGCAAAACCTGCAAGATTTTCATTTTTATGGAAAGAAGTCTATGAAATTAATGCAATTTTTAATTACATGTTTGATTGTAAAATAACATGCAAAAATCTGCAAGATTTTCATTTCCACGGAAAGAAATCTATGAAGTCATTAATGATTACAAGCGTTGTACACGTGTTTCTTACACAGGGTTTATTTTTTACACTAGTTTTGTGATAAACTATTAATGCAATTAATTATAAAAAAAACCAAAAAATGCAAATATCCATTGCACTGATTGAAATGTGAAAATTGAGTAGGTAGTTACCGAGAGATTTTAAGGATAGTTCAGGAAGAGAGAAAGTGGGAGAAAATCATGAAAGAGACTTAATTTCCTTTGTAAAAGTGAAACAATTATGTTTTGGTGAGAATAAAATTACTAATTTTTCCTTTTTTGATGAGCAAAAGATCACCATTATACCCTTTCAAAGTAAAGTTAAACTTACAAAAAATAATTTTTTCAAGGACACCAAAAGTAAAAAGCCCCAAAAAGTCCCATTCTCTTAACTAATAGAATAGATATAGAATTTTGGCCATTAATATTCTCAAATATTGACTGCATACCAACACAGCCAATTTAATACACCTATTCACATACTTGAGTTCTCTGCGTCTATCCAAATCCGTAAATAATAAAAGATGTAACAGTGGTACAAAGACAAAATTTTATGTCGCAAGCAAGTCTCAGTATTTATGCAAGAAAAAATGGAGCCCAAGAAAACGAATAAGAACTTGAAAAGAAAATTTTTTAAAATAAAATCTAACCATCTCACACAAAAAGCATTCCAACAGTCAATATATTCAAAAGACCTGACTAGATATATCCCTATCCCTCCACAGCATCACAACCACGGGAGCGATAAAGGTTGTTATGTACATTGAAAGCAGCCCTCACATGCTGGCTGCTGTGAAAACATGAAAGTTGAACTACACCAACAGAACAAAAGTTCTTACTATAAGTAGGGTTCAAAACTAAGAAATCTTTGAGATCAACCAGAACAATTTAACTAGATAGATTTCTTTAGCAAACTGGATAACATAAGATATAACGATGAGAGTATGTTCCTCGACAGCAAATAGGATTCCATAACTGTCACATAAAATCAAGGCTCAACAGCATTCGAATGTTCATCAGAAGGAAACCACTGATTCAGGATGGCTTGAGTGTTGCAATCGAGACACAGCAGAATCACCTTCCTCAATTTCGTCAAAATCTATGGGTCGACCATCACGAAGTTTCCTATGAATCAAGAAAACAATGAGTAATAAGTGATCTGAATGGGTTTGAAATTAGATTATACAACTTAAGCTAAAAAACATAAGAACAAGACTCAAGCGTTTGGCAATCTAATTACTTAGCTTGCATATGCTGGATGTATATTTAGGTTCTACTCGGAGTAAGAACAAGACCTGAGCAAAAGTTCGGAAATCTATTAACTTAGCTTGCATATGTCAGGAAACCAAACTTAATGCTGTTTCATTCTGGTTTTTCTTTCTCCAATTTGTATGTTTCAGTCAGGTTGAAGTATGTTTTATCAAGATTTGATCTCCCTTGTAAGAATTAAACTTGACATAGTCCAATACCAATCATCCTCCAGGCAACATAGTACACAATCTTAGCATACCAAGAACTTGTTCACCCACTCGTAACGAGGGTTAATCATGAATGGTTGTTTTTGAATTGTATTGCTCCATAACAAAAAAAAGAGAATGAACTAAGTCACTAACATTTTTCCAAAACAAGCAGGTGGGTGAATGAATTGAACTCAGAAACATTATGTACAAGCTAAGCTAACAGTAAATAATACTAGCCACAACGAAAGAAATAACAAATACCTTGGGAAAACAAGAGTCTCATCTGACAACGCTTTCTCCAATCTCTCTTCAAATGGGGTTGCATGCCAGCTGACTTTCTGATCCTGTACATGAAACCAAAATTTCTTGAGAACATTTGGTCTTGGAACCTGTAAATGATTAGTACAGAAAATGGAAAATAAGGATGGAAACTAAGTCTACCTCCTTATATTTGTTAGTTGAATTCGGGATCCCATTTCCATCCCACCACTTGGGTGAGATACGAGAAGGCTCATCATCATTCCAGTGTGCAGCAACAGTCCCAAGGATAGGCCTGTCTGCGTCCGGAGTTCTACTATGAGATCTTCCACTAGATATTGCCTCATAATTTTGACCCCTGTCATCCTTTGGGGATGATGATAGCCATTGAGACAAGCTCGCATCCACCTTTGCATTTTCACCAACTTTAGCTTCTTTCTCGTGCTCCATCACTGACTTACTTGAGCAAGAAACAGATGTACGGTCAGGAATTGTGTTTTCTCCCTGCTCGGTGTCTGAATCTTCCTCCTTCAGCACCTTCCACTGAGTAAAATCTTGAACAGGGTTCAGAACTGGGTATACATACTGGGACCTGATTCTAGGATTCTTCGCATTTGAAAGATTCTCCAGGTTTGTTGCATAAACTGTTCCAGGTGTTTGCATCTCATCAGTTAGCTTTAATGGGGTTGGATAAGGAGACCATTTTGATCTGTCACAACTATCTGTGAAACCAGACTGCTTTGAACTTTCGACACTTGACGGATCACATTCGAAGCGCACAGACTTGTTCTTGCCTTGGGTAGTTACAATTGGAATCTCTGAATTAACTGAGGACAATGTGTCATCATCAATAAGTTGCACTGGTGTCTTGCTTGATGCATCAGGACTCTCAACCTCACTGCTTTCAGAAGGCTTGGTAGAATTCTTCTCTGCCAGTTTCTGTTCTCTAGATATAGAGCTTTGGGAAGCCATGAAAATAATCAAAGATCAGTTAGCCATACAATGTTGCAAAGCGATATCTAATATCTACCAAATAATAGACACAGATATGCTGAATAAGCGCATTTCGCATTGAATCGCTAGGAAGAGTATGATGTTGTTGACCCACATTTAACATGGACAACATGACCCAACCATGTGATTGGTGGGGACTTAAACGGTCAACTCCACCATCCTACTGATGGATTGAAACTGTTTCAAGTCCCAACTAATCACACGGTGAGGTCTTTTTGACCCACAGTACATGTGGGTCAACAAAATAGGGCATACATCTGTTGCATAGGAATTTTTTGCATATTTCTTTTCTATTTTTTTCAACTTTTTGAATTGAATGTTCGACAGAGTATGTTGAACTGCTACAATCAATAGCCTGAGTTGAATGACAGGCACAAAGGATCTTCTTCGAGGGACCCACCAAATGAAACTCTCCCTCTCTTATTGGTGGACCATCAACCATGTATACTAGTATCCTTGGGTTAGTAGATCATTCATTGTTTTGCCCAAATAAAAGCTTACATCTCTTGTTTGGTGATCTAAAATAGAACAGTCCCTAGCAAATAAGATAAAAAGTTTGTTACCTGCTAGCTTTATGCTCTGGAGAACCTGCCTCCTCCCAGTGGAGCTTCTTGATGGATGTACTGGGAAGCCAGGAATGGAATTTGGAATTTTCTGCTTCAGATGTTTTCCGAATCTCAGCAGGAGTTTCTACTAGTGTACCACAAGATTTTAGGAACTTGGCCTGTAAAAAATTAATGTAGAGGAATCTTTTGAGGAAATGCTGACGAGAAAAGTTTGGGGAAGAACAAAAATGACAATACTTTCTTACTGATTAACAACACACTCAAGCTCTGCAGCTTTTGCAAGACCATTCCTATATGTAGAATGCAAAACGTAAAACAAATCCATATCAAATAGATCAATTGTTGTTACACACAATATTAAGTGGCTAGGCGCCTAGGCAGTTTCCGAGGCTCACAAGTTTGCTGCCAGTGCCCGTTTTAACTGGAAGTATATTTACACAGACTTTAGGTGTCATGCCAAAGGAACCCACATGTTTCACCACCTCACCCTCACCTGTGTGGTAAGTATAGACCTAACCATCTACAACATTGGGAAAAATGCAAGGTTGATTGTCCTTTAATTAAAAATTTAAACAATTGAGGGCTGTTATTTGTAAGAGATACAGGATAGTGTACATCATTTATGAGTAACATGCTCAAGGTAATGGTATATGAAAGATAGCAAAAATAAACCGATCATAGTTCAGGGGTCGATATAGAAGGCATGGAATTGCATTTCCAGCCACACCCTTTCAGGTTGCTAGAACGAAAATCAAGAGGCCCAACTAGCCTACCAGTCACTCTTTTACGCCAGAAGTGAATTGTGGCGATTCCAAGGGAAAAGGAAATTTTAAAAAGGAGGATCATGTATTGAGTAACCCAAAACTGAAACTGCTAAGTTGTTCCGAGCAAACCCAACTATGTTCAATCAAAAGCAGGTTTTTACTACTTCAGTAAAGAAATGGAGAATAAAATAAAAACAAAAATGTATGGAACTGAAATTTGAGTTTTAATCATCATTCTAAGAAAAAAAGAAAGAAAGAAAGAAGCAAAACAAGAAGAAAACGTTTAGATGTATACAATTAGGTTTATTTGCTTCATTTAGTTGTTTCTTTCTTTCATTTTTGGGTTTCAGAAGAGAAAACCACTTGGTCCTTCTTTTGACCAACCAACTAATTCAAAAGAATATGGAACTGCCTAGTTTAGTGGAAAAAGAACACAGATGTTTCAGTGAAATTTGAAGAAAACATTGGACACTTTTCAGTAGAAAAGTGAAAACATGATTATTTTTTTTGGGTGCTTCTGTTCTCTTTACACCTTGTATTCTACAAGAAAGAAAAACAGTAAGCATACTTATCGTTGTTTTTATAACAAGGAAAGATCATCTTAATACACTTCTGCCATCAACTATAAATCATTTGTCAATAATTTTTCCTTTTTTTTTTTTACTTTTAAATCAAGTTTAACCCCTCCCTTAGGTTTCAAAACCTACCTTCACCTTCTAATATAAAAATAAATAAATGAAACATAAACTTAAGTGCTGGTTTTCATTTCCTATATCGAAAGCTTGGGACAACATTTCATTGTTTAGTTTAGTTTATTTTCAATTGAGACGTTCCTTAATTTGTCCAATGTTCCGTTTTTGAAACATCCCACTACATTAGCTCAAGAAGAGGCTAAATGGTTGAGATTAATTAAGAATTACAAAAGACATCACATTCTAGAAAAGGAAATGAGGCTAAAAGCCCAAATTTGAGACAACTATAATATCATCAGAAAAAGGATCCACAATCAAAACTATTTGAAAAAATGCTTAAGATCATCAAGTGGAAGCGTAAAGAACGAAACACACACCTCATCCAAGAGCTCCTTGTCAGTACTATCTTGGCAAGGAGATTCCACACTAAGATGCGCCTTGTCCTTGCAAAGAGACTCTTCTTTCTCTTCAGATAAGAAAAAATACACATTCTTAGCTGTAACCTCATAAACTTCTTTGTAGTAAACCAAATGTTAAAAACCCAAAATTCAATTCCCTATGATCGTGCACCTATAGAATAGAGTAAAATCAAAGAGAAAATTTTCTTGCCATATCAGAATTTTGCAGTGGAAAGCTATAGACTAAGAGTTGACCCTGTATAAGAAACCTAAACAATCAGGATTTTTGTTTTGGGGTGGCTTGAACAGAAAATTGAACACAAAAAGATGAAATATCGAACAGAAAAAGTCTAAGCAACTCAAGACCAAACAAAAATGTTGAATTCTGACATGATCAATACTTCAAAATAGAACAAAAGAGTTCAAATATCTAACAGTAAAAGTCTAAGCAACTCAAGATCAAGCAAAAATGTTGAATTCCGGCATCATCAATACTTCAAAATATAACAAAATAACCTACGGTAATCAGATCAAATATCCAATTTAAATCCTATTTGTTCAAATATTTCTAGATCCATAAAGAGTGAAGAACAAAGAAGAAAAATCAAATTAAAGTGATAATCACCTTCAGATAGAAGTAAAGTTGCGAGCCGATTTCTCGATACCAGAGGATCTTGCTGGATTCAAAAAATAAAAATAAAAAAGTTTCAGAATCTAACTTTTGAATAATTAGAATCAAAACTGCAAAAAGCCGATAAAAAGAAAAAAAAAAAAAAGGGAGAAAAGATCAAGCGTACTCTTTTGGAAGAAACAGCATCAGAGATGAGATGAGCCTGAGGTCGGTTTTCATCTTTAACCCTAAAGCATCCAAAGAAACAACCCATCATATCCCTCACTGATCTTAGGATAAACCCTAAATCACAGTCGATTCCAGTACATATCATGTATATCTGATACTAAAAATTGTTCCTACTTTAGAATCGTTACTTAAAAAAACGTATCAAATTTCAATCCAGCTGGTTCAAAAAAAAACCCTAGCTTTTTTTCCAAGATTGTAGCGAAATGAAATGAAAATGTAGAGAGAGAAAGAGAGTTTTAGAGAGAGAGAGAGAGTGAGTGAGTTTATGTAAGTGTACGGACAAAGGAGGAGGATGAAAAGGAAATTAGGATGTTTGTTGGTGGGGCTATTTTTTGAAATTTAAATTTGATTTAAAACGAGGGAAGAAAACCCCAAATCTCATTAAAAAAATAGAGGAATCTCGTGGAATTATTCCGTACTATTTGAAGTAAAATAATATCTTGAGATCTATTATCTTTGCCGTCCAATTTGTTGACCCCACACTGGTGAGATCTGAGAATCATAGCAGACAAATCTAATTTCGGTCTACAATTCACTTGGAGCCCACAATTCACATATCATATCCACCGTCCATTTAAACTTTCAATAAGCTTTGTTGTACAAAGAGTTTTTTTTTATATCTAAATTCATTGATTGTGTTTGTGTTTTCTTATTTTTGAAAATTAAAATTTGTTTTTAGGCCTTTTTTTGTGTGTGTATGATATATCAGCATTTAATTTGGTTTTTCTCTAATAAGTGTCTTATAATGATATTGATTTTACCAAATAATATGATTTAATACTTAATCCTATAATTTAGGTTTTCTTAGTAGGTATTGAATTTCCTCATTTAGGGTAGACAATTGAACTAGAAATACGCGTGTTTTAACCGCAAAATTGTTCTCCCACGCTAAAAGCAAAGAGTTTGAATCCACAACCTCCCAAAGACAAAGCCAAAACTCCAAATCAGTATCAAAATTTCTTTTCGGGTATTAATGTTTCTATGTATTAAAATCGTATTTGTGTATAATTGTTATTTTTTTATTAAGGAAATTTTGGTCAAAAACCCCTACTTGAAAAACGTTTTAGGATTTAGCCCAACAAACGTTTTCTTTTAGTCTAAGGCCCAAGGATAACTGACTGAAACCCTCTCGGAGAGGGTTTCACTGAAACCCTCTTCCTATAAATTACACACACTGAAACCCTCTGACTGAAATCCTCTTGGGCCTTAGACTAAAAGAAAACGTTTGTTGGGCTAAATCCTAAAACGTTTTCCAAGTAGGAGTTTTTGGCCAAAATCCCATAAACAAACATTAATAAATTTTTTTTATTAACTTCTAAAACATTTTGCAAAAAATCAATAAAGAAAAAGGAAAATATTTTGCAAAAAACACTTGTTCTCTTTTTTGATGTAAAGCAAAACATACTTCATCAAGACCTTAACGTGTCTTTTTTCCAAGTACCGCACAGTCCATTACAGTGTACCTAACTTGTCTTCACTGCCACCTAACGTTGTTAAAAAGGCATTGGTGCACCGTGAAAATTTGCATTATGTAAAAAAATTTCATTAGGAGTTATTCATCAAAATACTAGCATGTGCTTGGCATCTAGTAAATTTTTGCAAGAATTAACAGCCTAAAATAAATTCAATCATTACACAAAATTGTAGTGATTCCCACAAGAATTTGATGAAATAGAATGTGAATAAATACAACTATTTTTTATCACTACAAAAATTTACAACCTAATTCACCAAGTTCATATAGAAAACCACGACAATTTAACTAAATGATTGTAATTATACAACCACAATCAAACACTATCCCGTAATTTATAGGGGAGAAACTAAGTAACTAGTGTGGAGCGGAAACCAGAGCGGCAAAATAGCCGATTAAAAACTGTCCCAAATTTCAGCCAAAACGTTGTTTGGAACAGGAGTACGAAATTCCGAAGCGGGAGTGTCACCCCCAACAACTCAATTCTGGTTACTAAGGGGTAAAGTAACTATAATTGACTCCTTCACCCTGCAGATTGTACAGAAAAAGGAAAAAAAAAATCTAAATTTTAAAATTCTGATTCTGCTCGGCTTCAGGTTCTCATACTGAAATATATAATAATAATCAATTCCAGTCTTGGATCAGAAAACAATCAGATCATGTCTCTTTTTTTTTTTCCAAGTACCCAAAACTGGAATAATATAAAAAAAACAAAAAATTGTACAGATCTTGGAACCAAGTTAAGGAGGTTCCTGTTCTGGTTCCAGAAAGGTACTCATTATGCAAAAACATTTTCTCTATCTGGATACATTTTGGGATGTTTTTTGGAAACTCATTTCTAAAAAGATCTAACCATACGAGATTCTTTGATCACTTGTTTTCTCATTTGGAGGAACAAAAAGAATAGATGTATTTCTCTTGAAAGGCTCCATCAAACTGGAGCAGACTGACATTAGTTACACATTGTAGAATCTACTGATGAAATTTGCCTTTCTTGACCAAAATATGAGAATGATTTGCTGCAACAAAGTAAAAGTGGTATGTGGAGCTGAGGAATCAATCATCTCCTGCCACGTGGCACATTTAATTCATTCATTCATTCATTGGTTTTCGCCATTAAATGTGCCATTTGGCAGGAGCCGATTGTCACTTGGATCAAATAAAATCCTTCTCTTGAACATTGGCAGCTTGCCTTTGTGTGAGCGTAGAACTTGAGTGCTCGATACTGCTCTCAGACGACGAGAGAGCTGAACTTGAGCGCCCGATTACACTTTCAGATGATGAGACGTTAGATATAATTGATGAATCAGGAATAGACTCTGTCTGAGGAGTTGGCATTTGTGTTTGTGTTTGGCTACTAAAACTCTGAGAAGCCAGAGAATTGGGTGCTGCGGATGGTTCGGGACGTTGATGGACCTGTTCCGCTCCGAAAATTTGCTGCAAAGTGTCCATTAAGGAGGGAAGGAACCCTGATAAAACAGAAATTATCGCCGAGACCTGGACTCACAACAGAAAAAGAAAAGGAAACCACCTAGAGTTAGAAAGGTTTCTACATAACTAGAGCAAATTTTGACCTGGTTATTAAGATAATCATGTCAGATATTGGTTATTAAGATTTAAGACATGCTTTAGGACAAGCATTTGAGAAATTAGCTCATAAATAATATATAAGAAGTTAGTTTTAATCAACTACTTCAGAGATGTACTGATGGAGATCTAGCAGACGGGATTCGTGTGTACATGCATAGACTAAGGGGTAGACTCTATGGGGGTTATGTTTTCACTTCCTTGGTGTCCAAAGGTTATTTACATTGCTCGGTCCTTGGTTAGTTACTTTAGGGACTAGTGCGTGGTTATTTATTTTTCTTCTTTGATATGAAAAGTTTATGATTTAGAAGGTAGCGCACTAATGCTATCCTCCTTTCCTGCTACTAGGGAAGCGCGTGCTACTGCCTTTCACTATAGCTTCCTGATTAGGCCAGCTCTGGGAGGATCGGCTTAAGCCTATTGTTGCTAGGATTTTTTAGACTGACCGTCGACTGTTGAGGCATCATTATAATTGGTGGTGTCAAAAACTGCTACCTTCCAAGTCGTCTCTCTCTTCATCTACTTCTAATCCTCTTTCTGCCTTCCTTCCTTTCTTTCTCTTTCTTTTTCTTGTTTTTCTTTCTTCTTTCTTAATTTTGCTACATCAAATACATGCTAAAGAAGATAACAACTTTTACTCGTCACCCCAAGGCAGCAACGATGACTTATGACGTGTGAAAAATATTCTATTGAACACTAGTAATAATAAACCTGAATACAAAGAAGAACAAAAGATGTTTTTAGGTTCTCATATGTGTAGCGAATTAGCAAAATACCATGTTGAACAACCAGTTACTTATCAAAAAAATAAAAGTTTCTCTAAAAGCTTGAACTGTTACAGAAAGGCGCAACAATATATATCATATAATGTAACAGGGTGGACCATATTCATCCAACACATACTACGATTAATAACAAAAAAACAATTTTATACTCACTGGGCCATTGCGGAACTCCCCTGCTACATCTAGCTGTACCCATAGAGCTTTTGATACTAAGTATATAACGAAGGAGAGGATGAGGTACAGAGGATTCCTGTTTCACCAACAGGAGAAACAAAGTTGACTATCAAGAGAAAAGTTATTGAGAAATCGAAGCTGCTATTATAAAAAGGAACTGTGAATGCATCACAATGAGAGAAACAAAATGATTACTTCAAAAGAAGCATGACTTCATTAAACCCAAGAATAACCATCGCAAGAATGGCCCATGGAGGAGGTATCCAGTTGTTATTGCGCTTATGAGCTACCTGAAGAGAAGAAAACGCCATTTGGCATAAGATAGATAAATAAAATTGCTGCAGATACTGCATGAGAGAAGCTCTTTAAAAGGAAGAATTCTTTTTCAGCTTTTCTAATAAAGAAAGATGGAAGTGATAAAACCAATAACACATGCAGAACATATGAAGCCTTTGTCAGAAAGAAAAAGGGATAAAAATTAGTGATAAAAATGAGAAACTATGTGAGTTTTGGGTTGTTTATTCTGAACTGAAGACATTAAACAATCTTAAGTTAACTACAGCAAAATAAATGCTAAATTCCAAGTATAAGATAATAAATTCTAGCCTCGTGAAAAACTTGTGTCGTAAACAGAGCTCTAACTCGTCTGTGCAGCCAAGATCCGACATGTATGTACAGGAGCCAAAATAGAGGAAGACTCAAATTCAAGATAATATATATGGTGGCAACGTGTACCTGTGCAGAAACAACTTAAGAAAGAAAAAAAAAAGGTGTACCTGTGCAGAAATAGCTTGAGCAACAATATACTCCGTTTCTGTTTTGAACTGTCTCCATAAAGACTTACATTGCACTGGTGTAAGCAGGGTATCCTTGGGAGGAATCTGATCCACATGAACATCAAATATGAATCTATTTTGACACAAGATATACGGTGAGAATAACTAGACAGTAGCTGTACCTCTTCCCATGAGCTTGAAGCAAGTGGATCTGCAGAACCTCCTATGTTTCTCCCCTGACCACTAGGAGCAGCAACTTTGGCATCCAAAAGAGAAGAAAAGAGTAGATTCTCAATCTTATCTGGTTTCTCATCCAAGCGAATCGCAGCCATTACAGATAAAAGTCTGAGGGACTGCAACATGAGGATAGGATCTTGGTAGCACCACAAGAATAATAAATATGAAATAATACTGCTCTCTCTCTTTTTCTAGTGATTGATGGATCAGAATATTGATTTCTACTATGCCTCTAAAGTCTCTCCTTTTTCTTGTGATCCATCATGATGAGAAGAATTTTGATGACTGACAATCTCAAGAGATGGGCAAACAAGAGAAGGATTCTCTGTAAAAAGTATGTTTCAGTTCTTAATCCATTACTGATGTACCGTTCCTGCTAATATAATATATTCCCTATTTTTACCAGTAAAAAAGAAAATGTTCCTAAAAGTTCCTAAAATGAAAATTACCGCAGTGAAGGCATCCTTAGTTATTTTCCTAATGTTTTCCCTTCCAGTCCAAACCCTTGGCATTGAATCCTTGTCATGACTGAAGGCTGTTGAGAACCTGAAAAACCAAAATGTTATGGTAGTAAAAATGAAGACAAAAGAGGAAGTAAAATTTCAAAGAATTATAATGGTTACCTATCCTTCATATGAATCAAAACCTTCCCAGCTTCTTCTCTTGCTTTTTTCTCGACCACGCTTCTTGCGAAGTCCCTTAGATTCTGAACCATTTTATCAAATGTTCCTTGGTCCAACTCGAAACCAGTAAGAGCAGTTGAAAACCCAGATAGAGCAGTCTCAGTCTCACGTTGAATAAGTTTTCTTATCAATGCCCAGGTGTCTCCTCCAGCAGCTTCAAATAGATATTCCACAGGTTCAGCAAGTGCTTTGATAAGTTGCTTCTGCAAGTACAAAACATATTCCCATGAGTTCATCTCATACTAGTTTCTCAAATGTGAAACATGTCCATTGCTGAACATGAAATAGAACTAAGAATAGACTTCTGAAGTAGAACTAATTAAGGAAACAAAAGCCAAGTACAACACCTCATAGTTGGCTATCATTTCTGACAGCTTTGCACTACGGACAGATGTTGTATGTTCTTCAATATCACGACGAAGCTTCTCCCGGACTTTTGAAGTATCCCAGTTTGCCTGCTTTATGGAAGCATCTAGACGTGGATAGATGTTGTTAGGAACTACTTGGCACGAGTAAAATATGGATCAAGATAGAGTAAATGGAAAAAAAGATCTAGTGATCCACATTGCTGACTCCAATATCGGGAAAAGTATTAAACGCTGCAGAGTGATGTTCTTTCCTAATAGCATAGCATGTCATTCAATATGTTTTCCCTTCAGCTTACAGATATGTTGCATTGTAGTGATTTTAAACCATTTATATAACAAGCATGCATGAGCGCATGCACATATATCATTTCATGAGATACAACAGTTTCTACAGGTTATCTGAAGGTTACAAGGTCATATCCACTCAAAGTAAATAAGAACAAATGTAGTGGCAGCTAAATATGTTAAGAGAGCAACATTAGAGAATGTTACACCGAAAATAAAAGCTGAAAGTTATGCTCATGACATGCCGCAAACAGAATTTTTGTTTTTAATATTTTTTTTCAAGGACAACACAAATAGCTAGACCACAACAGAAGTATATTAAAGCTTGAAAAAGGATAACAGATTTAAGCTTCACCTGCACATCCTTGATCAAACTCAAGCATAGAAGACTGAGCACAGATACGAACAGATGCTGCAAATCCTTCTCCTTTGTTCAGTGACTGCTCTAGTGCGTTCTTAAAATTATCAAGAACTTTGGCACGTCGATGTCCTAACACGGTTTGGTAAGCAGGATGCACAAACTGCAGAACAGATAAAATGATGGGTATGAGACAAGGCGATACACTCATGAATCATGCAAAATAATTAACAGGATGAATATATTTGACTTTGTTACTGATTGTATGATTTTTTCCCCTTTGTGTTCTGTAGTGATCTTATGATCCATAGCAGTGTGGAAGTATATTTGTAGTACATCCATTTGAACTACATAATATAGCCTCTTAAGCTTGCAAGTAAGGATGCTGATTTTCAAATAAATCTATAGGATCTAAATGAAATTAATGTTTCAATGATAACAATGGGGGAAAAGCAGTTTACACAAGGAATTATGAACTCTACCAAGGAAAGAAATCACCACGATTAGGAAAGTTCAATTCTCTCAAACACATGATCCAAGAGAAGAAGCTGTTTCCAGTTTTAGTTCTGCTGATTTTCTCCTTCAATTTGAGTCTTTCTTTGGTAAATTTTCATTTAGTTAGCAATATATATAATAGCATAACATACTCTTTAATGTTTCTACTTCAAAGGGACAGATACATAATTTATATATGCGGGGAATTTGAAGAATTTTGTGAAACATCTTATTTTGAAGCTGCAGAATTTGAGTACTACGTTTAATATTAGGGGTTCAAACATTACAAATAAGATTTCTAGGCTAGAATTCTATATGAAGGTAATTTTGTACCAAGTTATATAAAGCACGCCTGGTTGCAAACTAATTCCCTAGAAGGATGCGATTGACTATCAAGAGAGCTCTGCACCAGTGGCCAAGACGAACCCTGCTAGAGTACATCTCTCTTTACTTGCAAACATGTCATGGCTGTTGCATCAGTTGGACATAAAGAATGCATTCATACATGGGGTAACCTCAAGAAAGAAATTTAAATGGCACTACCTTGAGGAAAAATCCATTTGCAGATTGATTTACCCCACCTATGCGACTAGGTATCGCATGTGGACAGAGTGTAGGCAGCCAATTTATGCACGCTCCTCGGAATTCCAACCTTGAGGCTTCGTATCGTATTCATTGGTACCTTGAGACGTAGCCACTCAAAGGCCTATTGTTTGGGAAATAGGGAGGTATAGTCATGGGAATCATAGACAGCCTACATCTGAGTTTGTACATATCCTGGTGGTAATCTTTTCTTATAGAGAAGCAAGAAACACTGTGGCTGCTACATCTACTGTCGAGGAGAAATTCAGATCTATTTTTATAAACTCCGTCAGTTGCTTGCTGAAAGTCATGTTAAAAGTAATGGGTTTCAAGGTACCTGAACCTATAGGTTTAAAATCTCATTTCGATTGAATGTTTCACTTGGTTAAAAGCAATTTAATTATATCAGTCAGGTATATCTTCAAAAAAGCAAATAGAGGCACATTACCTTCTGATGAATCATCTTTGGAAGAGACAGAAACAAAAACACTACAGTATCACTATGCCAGCCAAACGAAGAATCTATTAACATGAGGAAGAAGGATGGTCCGAATATGGGAAGGTTTTAGTCTTACATGCAATGCCTTCGATTCCAGATGTTGTCGTTTTGCATTCCTTACACCTTCATCAAAGTAGATGGCCTCCAAATCATATCTGTGGAAAAAGAAAAAGAATTAAGCAAGAAATAACAGCCAAATCCAATCAGTTCAAAGAATATAATCTGACAAACAGAAACTTAGAAAGCTGACAATGCCATCATTACCATGAGTGACTCTTATCCCCACTATTTGGGGTCAGTAGCAGAAAGGTGATCTTGTCAAATACGCACTATTGACTAGAAATCTGACACGGATACAGTATAACCTTTGCATCAGCTCAATTTATGGTAAACAAAAAGGATGACCATAAAAAATTGTGTTGCATGCAAACAAGCAGGATGCAAACCCATTTTGATTTGTATTAGTATTGCTCATGCATTATTTCAAATGTCGAAAATTAGTCCAGTGTTTCAAGTAATCAGAACATTGGGTCACAACAAGGTTTTAAACCTTGAATAGGAGTCCTGCTAGGTCAAGTGATTCTTTAACTATATTAACTTGGACAATCATTGAATTGACAACTTAACATGCAAAACAAAATGTTATTGTGGTGCCACAAGAGAGCATTTTGTAAGCATAACGCAAGTTGGTGTCCCTTCCATGGGTTCAAACTCATGTGCTATTTTAAGGAATGAAAATAAATGTGTCGCAACACCTTAGCTTAAGTATCAAACACTTTTAACTTAAAACTTATCCTTTGCATGGTTTACTTTTAAGTTTTACACTGAATCTGTCTCTCACTTTCTAGGTTACTTTGTGTTTCTCTTTTTCCCTCTCTTTCGCTTTCTAGGTTTCTTTGTGGTTCTCTTTTTCCTTTTCTTATTTGCGACATGGGCATGGGACCAAAAAACAATATGGAAACGACATTAGCACTCAAGTATCTAATATGGATATGAAACCCATTCAGAACTGTTCAAGTAACAAGTGTTGGATATACACATTCCATATCAAATTTGACCTAGGGTTTTATACTTGTGGTACAAGCTCTTTTTAGTAAGTACTTGGACAAGCCTTAAGAATATTACCGGATTGCGGCATTGTGCAACTCATTAATTGGTCCTTACAGATGCAAGGAAGACATTCACATAACAAAATTACTTATCAAAAGAAACTTACAAAGCAAACAATCAATCCTGCATAGTAGTTGAAGTAAATGGATCTCAAGATAAGCATACAACCATACTTAATGAAGCGAATCTCCCAGACGATGCCATAAAGTTAAAAAAGAAAAATAAATAAATAAACAGAAAAGGAAGAAGTAGAAAAATGGAACACATAATATTTTTATTTGCATATTTCAGCATCATGTTATAGTGTAAGTGCAAATTATTTTAGAACTGGAAAATATTGCCTTACTCGGAAAGATAAGCATCTAAAATTGAGCTGAGTTTTTTCCCGAAGCCTGATACCGAACCAGCTTGAACAGCTTCCTCCAGTTCCAACCAACCCTAGATCACATCAACAACATCTCATGAGTATCAATTATCAATCATTTCAAGTAACTGCAATGAAGAATTTAGCTGCAGAGTACCTCATCTGAGGTCAAATGACTGAGCTTTTCATTGGCAATCTCTTCGCATCGAACAGTCGCAACCATTACCTGAATAAGAGGGAAAATAAAATATGATACAACTGCATGTAGACAAAACAATTTCTTTCCACTAAAAAAGAACAACATGAACACCTTGTGAGCAGGAAGGTCAAGGTCCTTATTCTCTCGGATAACTTTCCAGATCTGCTGTGCACTAAAAGAAAACCCTGAAGCAGGGACAACACCACGTCGATCACCGGCAAGCCCTCCTGGAGCAATAGAATGGAAAAACCTCTTTCGTAATTGCGCAACCTGCATAAAACAGCAGAGAAATCTGTAAATGCAATCTGGTGAACTTTTATATCATTTTACATTAATAATAAAATCACTATTTTTCTCTCTGTATGAAAATAGCAGACGGATGCCATTTCAAACAGATGAAGTTGGATCAAGAAATGAAGTTTTCAACCAATTTTAAAATCCTAATTTAAACCACTTTTCTCTTGAAGTTGACAGAATCCCACAAAGTGTTGGCAAAGTTTAAGTGTGCTTCAGTGAGTTTTCATTATTTACAAATAAAAATAAGCATGCAGAAAATATAAGATAAAAGACTCCCACAAAACCCAAACATGCGCACCATCTTAGACCCCCCGTGGGACTCACACATGCTACCCATGTTTTACATCATTATCTATCGTTTCCCCCTGGACTGGAGCATGGTTAATAGTTAGGTTTACCAAACTGTGATCTCCATGGGGTACAATCTTTTTCTGCTTGCACTACAATACAAATCGAAATTTAATATCCAGACGCTGTCCTTGACGAGTTAGGCAGCAATGAGTGATGAGAATGCTGATAATATTGATAAGAATGTTCTTATCATTTAAATTTTATCTATAAAGGGAATGGTGGTGAAGGTTAAGAACACTTTCATATTATCTATCCTAGATATAATCACACATGCAGGATGCTTGTGCTGCCCCCCTGGTTTATGTAGAATCCGTGACAAAAGGAATTTCATCTGGGCAGAAAATCTTCATGTCATAGAAGTCGATATAAAACAAACGTAAATGCCAGGAAAAGTATTGATCATAGTCTTTTATGAAGTACCTGCTCTTTGAACTGCTCTTCCTTTTCTTCATAACTTGATAAAGCTGTGACCTCCAACTTAAGTCAAAGAATGTGTACGTCAGGAATGAATAAGTACCAATCAATTAAAAGAAAAATATTTTCTCCCCCCCAAATCCAAACACCTACACATTTTCAAACTTTCTTTTTGGTTTAAGTGTAAAACAGATGACTCACATTGAAAAATTCACTGAGAGGAGTGTCCGTGTGAACCTGGGGCTTGGAAACACTATCCCATATCTGCAGAACTTTTACAAGGTTATCCCTAAACTTTAGAAAAAAAAAAAAAGAACAAAGCAGAAGCTACAGATTACAACAGAGGAAGAGATAGTCAAAGGTACCCTCTGAATATCTTCTCTTAGAACAGGTTCCAAATGCTCAAGTGGAGTCTACAAGGACAATGTTAAACAGGATAATTATCAAAAGAAACCAGAATGTGTACCCACAGGAAGTGAACAACTTAGGGCAATAGAACACTTCTGGGAAAGGCTATTAGGCTAATGATAAAAAAAAACCTTTGTTTTATCTCGAATGACTAATAGCAGAGTCGTTTTGCGAGGACTAAACAAGCGCATCATAACCTACAATTAAAAAGAAGGCCAGTTGTCAGAGAACAAACAGTTCACAGAATGCTTCTTCTTTTAGTTTTTTTTTTCCTTCTTTGATAAGTTCAACTCATAAAATGATGAATGAGGTTAAGACTTTAAAGGGGGGTTACCTGAAAAACTGTTTTTAAAAGAGGCTTGTTGGCAGCCTGCTCTCGACCAATATCATGGCACCACCTAGAAGAATCATTTATAATGATTAATAACATCAACCTAGAAACCAATTCAACAAGATGGAGCAACTAGCAGGACTAGATTGTCGAAGCATAGAGGAAACCAGGTGTTTAACTTGCAGACTCACATGTTTATTAGAACGATGTCTGAAATTGCCAAAGCAAAAAGAGCACTTTGTTTCTCAAATGCTGTATCATCCTGAGACTTATAAGGACGAGATAATATGTGAGATATCTCAGCAGAAACACAAGGAAAAAAGCAAGAGAATTAATCAGGTACATCACCTCCCCTCTTTCTCTTCCATCAGTACCCTCCAAATCCATGGCAATTGTACAAGGCTCAATACCAACACACTTTGCTAACCAAATTCCCTTGGTAGTTTGACTCCTGCAGCAAAACAAAATTGCAAGCCCGCTGTCATTGCTTTTGTGTCCCGCTACATCACATGTAGCATTTGGAGCGAATTTAATGATTATGGGGGTTTTGACTTTTGTAAACTTGTTTGAGCACCATGACAAAATTTGAAAACCTCCAAGGTATGTGGTCAACCAGTCGCAATGTCTATATCTGTGGTGGAATTAGAGTTTTGGGGTTATTTCTTTTCAACTCGGGGAGCAATTACAAAATTTGAATTTAAGGTCAAACTTCATTCATGCAGGGAGGATGAACCAACATGACTAGAAATGAAACTAAAGACCCTATTTGTAGTATGTTACAACTTCTAAAAGATTGACACATGGATGGCTATGTGTCAAGAACTTGGGGGGTTATTAGATGACAAGTCTTTAGGTGAAGACACCTACAAGACACTTGTCTACTAGTTGGGTATATGAGAAGACACCTAGCTACTTACATGTCAAATGGTGGAGGATATCTACATGAGAATTTTTTTAGGTGGTGACACCTCTATGGGACACAGGTCATGGGCTTGACATGGGGTCTCAAATGAGAACACAAAGATGTTATGTGCTAGGTGTAAAACTAGGAGGCTGCCTCCTAAATTCTCATGCAAATTCTAGATTAATTGGTGTTGTATATCAACATCCCCCTCGCAGATACTTTCAAGAAAGCAGTCTTGGTCGAGAAATCCAGCCAGTTCAGAGAAATTATGAAAATTACAAATTAAGACGGAGTGTTAAAAATACTAATTTGTGATTTTCTTAGAAAAGTATAGGTGTCACTTATTTGGTTACCTCTCAACACTTGTACAAGAGGTGTCATCATGTAAAACAATATATACGCCATATGTCCTAGACCACTCCACCTCATGACATGTATGCTTGTACGTGCCATCTTCTAAGGCTTTACATGCCACCTCTAGGCACATGTATAGACATGTGTCTTGAGTCTAAAGTGTTCTCTACAAATGACCTCTATTCTTCTTGACAGATGTTCATCCATGTGTCATCCTTATAGGTGTCTCTAAAAACTATATATAGGGGATCTAGCACTCCATTGTACACCAAGCCAAAAAGCTACAAAAACTCTCTCCTACACCCTCTTGTATCAAAGTTGTAATAAAAGTAGTCTGTTTCCTTAATCTTCTCTATTGTGTGTGATATTCTATATCCTACATCACCACTCTTCCACTGTACCAACATATTTTTTGGAATATGCAGTTTGGTGTTGAGGGGGGATGTTGATGTACAACACCAACTAATCTAGAAATTTGCATGAGGATTTTAGGTGGCAGCCTCCTAGTTTTACACCTAGGACATAACATCTATGTGTCCGCATTTGAGACCTCATATAAAGTCCATGACATGTGTCCCATAGAGGTGTCACCACCTAAAAAAATTCTCATTTAGATACCCTCCACCATTTGACATGTAAGTAGCTAGGTGTCTTCTCATATACCCAACTACTAGACAAGTGTTTTATAGGTGTCTTCACCTAAAGACTTGTCATCAAATAACCCCCCAAGTTCTTGACACATAGCCATCCATGTGTCGATCTTTTGGAAGTTGTTCTTGGAGGTATGACTCCATACATGACCTCCAATATCAGAAGTTGGCGTTGTTGAGTTTTTCGATACCGCTCAACATACTCCCCAACTCTGCCATGTGAAATTTCGGCTGCACTACAACTTTTTCGAAACTCCAACGAGACCTTGGTTACTCCCAAAATAACTGTCTCGCCAACTTGTGGTGGATCAGCACGACCACCTTTGAGGTTTCACGAGCTATATGACTGCAGGATTTCCAACCCAAAAGACTAGCATGTTAGGTGGAGGTACCCCAAACCCATTTAAACCCCAATACCACCCTTTTTCTATCTGATGTGTGATTATTCCCTCTTTGTGTCACTTTCCTTCGTGACATTCTCTCACACCTGAATCCTGCAACGCCCATCATTGCAGTTGGGCCACCCTGCGTACCCATCCCCAACTTTTGTTGGAGAAGAGAACTTCTTAATTTTCTTTGACAGGTACACCTGCCATTTGTTTTGCAATTGTCTCTTGATTTACCAAGAGGTTCTCAGGCTCCAACAAAGATGGTTGTGTGGGCCAACCTTGAATAGCCGCAATATAGCCGTTGTACTAGGGCCTTAATCCACGAATTTGTTGGTGCAGTGGAAGAGTGGTGGTGTAGGATATATAATATCACATACACAATAGAGAAGATTAAGGAATGAGGTTACTGTTATTACAACTTTGATACAAGAGGGTGTAGGAGAAAATTTTTGTAACTCTTTGGCTTGGTGTACAATAGAGTGCTAGATCTCCTATTTATGGTTTATATAGGCACCTATAAGGATGACACATGGATGAACATGTGTTAAGAAGAATAGGGGTCATATGTAGATAACACTTTAGACTTAAGACACATGTCTATACATGTGCCTAGAGGTGGCATGTAAAGCCTTAGAAGATGACACCTATAAGCATATATGCCATGAGGTAGAGGGGTCTAGGACACGTGGCATAGATATTGTTTTACATGATGACACCTCTTTGTACAAGTGTTGAGAGGTAACCAAGTAAGTGGAACCTATACTCTTCTAAGAAAATTATAAATTAGCATTTTTAGACAAGACTCGTGGGAGACAGTTGCTGATGTTGATGCTAGACCGCTAGTAGATATCCCAGCAAATGCGGGAGAGCTACGAAAATGGGGGATAATTGGCTTTGAGTTGGATGCCCCCAAACTTAATATGGTATCAGAGCAGGCCCACATGAATTTTTACTGCGCCTCAAGTAAGCCTTAGGATTTTTTCGAGATTGGGAATAATAAGATACCTACCTTCCCTTGAAAGCATCCATCTCCTTGAAATTGGTACCAAATAGATGGTTCAATAGGGTGCTCTTCCCTTATCAAAACAAAATTGCACCAAGAGTGAACGAAAATATATTTTCCAAGATAACCATATATATCTTAAACAAAAATAGGCAAGAAACCAATGTCCACACACATTGTTAATGTGAATAGCTCATGCAAGAACCAAAAGTAGATCACTAAAATTTCGATTCTTGAGTCTATTTATGATTTTATAGACTATTGGAAAGACCCAGACAACTAAAACCAAACAACATGCAGTGGTTACTTCAATAAGCAAATATAACCAATGGAACATGGCCTTATTAGAAATCACCCGTTTAATTCGCAGTTTATACGCATACTTTACCATTTTTTCTTTTCTGAAATTCGTATTAAACTCTCGTACTTTTCAAGCTGTAGTAAAAATTAATTATATGGGTAAATCGCACTATGCACATATAATACACGAACCATTCCATTATTTCCATACTATATAAAAATCAATATTCAAAATTTTAAAAACATAATATATTTCTGAATTTAATACTAATCCTTATATTATTATTATCATTTTAATGATTATCAAAGTTTAAACCTAGCTATTTAACGCCACCCCGAATAATACTTGAACTTTTAGCGCATCATATTTTTCCCTGGAATCGATAACAAGGAACATGGCAATAGGGATTTTCTACAAATCATACAAATATGTCAAACTATATATTTTTTTTTTATCAGAATACAGATATGTCAAGTAATATGGCACATTAATACGTTCAGATTTAGAACCCTGAATCTAAAACACAACTTTTTTTTTTTGTAAACAATTAAGACATCGCAATGGTTTAATTCTTTACAATCTCAACTCCATTGAAGTAACTTATAGAAAAAGATTAAACAGAGACGATTTAAATAATATATAAGGTAAAATTAATAGAGCTCAAAACAAAATCTGATCGAATCACATTACGTACCGCTGCTTTGTGGTCCCATGATGGCAACAACCGCATAAGAAAGGCCGCATTCAGCGATCTTTGCAGTTTTCATGAAATTTTCGAGTCCAGTTACATTAAATTCTCCATCTCCATCGATCAGTTGTGTTGAACAACATTCTTCTTCCCCCATAACGAAATGATCCACAAGATAAAAATCTGGAAACAACAGGTAATTAAGATCAATAAAGCAATTTATGTGACCAAATTAGGGCTCTCATTTAGAAAATAGTACAGAGAAGAACTCTGTATTTGTGTGCATTGTTCTTCGTGGTGCCTAGCTAGGGTTTCACATGGAAGATTAGAGAAAGTTAGAGAGAGAAAGAGAGAGGTACCCGAAGAAATGAATCTTAGAGAGAGAAAGAGAGAGAATATCAGAGAGGGTGGCACTTGGCATGCATGGTTACGTGACACACAAGCATTTGCATTGTTCTGTTTTGTTCTGTTCTTCTTCCTTTCGATTTTGCTTGATAACCGTCTCACGTGGCATGAAATGCAGGCAAGGTTGGCGAAAACGATGGCGTCCTCCTCAAGAGTACGTTCACACCGATGCCCAAATAAACATTCAGATCTCGGCCCGTTTCTATGGGGCCCCAACCCAATGATGTGGTGGGCTCTGCCTGGCCCAACAATTTGAATGAGTGGGCCATGGCCCACGCTTTGAAGTCTAGCGCCGAAGCACCACCATAAAAATTCAACCAACTTTGGAAGGGTTATAATCATCCTCACTAAAAATCAACCCTAAAATTATTTTCATATAAGCCGCACATACCAGTGTAATGTTATAATTGTCCTCACTAAAAATTATCCCTTAGATCATCTCTATAGAAGCTATATACGCCAATGTAGGTAGAATATGCTATGGAGACTAGGAGATCTAAACCAAGTTTAACCCATCAATTTCTTTTGTACATTAAAAAATGAGGGAGGTTATTGCACCCCCTCTTAGAACGCCCCCTTATAACGCCCCCTTCTGTGGGCCCACATACGATGCATCCAAGGGCTGATTTTTTTATGGGATGTTCTTCTCAATATGTATATCATCATATTAAAAAATCAGTCTGTTCTTAAACTTTTAACCCCCTCAAATTACTTATCAAAAATTGATAACTATTTGACCCCTCAAATAGTTACTAAATAGTTACTAATTTTCAAAGGTTAATTTGAAGGGGTTAGAAGTTTTAGAACGAACTGATTTTTTAATATGATGATATACATATTGAGAAGAACATCTCATAAAAAAATCAGCCCTTGGATGCATCGTATGTGAGCCCCACAGGAGGGGGCGTTCTAAGAGAGGGTGCAATAACCTCCCTCTTAAAAAATAGTCGATGTTAAATGTTGGCCACAGTTTGATTAGGAGTTAGCTGTGTTCAAAGCTATTTACAAAATCTCCTGATAGTTTGTCTGGATGGGGATTTTAGGTATAGATTTTGTGGGGACTAGGGATAAGTAAATCTAAAAGATGACTAGTCAAATCTTCTAAAATTGTTGCATGATCAAGGTATTTAAAAAAAATCTAATAAAAATTAAGGCTGTGTTTGATAGCATTTGAATTCCATAGAAATGGGTTAGTTCTGCGGAAACAATACAAATTCCACCGTTTGTTTACATTTTTAATTCCACGGAAATGGGGGCTCAGTTACTTAAAAGCGTGGCTAATAGTTAGTTTTTAATGTAATTCTATGGAATAGGCTTCCTTGGCCCCCCAAGGAATTAATTCCACGGAAGTGGTGGAAATGAACCTATTAACACATTTTCTTGCTATCAAACACAGCCTAAGGGTTTTTTCCGTGTTGACTTGGATGTGGCTACCCCTTAGTGACGTTGGTTGCGGAAATAACAAATCTACATATAGGACAGGAAATATGACAAAGTTAAGGGTAGTTCCGGTAAAATTTCATTTGTATCATTTTTAAAAAAAAATAAGTAGCCGTTGCCTCCGAGGTTCCTTTTGCGTTTACTGGTATTTCGAGTAGACATGACACGGCGGACGATGACATCAAAGCTCCTCGACAAGGAGAGAAGCCGTAAGTTGTTCTTCCCCAAAATTAATAATATTCAATCTTCAACATTTTATTTTTTTACTTGGGTTGCCGGCGATTCAAAACCTTCTTAATTTGCCCTAAAATGCCGACTTGGGAGGGTTGACTACAGAATTGTTTTCTAAATTCTAGAACCTCATCTGCACAATTCTTCCATAAGAATTAAAAAATAAATAAATTCAGTATGGGTTATTTTTATAATCCAAGTTTGAATTACAATAATGGGTTTAATTCAATTTTAATGCTTTATTAGGGTTTTTTTAAGCACTTGAATCAAATCTCGAATCTAGACTCAGTTGATTAGGTTTACTCCAAATTTGTAGTGAAAATTAGTCGTGGGCATTTTTTTTTTAAGTTTATAATAATAATATAGACAATGTTAAAAGGCCGGATTCCGATATCTCAAGGTGGTTTCTAGATTGGTGGTTTCATCACAGTAAGACAGAATTGTTGTTTATTAGTAAAATAGGTTTAATGGGAATCTTTATTTATCATAAGTTTTTACAAAATTCAGCATTGGAAGCTTCTGTTGTAAGGACAGTGGGGATGGATAAGCTCCAGTATATAGTGAATCTCAACAATGAGAGAAAGGGTTGTCTGCAAAAGACAAATTTGAGGTTTTTTTTTTTTTATGGGTACTTCTCGAAATCGATATTTATTTGATGGGTGTTGTGGAAATTCACATTTTTGTCTCTGAAGTTTTTGATTGAGAGATGGGTAGGAAGATAAGGAATCAGTTTGTTAGATTTGAACAATGAAGTTTGGGTTTGTGGTTCAAGATTTGATGAATGATGGAGTTGAAATCTTAAGTGAGAAATTTGAATTTTTCTTCTTCTTTTAATACTAGATTTAAGCTTCACTACTCCTATAGAATAGAGTGGGAAGATTAGGGATCAGTTTGTCGGATTTTAACAATGAAGTTGGTTTTGTGGTTCAAGATTTGATGAATGATGAAAGTGAAATCCAATGAACAGTGATTCTATTTGAATATAAACTTAAGCTTCATCTTCTATCTCTAGAATAGAGTGGGTTAGTTGAGTTCTACGTCAACCGAATTACGTAACAATGACAGAGTTATCTAGGAGAAAAAAGGGGAGGGTGAAATGGAGCAAACTATATTCCTTCTCCTGTTTGCGACCTCGTGTTGCAGAATATGAACCTGTCCAAAAGCTTGGTGGTCCTGGATTTACTCGAATTGTATTTTGTAATGAGTCTCATCTGCACAAGAAGAAACCACACAGATACCCAAACAACTATATATCCACAACCAAGTACAATTTTGTGGCTTTTATTCCAAAGGCACTTTTCGAGCAGTTCAGAAGAGTTGCCAATCTGTATTTTCTTTTGGCTGCGGTGTTATCTGCAACTTCCTTGGCTCCTTTCTCTGCCCCTAGTGTTATTGCTCCCTTAGTCTTTGTTGTAGGAGTTAGCATGCTTAAAGAGGCAGTGGAGGACTGGCATAGGTTTACTCAGGTGATTTTGGAGAGATACACCATGATATTTTTTTCTTTGTTATACCATTATGAAATCCTTGAAATGATTTTATTTTCAAATGATGGTTTTGATTCATGTTCTATTGCAATTTAGATAGACTTTACAGTGTGTCTGACCACTAAATTATTTTTAGTTCATTTAATTGCACTCACAGTTTAGTTCGTCAGATAGTTTTTCTTATTACTTATTAGGAAAGGTCTCTCAACTGTTGTAACTGTAATAATGGAGTTATTTAGTTGAGTAACTAATGTAACTGTATTCTGACGTAAGTTCTGTTACCCTGTAACTAACAATATCTTGATCACAAGCAAATTCCGTGCAAGACATGCTACATTTCTGATGTACATGATTAATATAAATAAGATACAGTGATCTCATTTGTTTCGTATGAGGCATGCTACATTTCAGATGACCATTCGATTTTATTATAGGATAATTATTTGCCCACAAGCAAATTCTGTTTATAGCATCATTCTTTCTTCGGTGTTTCTAGAGATCATGGTTCAACAAAACTTCAGCTTTAGGTTAGGAGGATATTATTCATCATCTTTATCGGTCAAAAAAGTTATTATTCATTGTCTTCGTTGAAGAAGGACCTAGTATTTATAGATGCTTTTTCTTATCTACGCTCACAAAATATGTCAGATCCTTCATTTTCCTTTGGAAGGTCTGTATGTCTTCCTTCTTGTTTGAAGAGGGATTGAATACTTAAGAAATTGAGAGAGGGCTTTGAATTCCATGCCCTCCTTTGCTCTTCCTCCTTATGGACTTGCTGGTTTGCATATCATTTACTATGTAGAGTGATGATTTCTTCCGTTACACTTCATCATGTGCAAAGTGAGCTGTTTTCCATTCTTGAGGCGGAGAACCTGGTTTGTTGGGATTCGGTGGAATTATAGGGTGTTTTTCTTGCCACTTCATGTTGTTGTCCCTTCTTCTGATCTGATCATTAAATGAATCACAAGTTTGAACAGAACGACTTATAGATGTGGGGTTTACCAAACTTCTAGCTTTTGTTGACACAGTTTCTCTTGACATTCTGTCATAATGTATTTTGCTAAAGGATCACTATAATGCTTTTGTTTGCAGGATTTAGAGGTAAACTCTCGAACTGTAAAGGTCCATGTAGGAAATGGCATATTCGTAGACAAACCATGGAAAACGCTTTCTGTTGGGGATGTTGTTAAAGTTGAAAAAAATGAATACTTTCCAAGTGATCTCCTTTTGCTATCTTCGAGCTACGAAGATGGCATTTGTTATGTCGAGACTATGAACCTTGATGGAGAAACCAATTTGAAACTTAAGAGATGCCTAGAAGCCACACTTGGTTTGGATGATGACGCAGAATTCATCAAGTTCAAAGCTACGATTCGTTGTGAGGACCCAAATCCAAATCTTTACTCTTTTGTTGGGAACCTGGAGTTTGAAGATGAATCATATCCCTTAAGCCCAGCCCAGGTGCTTCTAAGAGACTCAAAGCTTCGCAACACTGAATATGTTTATGGAGTGGTTATCTTCAGCGCACCCGATACAAAAGTGGTACAAAATTCCACTAGGTCTCCCTCGAAGCGGAGCAGAATAGAGAAAAAGATGGATCATGTCATTTATCTTCTCTTCTCAATGCTCATACTAATTTCTCTGATCACAGCTGTTGGGTCTGCTTTGTACACAAAATCAGAAATTATAAAATGGTGGTATCTTAGTCTAGAAGAAGGTGATCAATACTTCAACCCATTGAAACCAGAACTATCAGGTGCTCTGCAATTCTTAAGGGCCCTTATACTGTATGGCTACTTGATCCCCATTTCTCTCTACGTCTCCATTGAGGTTGTCAAAGTGTTACAAGTGATGCTGATCAATAAGGATATCGAAATGTATGATGACATAACATGCAAGTCTGTTGAAGCCCGGACTTCAAATTTAAATGAGGAGCTTGGTCAGGTGGAGATAATACTTTCTGACAAAACGGGAACTCTGACATGTAATCAGATGGAGTTTAGGAAATGCTCTATTGCAGGTAGTTCATATGGTGGTGATGTAAATGAAGTTGATTTTGCTGTTTCTAGACGCATGGATGCGGATCTTGAAAAATACATCTTTAGCCAAGGGTTTAATTCTACAAGCCAAAGCTTTGAGAAATTCGAATTCTCTTGTGCTGATTTTTCCATTCAAAAAGCTGCAGCAGATGATGATATTTTAAAAAATCCAGGTGCTGAAAATGCTAGAATTTCTCATGTACAGAAGGAAACCACAATCAAGGGTTTTAACTTCAATGACGATCGTCTCATGAACAAAAGGTGGATACATAGATCTCACTTACCTGACATCATAATGTTCTTCAGGGTCATGGCTTTATGTCACACTGGTATACCTGTTGAAGATGACGAATCAGAGAAATTAAAGTATGAAGCAGAGTCTCCAGAAGAAGTTTGTTTTCTGATTGCTTCACAAGAGTTTGGATTCCAATTTTGCCGAAGAACCCAGTCTATCATGGTTCTTAAGGAGCTTGACCCTTCTTCAGAACTGGTGGTGGAGAGGTGAAACTTCTTTTCACCTAGGATCTTTGTTGCTTTGGTCGTAAACTTTCTAATATGATTGAATTCCATTTAACAGGAAGTACAAGCTGTTAAATCTGTTGGAATTCAGTAGTTCTCGCAAGCGGATGTCTGTCATAGTAAGCGATGAAGATGGTCAGATCTTTCTACTATGCAAAGGTGCAGACAGGTATGTTCACTTTTCCATGAGTTGAAGATGTCGTAAATTTACTTCTTGTGAGTAACCATATCATCATCTTTAGATGTCTTTATTCTTCTTCAATTATAATAAGTTGATTCTCATTTTTTTAGGCATCAGGAAGTTTAAAAGTTTAGGTCTGCCTTACTTGTCATTTTTCTGCATGAAAGTTTTCGTATTTATAGAGCTACTATCTAACAAGTCCGCACGGATTGAGATTCACATGTCACTACGAATATGCATCCTTGTGGCTCGCATGCTGTGGGCTTCAGAAAATTTGTTTAATTCTCACTTTTAGTTATAAAGTTCAAATATGAGACTTCTCTCAGTCGTAGTCACATGAAAATTCACCTCTTCTATAATGTGTAGCATCTAATTTCTGTTCATTTTGGTTGTCAGAATTATTTACCTCTTCTTAAATGTCTAGCATCTAATTTTCTGTTAATTTTGGTGGTCAGTATTATCTTCGACAGACTATCAGCTAATGGTAAGTCATATCGACAGGCAACGGCTGCCCATCTTTCTGATTATGCAGAAGATGGCTTGAGGACTCTGGCATTTGCATATCGAAGAATTGAACCAGCAGAATATGAAAAATGGAATTCAATATTTACGAAGGCTAAGACCACAGTAGGTCCTGAAAGAGAAGAACTACTAGAGAGAGCGTCAGAAATGATCGAAAAAGATTTGATTCTAGTTGGAGCTGTTGCGGTAGAAGACAAACTTCAAAAAGGGGTTAGTCTTATAATAAATGCATGTGCATATTTTGTTCAAAGGAAAACCTAACAAAACCTTACGGTACGTCATTAGGAAGGTCTACCAAGCGATATACAGAGCCAAAACTGAAAGAATGGTAGCGCCGTTTAATGATTCCTGCCATTTAATTAATATCAAAGATCTTTTACAGGAAGACCATAAACTTAAATGTGCTTGGCTATGATTTTGATGAAGATATGAGAAAAGTCTTCTCTTCCTTAGATTCAAGATATTGATAGTGATAACATACAAGTTTTCATCCTATGAACTGTGTTGTGCTTTACATCCTAGTATCAGAGCTTACCCCAAGGGTAACCTTTAAAATAATTAGTTATGGCCCTAAGATTGATTATGGCCCCCTGTTTTATAGAAGAAAAGAGGCCGCATAAATAATTTTAGGCCCATAATCAATCAATTTAAAGGTTAAAAAAAATTAATGAATACACCGTGCCAAATTTTAAGAGACTAATATTATTTGCAGACTTTACACTAATTTTCTCCTACTTAGAATCCTATTTGAAAGCAAAAAAGAGAATATAGGAGATAAGAAAACAATCAGTAAGAAAATACGAGATTAGAAAATTGTGGTATTACTAGCTCTGCAATACATGCTAGTATGTGCATGTAGCAACTAGCATGTATATGTGTTCCTTGGCCTGTTTAAGTCTCCCAGTATTTTAGACTTTAACATCATTCATTGAGCCTTAATCTTTGTACTCCTCGGCAAGTTCTATTCCAACTATTTTCAAGGATGCTGTGGTTGCATCTCTTTGATATATCATATACGCTGGTATACCACTCTATGGTTTTGCTTAATTTTCTGCTTTTACATGGTATGAAACTTCAGATAATTAATGTAATCCTCATTCTACTGACTTCTCATTTGAACTCAGGTTCCAGAGTGCATAGATAAACTTGCACAAGCAGGACTGAAGATATGGTTACTCACAGGAGATAAGAAAGAGACTGCCATCAATATTGGGTAAGAGTCGTAAGATGGTTACTGAATTTGATGGTAATCAATGTAGGAAATACAGTCAATTTAAAAAATGTAAAAAGAATTTGTAGTGTTTATGCATCTAAGAATAAGTTTTAATAGCCTTTACAAACTGTTCTAGATTTATGGTTTTCTGATTAGGTTGTATTATTGGGACTTACTATTTTTCTCTTTTTACCTGGCAGGTTTGCTTGCAGTTTGCTTCGAGATGACATGATACAGTTCCATATAAGTTTGAGCAAAGAAGCTGAATCGAACAACCAAGAGAAGGTGCACATTAGTGTAGACTAGAAGTCTGAAATACTTGAATATGCTTAATATACTTTTTTGCTAATACTACGAAACCCAAGACAGTACCTATGTTGTCTGCTGCGTGATGCAAGGTGAGGCGATAGCATAGGCTCCTTGCTTAGGCACACCTAGGCGACCATCGCCTCAACCTGGGGAAAAATGTATTATGCGATGTGATAAACTTTTTACCTGCACGCCTGGGCGCACCTTGGCAACGCCTTTGACAATATAGTTAAGTACAAAACAAATAACAATTTAGCTTTTGAAAACTAAAAGCTTTTGGATGCCACAATCATATTTGTATCCTTGTTCTGGATTGAGTAACATGCCAATTTTCTGTCCCTGCTCTATGTATATGATTCAACATCATAGACTCAAAATGTTTAAATTCCTTAAGCTGGTTTAATGACTTTCTTAACTGTCCAGGCTATGATAGAAGAAATTATGCTTCAAATTCAAACTGCTTATCAACTTACTTATGAAGAAAGCAAAAATGATGCACCCTTTGCTTTAGTAGTTGACGGGAAAGCCCTCGAGCTTGCTTTGAGAAGTGATGTGAAGGATCAGTTCTTACGCTTGGCTGTACATTGTGCTTCTGTGATATGCTGCTGTGTTTCTGCTAAACAGAAAGCCTTGGTAGGAGATGGTTGCTTATTTTGCTATAAATATTCAGTTTTAAGTCATTAATTGTACATTACCATTACCATTACACTAAAAAAAAAATTACCATTACACTTGCATATCCCTAAGAAAAAAATATTGATGATTTGTTTCTTGTATTAAGTTTTTATGCATCTGTTTCTACATTTTATACATTACACATTCTGTACACTTAATTATCCATGAATGTAAATTTCGACGTGGGATCCACATAGCTCTGTAAAATACTATGATGTAATTTCTTTGGGTTATTACTAGATATACTTGCAGAAATATGTCAACGTTTAAATGTGATTACTATGGATTTACTGGCTGTTAATGTACATTCAATTACAGTGTAGTACTAACACAAATGTGTCTCTTTCAGATTACAAGATTAGTTAAGGAATACACTGGTTGGACAACACTGGCAATTGGTGATGGAGCAAATGATGTTGGTATGATTCAAGAAGCAGATATTGGTGTTGGAATCAGTGGCATGGAAGGAATGCAGGTAACACTACTGATTTTTAATAGAGTCCAATTACTTGATAGTTCTTATAAATTTGTGTTTTATTATTGAGTAGTGAATAAAGTTATAATTCCCATTAAGTACATTAGCTAGATTTTAGATGTTCTTTCAGCTAAAGTGATAAATTGCGATTGAAAAAGCTTTACCATGTGAAGAGACCTATGGATTCAGATTCTTTCTCACATGAGCTTTGTTCAAATGGGATTAGACTATACAATTTTGGATATAATTCCAACAAGAGAGAACTGATTTGGAGATCCATGATTAGCTACACAGTTCTCTATGCTTTCAATCTTTTCAACTTCCTGCGTTTTATCTTGTTTTATCTTATCTTAATCAGTCAGTCCAGACTTTAGCCACAGTTCTCTACAAACTGTGAAGCTTTTATTATGTTTCTAGTCTTCTACGTGGAGCTAATTTAATTTGAAGTTAATTATCATAGCTTTTACATACTACTCCATTACACAAAATGAATCTCCTTAGTTTACTTCAAAATCCAATAAATTTTTCCATACCCAATTAGTTTATGAACAGTTAAAATCTAATTTTCAGAAAACATTCTTATTAAAATTCTAACAAAATGTCTCCCGTGGATACTGCTTGCAGGCAGTCATGGCAAGCGATTTTTCATTGCCTCAATTCCGTTTTCTAGAGCGGTTACTTGTAGTGCATGGGCATTGGTGTTATAAGAGAATTTCCAAGATGGTGAACTTACCTTTTCTTACATTTCCAATTTTTACTCATACTGTTTTCTTCTCTAATGCTAGACATACTAATATTCATTTTCTTGTTTCTTGGACCTCAGATTCTCTACTTTGTTTACAAGAACATGACATTGGGTCTTACTCTATTCTACTATGAATTACACTCAAGCTTCTCTGGGGAGGTTATATATGACGATTGGTATATGGTGTTATTCAATGTTGTCCTAACATCCTTGCCAGTAATAGCTTTGGGAGTCTTTGAACAGGATGTTTCATCAGATGTATGCTTACAGGTACGAGCCTCCAACCTTGCGTATGAATAGTAGTCTATGTCATAGATAATATTTTGCAATTAAGGTCCTGTATGTCTGTATAGTTATCGGAGGAAAAGTTTTACTATAGAAAGACTACCTTTAACGTTTAGCTTATGTGTTGTAATAAATGTAAATACTATTGGACCCAGAAACTGTTTTCCAGCCTAATTTAGATTTTAGACCATGTAGGAACGCTATATTAAAGTGTTAGGCGAGAGGGTATATTTAAAAAAGTCCACTCAAAAAAGAAGGAAAAAACTTCCCAACTATTTCAACTTAAAAATGTTGAAACTAAGAAAGCTTTTCGTTCAGAAATTTCATTGATACAAAATTAAATATGAGAAAATATTAGGTCGTGTTTGGTTCGTGATCCTAAAACGAGTTTTCATAAACTAGGAAACAATAAAAAAAATATTCTGGGTTGCAGTCTTAGTAATTTTTAGTATCGGAAAACATGTTTGGTATTAAATTCAAAAACACTTTTTGACTTTAAGTAAATGTGAAAATAGATACAATTTCAATGAAAACACTGTAAACACTGTATCCGAAAACTCATTCTGGAAACGACCCAACCAAAAGATTTTTCTTTTTGGATTCTTTGCACCCCTTGTTTTCAAGAACAATGAATCATATCTAGAACACGAACTAAACACTGCCTTAGTTTTCTGTAAGATCTTTTCTCAGCAACCATAGAGGACCTAAGTGAAAAATATATGTAAGATGCATCTCAAATTATATATGGACGATGAAACAAGATAAATGTAGGAAGGCTCTTTAAGTTCACTCTACCTAGGGACGTTGCTTCAACTTTTAACAAATAGAGTATTGGTAAGAAATGGTGTTTTTCATTACATAGATCATCTCTAAAAACCTTTTCTTATACACTTCTTTGATTAAACGTGCAGTTTCCGGCGATTTATCGACAGGGACAAAGTAATATACATTTTAGTTGGAAACGCATTATTGGCTGGATATCGAACGGCGTCTTTGCTTCTCTAGCCATCTTCGCCTTAAATATTTGCTTCCTCTCCCCTTCTGCTTTCAAAGAGAAAGGAGAAGTTGCGGATATCGCTCATATTGGAGCCATTACATATACATGCATAATTTGGACTGTCAATTGCCAGATTGCTCTCATTATCAGTCACTTCACTTGGATACAACATCTTTTCATCTGGGGTAGCATATTATTCTGGTATGTTTTCTTGTATGTTTATGGCCTACTTCCTCCAATACATTCACAGGGAGGATTTCACCTATTTACGGAAGCTCTCGGAACTGCACCAATTTATTGGTTGGTTACATTGATTGTTGTAATTGTGTCTCTTCTCCCTTACTTCTTGCACATTGTCATCCAAAGGTTGTTCTATCCGATGGATGATCACATTCTACAAGAAATGAAGCATTGTGAGAAAGATGTTACAGAAAATGTAATGTGGTTGAGAGAACAAAACAACTCCACGCAGAATACCCACATTGGTTTTACAGCAAGGGTGAATGCGAAGATTCGTTATTTGAAACGACAATTGCACCAGAAGAAGATACGTGAATCCCTGAAAAATATTGATGTGTGAACTGTAAATCAGTGATAAGTAAATCCAGTGTTGTTCTGATAAAGGGTCCCATAGGATCTGTTCAGACTAATGTTGGTGTTTTAGTTCTTATTGATTTGTTGTATTCTTTTTGTTCATGTTGGGTTCGTTGTTTCTTGAAATTCTTCCACTTATTATGGTGTACCATCAACCATGTGGTCTTCAACTCTATTGACAAAATGTACTATGAAGTAAAAGAAAATCTTAATTCTTATGAATCACATAGTTTAGCTTCTCTTTTGTTATCATTTTTTCTTTTCTTTCCCTCTCTTTTTTGTTTTTAAACCTGATATGCATTTAACATTTGGTATCAGAGCAGGCGGGCGGCAGACATTATGCCCAAATTTGAATCTCAAGATCTTCTAGGGGGTTGGTCAAACTATAGAAGAGGCAAAAAGGGTAATAGGCCCTCACTTCTGAGAGGGGCCGATTTGATGAATGTTAAAAGTTTCTACTATAGTAATATAGTATAAATAGTTTTCATATATGGATGGCCGAGTTGGAATAATTGGGAGAATCGACATATTCGCATGTGTTCGAAGGCTGAGTCAAAATGCCTGACTCACCGAGTCAGTACTGAGAACTTTTTAAGTAAACAAAATTGAGTGATTCCATCAAGATTTATGGAGTAACCTGTAGCTCCATCAAGATTTCTTGCTTAAGTAGCAATTTCTTTTTCTTTTCCTTTTTTTTTTTTTGGTCAACATGATTGCTGTAGCCCTGCACTTAAACCCTAAGAACATATTGATTGATAATATCCAAAGCTATCTTTATGTGGCGAACACTCTCAACCTTCTCCCTAGTAGTGAGTAACTATGGTTTCCTAATGATATTTTTTACAAAATCGGCCGATTCAAATAAAAACCGGCCATGGTTGAGTCAGGGAGTCAGGGCTTCATGGTGGATTGGCTCGGTTCATTTGTGTCGACTATAAATTTATCAACTCGGTGAACTCAAATCGTTTGACTCGGCCGACCCATCACCTTGAGTCAAATATGACTCGCCGTGGATCAGAACATAATCGAGCTAAAACCGTTAAGTCAAAATCGGCCGAACAAGACTCGGCCATTAGTCAACCATTTTTAACTCACCTTGCGTCAAATATGAATCAAGCAATGCAATCAATTCAACGAATTTGACTCGCCGTGGATCAGTACATAATCGAGCTAAAATCGTCAAAACTGATTCACCCACCGATTCCAAATCGGCCAGTACCATACTTGATATCCATCCAATCCTGCAAGTGCTTTCACTGAGAACTTTCTTTGATGGCAAAAAAGTCTAAAGAGGGCCCATTATGTCTAATCCATATTTCATGTCATGAAAAAGGGAAAGGGATTATAGCCACATTTGACATTCTAATTCATATCAAAATTAGATTATTACTTAAGATTCTCACTCTCTTTCTCTCTCTAGGACTCTCTCTCTCCCTCTCTCTCTCACTAGAACAAAACCTCTTTAGAACAATCAATCAATTATTATACTTTGTTTTTGGTAGTAATAAGAACAAGTAAAAGCAAATGGAAGGAAGAGAAAAATCACACACAACAACTTAAAGCTTCTGTTAGTTGTTGAATTTTCCTAAAAAGAAGTTCACCAAACTATACATAATTTGGTTTCAAGTCAAACTCATGATACCATTATCAAGAGAGACAAAGTGTATTGATGCAATAAGTGTTTGATATTAGGTGGGGGGCCCAAATAAGTATATGATTACATGTAATCAAATTGTCCCCTCAACATAAATTCTATGTACACCCATATATATATATTTCCTTTCTCTTCCAAATAATTAATTAGGTGGTGTTTGGTAAGAATAATTAATTTTAGAATTTATTTATTAAATTTTAGAATTTTTAGTAATATTAAGTGTTCAATATGATCATTCAATAAATGACTTACATGAATATGATTCAACGACTGATTTATATAAATAAATTAATCTGCATCAAGATACGTTACATTTTTAAGTACAACTGTAATATCGTAAGCTCGATTAGAACGTTTAGACACGATAAAAAAAATATAAAAATAAAAAATAAAAACAAAAAAAGCTTACCCCCACGACGACATAAAATCAGATTATACGGTCGACGGATCAAATTAATTTAATTAATTGGTTTGAAAATACACCATTGACAACGACGGAGATCACGAGATCTACTGATTTGCACAAGGGAATCTTATCAATACGTAACCTTGCTTAAGATGTTGACGATGTCATGGATTAAAAAAAAAAAAAACTCTAATTAGTACTTTAATTAGTGCATATATAATTAAGAGTGGTGCTTAAGCATCATTCAAGACCCTCATTCTCACTTTCATTTTCAATGATGTTACCTGCCTGAAAATTTTAAAAAGAAGAAGGAAAAATATATATATATATATATAAAGTATTATCCTTCAATGAGATCACCAAACTTTATTAGATCCCTTGAGGTCCCCTTTGTCTACTAATCAAAATTGTTAATTCATGCATCTATCTTTATATCTTTCTTTTCATTAGCCATTTTTCTTTTGTTAATTATCAAACATTATGAGATATATAGTACTACTACTACTACTACTAGAGCTAGGAGCTTCCAATGTCAATGTCATCACATGAACTCTTGTTCTTGTGTATGGTAAGCTCCAGGCAACTATTACATTAATGAAAGGTCAAGAAATGTAACCCTAGCTAGCTACTAGCTAGCCAGTATAAACCCTAGCCACTAGTCAAGAAAATGAACCCTAAGTAGCAATGATTTATTGAATCAATTTTGAGTAGAAAATAGTTTACAATATTGTGTTGGTCAAATAATGCTTTAACATACATAATCATAACAGCAGTGGCTAGGGTTTTTAATGCATGCATGGGTCTAGTTTACTTAGGAACTGAACCGGAACAGATTTTCTCAATTTCAATTCCACGTACTACCTAGTAGGAATCTGACTATTAATGCTAAACTGCTAGGTGTACTATATTTGAGGACTTCATTTTGGGAACTTGCTGATATGTTTTTCTTAAATTGCTGCACTACTAATTATCCGTATATTCTAAGGCCTTACGAATAAGAGCATCTCTAATGCAATGTGAATATTGTAAAATAAGACTGTCACATAAAAAAAATATACATTTCACAAAAAAAAATTCTTCAAATGCTAATATGAAGATACAATTTAAAGTTGAGTTGGCAATGGAATAGAATGTCATTGGTGGAATAGAAAGACACTAGCATGAAAAACGAGGACATTGTGAAGTTGAATGTCCAATTCTTAGTCTGCTTGGACAAGGGATTTTAGAGAGGGATTTTGTGGGGACCAGGAATTTTGAGAAAAAAATATAACATGATTTTTCCACCAAATCCCGGGTCCCCACAAAATCCCTCCCCCAAATCCCTTGTCCAAACAGACTATCAAATTCTAGACATTTATCATCACAATGTCTTCGTTTTTTCACGTCAATTCCACCAATAACATTCTATTCTATTGCCAAAAGAGTTTTTTTTTTGGGAAATGAGTATTTTTCTTAGGCAGTCTTAATTTTACCATATTCACATTGTATTCGAGATGCTCTAAGCAATAAAAACGAGACATCAGCTACTACCTAAAATTAAGTCCTCAAATCTAATACGTCGTCTAATGCTATCGAATTGAATATTAGAGAATCTTAACCGAAATACCTGAGAAGTGATTGGAAGTAAAATCGATTGTCCTTGTTCCAATTCCAGTTCCACCTATTTGAATAATGGAACTGAGAAAAAATTAATTATTAGGTTTTGATTTTCAGTAGTTTAATAACTAATAATTAAATCGATGATCGACCCACTTTGTGGTAATTTACAAACTCTAAATTTTAAATTTTAATAATTTTCGATAATTCAATAATCGAAAAGTTTAGAAGTGGCAATTTAGAAAGAGCAAGAGTTACAGAATTTGCTGCAGAAAGCTAATCCGATGGTTAATATGGTTTATATATCTTCGTGATTCGCATCTCATCCCAAAATGTTATGAATCTCACCGTAAATATGTCTTCTGTATCAAATTCTGTGACTTTTTCTGTAACCCTAACATTGCTCATTTATAAACCCTAAATCACAAACCCAAAACTTAATCACGACGAATCGGCACGCTTCATGTCCCATCGAGTAGACGTGACTTCTTTGTCATGAAAAAAAAAAAAAAAAAAGCTATTGAACATCCAATCTCAACGACGAATGCAAAAGATTATAGAGGGGCCATCCTAATCATCACCGACCCCTCTTTCTTAAGAAATGACTTTTGGCTTTTTCTTCCATCACAATATTACACATTTGGGTCCTCATTTGAACCAGATATCTTAGGTGGGTTTTAGCCATCTCCAAATCTCTAATAGTAATATTTGCTCCCCTTGATAGGAGACCTTAATGATCTCTCTCTCTCTTATTTTTCACATTAAAAAAATTGAGTAATGCTAAGGGACATCCATTGGGCATTGAGGACATTTCCATGGCCGGGATTTATATAAAGATGATCTAAAGATTGATTTTTTATTAGATTATTTTCTTACCATGCATATTATCTTCATCAAAAATTAATATCGTTCTAAAACTTCAACATCCATTGAAAGTTGATTGAAAATATATAAATGATCTATTTTAACGCTAATTTTCATCGATTTTTTAGGAGGTTAAAAGTTCTACAATGATTTTTTTTTTCTATTGGATGATGATCACCAAGAATCAGGCATTTAGATCATCTCAGTGTGGGTTTTGCACTCCAGGTGTCTTTACGAACGTCCCTAACGGGTGTCCCCTAGTATTACTCATCAAAATATATTTATAAAAGAGGAGGGATGTCACTAAATGGCTTATTACACCACTATTGCATTATATTTTTTTTGAGGCTCACATAGGAGATGATTCAAGAGATGTTTTTTTTTTTTTAGGATAAGTAGGGATTAAGGCTACCCCAACCGAAAATAAAAAAAAGAACCATGACGTACAACTGGAATAAGCTTTTCTAGTCATATCCTGATAGTTAATTTTCTTCAAATCCTCCACAAATGAACTAGGCACGACTTCAACCAACTCACTTGTTGGATATAAACTTGAAGTGGTATGTTGTTCTATTCATTTTCGGAAGATATGCTGAATTTGAAAATACTCCAGGGCGTGTATCTTTTTTGGTGAACTTGCAAGAGATGATTTTCAATGAGGATATTCTCCTCACAATATAGATCAACATATCCTGCCCATTCAAAAACTCCTAACCTCATCAAAAGTTTATCCGAAATCAATGGTAAAAAAAAAAGTCTAAAAAATTACCTAAAGAGTGATTTGAGGGAGGTTCGAAGTTTTAAAATGAGCTAATTTTTCAATATGATGATCTTTATAGTGAAGAAGACTCCATCAACAAAAACCAACCGTTAGATCATCTCAATGTAAACCTCATAAAAATCATCGTTAAATTGTGGTGCAATAAGCCAAGGTGTAAAATATATTGAGTTAATATAAAAAATAAAATATTTGGTGTTAAAAATAAAATATTTGGTGTTAAAAAGGGTTTTCGAAGGGACAAAAGGCATATTTTCTTCCAACATGGGTCCCTCCCCTTTGAATTCTTTTACAAAAAAGAAAAAACAAGACAATTTTATAGCTTCTCTAGTTGATCTTGTCTTGCTTTTCCCTCTCTTTTATTACCAACCGAAGCAACTTTTTATCCCCTCCCTTCTAACGGTCGGAAAAGCGTGTTCTTCCTTTGACCATCCAACGGTTGGATTTGAGGCCGTACGACAACGCAAATAATCTTTTCAACGTTTTTTTGTCTGCCCACGATTTAACCAATTCACTCGTCAAGAAATCACCGAGTAATGTGCGTTGGAGTTAGAACCGTTGGATTTTAAAAGCTATATGATAATCAAAATCCAACGGACAGAACCGTTTATCCTTTCTATATGAAATACTCAATCCAATGGTCATCAAATGATCAATCAGCATTTCTTCTTTTTTCTCTTTTTTTTTTTGGTAAATGGGTATATCAAAAGAGTCAAATAAACCCTAGTTCATAAGTTCGAACGCGAGCCAATATTGACTCATGGGTATGCATCTCTCTACATATGGGAAGTTTTGGGTTTAAAACTTTTGTTTGGAAGTTCTTTAAATTAGATTTTGTTTAATTGTAAAAATGTGTGTTCCAAAAAAAAATAGCTTCATTTCCACCAGTTATACGAAAGTGTATTTCTTAGGACGCTAAAGAAGTTTATTTCATAAAATTATTTTGAAAACTAACTAAATATATGTCACGTTTTTAAGTAAGTGGGCTCACATTTCAATAGAATTCAAATTGCAAACAAACAACGAAATAATTTGTGTTATTTCTACGAAACTAATCTGAGATTTTGTAGAATTAATCAAGCGCAATCAATTACAACCTTAATCCATGGTAGATAAGACTTTGGGCTTAGTTTTACAATGACATGGCTGCTTATATGGATATTATATCACCCATTGTTCAGGCATTAGAAAATGTACGTGTTTGCTTAAATGACAATGACTTGGTCGGCTTATTTTTTATTGGCATAGCCCACTTGCTCTAACTTAAGAACCCGCCTATACTATGCAATGCACTATAATATAATTTGGAAACTTGGAAAGGATATCCGTCTACATGTTAGGGTAAGGAGAGTTTATGACATTTTTTCTTTTTGATAATAAAGTTATTGTTCGTATATACGTAAAGTATGAGAACATTATCACCAACAGATGAAGTAAATAAGACGTATTTGAAATAACGTGGAACCACGAAGCGATAGGATTGTGATGTGTTCACTTTACTGTTTAGTGATCCAATAGCGTGATAAGAGCATAGTTCAAAATTTAGAAGACAAACGTCATGGTACGTGTGCTACGACCACCCCCACATTAACCAGACAACGACTGTAATAAATAACCGTTGCTTTTGCCGATCTTTTGCCAAAAAAAAAATAAAAAATCGTCTCGCATTTTTTATTTTTTCTAGCTGCTGCTGCCAAAAGCTTGAGGTGAACCAACTAACCACTCTATTGGTTGGTTGACAGTTTTTCAAGTTACACTTACAAACTGACATATCCACGTGTTTATAAATCCTTTTGTTTTCACTTTTTCTATTTTTAATTTTTAATTTTTATTTTTGACTTTTATAAAGCATTGGAACTCTAGGGAAGTGATAATTCAGCCCAATGTTTTTATTAATTCAGCCAAAACAACTGTTTGTTCTAAATATAAATTTAACGATATAAAATAATTTGTCGATTATATAGGCTAACAATACAATCAAAAAATAGTTCATCAATCGGTTTTATAAAATTAATAAGTCATTTTATAAAATTTGTATTATCAATTTTACAACACAGATGAATAATTGGGTTGATCTTGTAAAATGTTGGGCAGAAATATCTTTATCGTAATAATTAAATGACTTGGCTTAGTTAGTTTGGTTATAACTCTAAGCGAGGAAATTAAGTTATAGAATAGTGTTATCCTAAGTTATAGCTTGGTGCGGAATTTTCGAACTAGATTATGAAGTAATAAGGTGTGGAGAGAGGCTGTAGATTTAAGAGAAGTGGCCGATTACATATTCGGTAATGCTACACTTATTGCGAAGTATACTACAAATCTTACTGCAAAGGCTATTTAAGAAGGTATTTGCGTCAATTTGAGAATGACGTAGATCACGAGGAGTATGAGATTATTTGAAAACCTTGGGATGACTAAGTAGTAAGGTTTGCAGTAGAAAAATGCTAAGTCTCCGCGAATGACAAGGTCGGAGCAACAAAAATCAAAGGTTTACTATACTTGGTCAATTTCTGATCATGTGATCCAAAAATTCAGTTTGAAACCACCCCAAGTTATAATTTGAGATAATAGACTATTACACCTAGCTAATTTCCTAATAACTAATAATCATGACATTTGCAGATCTTATAATTTACTGTATCTTTAGATCACGCTAAGATGTTTAGAGTAAGGCTAAGGTGGCCTCCATTTGGGGACTTCAAAGTCTGCAAGACCTCACATAGAGACGATCCAAGGAATCATTTTATGAGGATGATATATTTATAATGTAGATCATCTACACCAAATATTATATCATTTTAAAATTTATAACTACCGTCTATATAGTGAAATTTTGAGCCACCCATTTTACCGTTAAAACTTCAATAGTAATTTTAAGGAGTTAAAAGTTTTAAAACATTATAATTTTTTATGATGATGATCTACATGTTCTTAAAAACATCGTACGAAAAATTAGCCATTAGATCATCTCTTTATAGGCTCTCACATATTAAGAGTTACTAATGAGGTCCCCAAAAAAAAAATTGAACTTAAAACCTTTAGAGATAATAAATAGTAGGAAAAATTTTAAAATGGAAAAGAGGGTGAGGGTAAAATATAATTTAAAAAACTTTCAAAAAAATATAAAAAAATTATTATAAAGAATAGAAGGATCAGGGTCCAAAGATATTATGGATGGGTTTTGTCTTTGCAAAATCTAGTGTTGGTGGGCCCTCCATAGATATCCTTTCCAAATTTCCTTATATAATACCCACCACCACCTCTCCCATCATCTCTCCCTCCTCACTTTTAATTTCCTCTTTACCTAATTTTATTTGCTTTCTCTTTCTCTCTCATTCTCTCATCAATTCTTTCCTATTTTCAAGCATTCTCTTCCTACTTTCTCCTTATCTCCCCCTCCCCTGTGTTGTTTTTTTGCTTCTGTCTTTTTTTTTTTTGGTCATATATTCTGATTCAAATATCTATATATAGTTAAGTACCCAATTAAGATAGTAAAAGAAAATCAAAGAGTTAATTAATTAGTTGTGTATATATAGTATATCTAGGTCTTTGTAGTAGCTATATAGGTTGATCAGAGGAAGGAAGGAAGGAATGAAAGAGAATACAAGTAGGAAAGGTGGAGGAGCAGCATCTCCATGTGCAGCTTGTAAGCTTCTTAGGAGACGTTGCGCACAGGACTGTGTTTTTGCACCTTATTTCCCAGCTGATGAGCCTCAAAAATTTGCTAATGTTCACAAAGTCTTTGGTGCTAGCAATGTCAACAAAATGCTCCAGGTACTTTTTAACTTTACTTATATAAATAATTCTTAATTATCACGCCCTAAATTAAATTATGGAGTCACATAAATAATTTGTATTTAAAATTTAAACTAACATTACTAGGGATTTGCACATAAATAATTCTTAATTATCACGCCCTAAATTAAATTATGGAGTCACATAAATAATTTTTATTTAAAATTTAAACTAACATTACTGGATTCATCAATTGGTCGTATTCACGATTTTTCTATTAATCAAAATCATCTGAAATTTTAAGTCATTTTTTATTTAATTTTGTAAAACAATGGGGACGCGTCGAAACTTAACTTAATCCGATCTACGAATTGATCCGTAGATCAAATTAAACCCTAAACCCTAAACTTTAAATTCGCATGTAATTCGTTTCAACTTTACTTTAACTTGATGGATCGTGACTTGTTACCCTAAACCTTAGTCAATGCCAGGTTTAATCCTTCTCCATCAGATTCAAAGTTTGCACTTTAAATTTTGAATGTGTGATGGCACCACCTGAACTTTGTTTAGCTTTAGAATCTACAAAAGAGAGTGAGACAAGACTGGTAGTGGCTTGGAGATCAATAAAGTCAAAAAGAGCGGTGGGGTGAGCAGGTAATTTAGAGTCATGAGGCTCATGTTCAAACCACCTCACCACAAGTAAATCCCTGAAAAACATTTAAAATTTTTTTTATAAATGAGGTGCTAATGACATCACTATACATCACTCTCCAAAGAGAAAACTACATAAAAAACACCTTTATTTTACCTTAAAATACCTTTATTTTATTTTCTTAGATAAAATGATCCTATATGTGAGTCTATAATTAATTAGGTCTAAATTGAAGAATAAATGATTCGGACAGTAAAAAATTAACAGTAAAAAATTAAAAGGGTATTTTTGAAAGATTTTGGACAAAAAAAATAGGGGAGGTGCTGTTTTTGTATATAATATGAAAATGGTGACTTAGGTTCAATTTTTTTAAATTAATGTGTTTATAATGTAATTTTCTCCTTTTGAAATAACTTAAAATTTTGGGTAAAAATATAAAATTAGGTTTAAGTGAGAACCGACCGTTAGCATGATTTATGATCTCATGCAGACGTAGTTAAATGGTACGTAGTCGACATTTGAAACCAAAAATTGGGCAAAATGGTCTAAATAGTATTACTCTTAATAAGTTGTAGATTAGTGGGCCCTACCCTCATAAACTGACTATGAGTCTATGAGATAATAAGTTAGGTCTTTGTCCCCTAACAAAACAATGCAACTTCCTAGGGTTTTTCCTCTGCTACTGCTATGTTGTAGGTTTGTAGCATGTGCCTCATTTTAACACGATAAATAATCTCTTTATAAAGACACATTGACGAGACGAGACTACTAGAAACCGCGATACCACTTCTAAATTGCTAATACCATCATCTGCACATGGAATCTCAAAATAAGTAGACCATGAAGAAAGTACATTAAAAACACATTCGTTTAAAAAAAATTGTACCTAAGTTATCGTTTTCAAATTAAATACAGAAACATTATCCTCTCTTAATTTTTGCCTAAAATACCTTTATTTTTTAAATGAAATAACCCCACATGTAAGGTATAGAATTTGGTCTACATTGAAAATAAGAGTCGAGATCGAAGAATAACAGTGCTGCTATTTGAACCGACTGTTTTACAAAACGGATGCCATGACACTTATGTGGCATAGTGGGTCCCACTGCCACATAAGTTTGACACCCCCTCAAAACATTTTTGGAAGGAGAAAATAGTGGGTCCCACCATGCCACATAAGCATCTGGCATGAGTTTTGTAAAAGCATCGGTCCAAAAAGCTTTATTGGAAGAGTAAAAGGTCTAAAGAGTAAAAAGTAAAGAGGGTATTTTTAAGAGATTTTGGACAAAAATTTAGGCAGGGTGTTATTTTGTATTTAGTTTTAAAATGGTGATTTCGCAAACTAAAGTGTTTTTAATGTACTTTTCTCTTAAATCCTAAGCCGTCTTGTCCCTAATAACTTGACCTAACTTGGTTCATTGGCTAAATAAGGTTGAACTTTTTCTCATCAGTCGAAAAATGACCCAATTCATACAACTCTGATTGAATTTCATGATTTATCTAAATCCTAAATGCAATAAGAAAGGAAGTTTTGATTTTTATTTATTCTTTTTTAATTTATCTATATATTTAAAAAAAAAATTAAGTCTTCTACACTTAAAATCAATTGACATTTTAATTTCAAGTCTCTCAAATGCAAATTTACTAATTTGTTGAACTAAATATGTTCAGGAGTTACCCGTACACCAACGGGGTGACGCGGTGAGTAGTATGGTTTACGAAGCGAACGCAAGGGTACGTGATCCGGTTTACGGGTGTGTAGGTGCCATATCATCACTACAACAACAAATAGATGTTCTACAGACTCAATTGGCAATTGCACAGGCTGAGGTGGTTCATATGAGAATGAGACAGACAGCATCATCAATTTCTAATAATGATCATCATCATCATCATCATCATCATCATAATGAACATCACAGTGCATCCCCAAATTCCTCCTCCAAGTTGATAACACCACACAGTACCAAGTCCTTGCTTGCTTTAGATATGGTGGTAGACCAAGCCAGCATGGGAGCTTCACTTTGGTCTTGTTAGCTTAACATTAAGCTAAATATATAGCTTAAACCATTTTGCCTTTCTTTTGTCCTTTTTTTTTTTTTTTTTTTTTTTTTTTTTTTTTTTTTTCTTTTTTTTTTGCCTTCTTATAGTATGTAGTTATATATTTTCTTCTATACATCCTTAAAATCTAAGAATACATCTCTCTATATATGTTTAGTCTTAGAGATGATGGTTATATGATGAGTACCATCCAACCCACTTAGTTTAGGAAGAGAGAGGTTGTGGAGTTTGAACTTTTTGGAAGTACTATTTATCATTAACAATATTGTAAATATAAATATATCTAATATATATACATGTATGTTTTTAACTTTTGGTATTAGTGGATATTATTGTATAATTTTTTTTATTAGGAACTATTATTGTGTACTTCTATTGATATGCTCTTTTACTTTACGATTACTAAGAAGAATGCGTACATTTTGCATATGTGTTTACACTAATAAACAAGCTCTTTTACTCCGTGCTTAGAACTGGGCTTTTTTTAAAAAATAAAAATTATATTTATTTATTGTTTTTAGTTTTCATAATATGTAAAGTTTTACTTCGTAATACTATATAATAATTTTTTTTATTAATATTAATATTTCTTTTAAATTTTTTTTAATAATTATTAAAAAAATCCATTGAAAATTTTGATTCTCTAATTGGGTTTGGATTTTTTGTCACCCTTAGTGCAAATAGATCATATCGTGACCATCAAGATACTTAACAAAGTAGCAAAATTACTCATTTAGGTAGGTAAGAAATCATTTTCATAACTCTAGTTTTAACATATACTATGTAAGCTATTAACCCATGCTACAACAGTTAAAAGAAGGGGTTAAAACGGTAAACAGTGAGATTAATTCCATTCTAAATGCCTTTCTTCTAAAAAAAAAATTTCAAGTTTTTATAATTTAGTATGAAGAGGGAGGAATTATTGGGGAGAGCCACAATGCGTTATTATTGGCTTTAGCTTTTGAAGATAGGATGTCAATATAAAATGCTTATTGTAGGCAAAAAGAAGACTTGCGCTTTGATATATGGACAATGCTACATAAACATAATATTTTTTATGTTTGGACTAAACATAAATCTATGATGGGCCTACATGAGTATCCAATGACTGATATTTTGTGAGAATATTCTTCTCACCATGTTGATCATCGATTCTCACAAAAAAGCAGTTAATTCTAAAACTTCTAATACCACCAAAATTAATTAGAAATTGATTGAAAATCAACTGTGAGAAATAAACGTTTAAGAGACTTCCAATCAATTTTTTGTGGTGTTAGATATGTTAGAATTGGCGAAAAGAGCATCATCACCAAATATCAGCTCTTGAATTGTACTCTTGTAGGGGCCACAAGATTTATGTTTAGCCCAAACATAAATAGTTTTATGTTCAATTAGTTTTATTCTTGATATATCCCATTTTATTTTTTCTAGTGTGGGACAGAGGACATAATCATTAATGTTTTAATAATTGACGTTTTAGTCTGATGTGCAGGAATTGGACATATACATGATTAAAACCTCGAGCTCAAGGACGTAGTTTAGGCATATCAATTGGGCTAAGTGAGCCGGACTTAGGGGTGTTCAAGTTCGACCCGAAATATATTTGACATTCTCAAGCTCAAGCTCGGCCCAAAGTAAAATTAAATATCCTTGATTAAACTCGGCCCAAATAAAATTTTGGGTTTCGGGCCGAATTCGGGCTTGCTCGAAAAATATATACGCTATAACGTGGAGGTCCAAAAACCTATAAATAATTGAGAGTTCAAAAATTAAGATTCTTATTTTTAATAATATTTGAGATACTCAACATTGAAATTCTTGAAGAAAATAAATCAAAGAAGCTTAGGGTTTCAAATGGTTAGGGTGTGAGGTTTAGTTGTTTAAAATAGTATAAATAGTTGTCTCATTTATTCTAGAGTCAACCATTTACTTTAATTGAGTAATATGTTATTTAGTTTCAAAAAAAGATAATAAATAATATGTTGTGTTTCAAAATAAAAAGATTGAATGGTGTTGAGTTTCAAGTTAAAGAATAACTAATTTGATAGTTTCAAAAAAGAATAAGAATAAATGATTTATGGGATTTAAAAATTATAATTATATGTTAATTAATATTCGGACGGAGCCTAAATTGGGCTGAGCTCTATAATGCCCAAGCTCGGCCCGAACTTGAGTTTGGGCTTTATTTTTTGTTCAGACTCGACCCGATTCATTCTCAAATAAGGCTCGGCCCAAAAATTATTGGGTCGAACGAGCGGGCTTCGGGCTAGCCTAACCCAATTGACAGGCCTAACATACTTATGCACGACAATAAACTATAAGAAGAGGCTTATTTTTAGTTTTACAGAATTACTACGTAAATCCATAAATTTTTGTGTTCTTGATTATTAATATTATCTTTACTTTTAAAAAAAAAAGTTGTTGTTGCATGTTTTCCTGCCACTTCGAGACTTTTATTAAATTTTTGTGAGTTTATTTCCAATATCCAAATGGCAATTCCTTATTGGTTCCCAATAACCCATCTCTATGCCACTTTCTCGTGGGATCTACTTAAGGTGGAGACCATCGTCACAAAAAATCATCTCTTAAATCTTTGCTACGTGGGTCCGAACATAGGTGTAAGAAATGTAGTACTAACAAGATAGGTGGAAAACAATTTTGGTTGGGAGTTGGCAAACCTACACCACCCCCACCATTGCCTTTTTTTTTTCTCTGAATTGGATTGCAAATTAAAAATGAATATGGGTTGTGAGATTCGATACCAAGTCCTACACTTTCAAAACTATGCTTATTCCAATCACTCTAGCAGTGATCTTTCAGAAAAAAATCATGATGAAGAGATCATCACTACAAAAATTTAACACTTGGATCATTTCAACATGGGCCCACTTAGAGACAATCTATCGGCTGATGTGATCAAATCGTTGAGAAGATCATCGTCACAAAAAATCAGTATTTGGATCAACTCTATGTAGCACCCATTGTTAGATGTAAATTGAGTGTAATTTATTTGTAAAAATGAGATTATAGGAATTGATCTATATTAACCAAATTGCAGCAGAATATTTTTGAGATAATAAAAATGGCACGTTGAATTCATTATGGCTTTCAGAGAGAAAAAGGTGCAGCAGCGAAGTGAGATCACATTCCCTTCATCGGAGCACTTCAAATTTTTCCTTTATGGTGACTTTTGCTTGGTTTTTGGCAATTTTTGCTTAATAATCGTCTTTCTTTTGTGTGTGCTTTAGATCTGCTCCGATTAAGCTCAGATCTAGTATTTTGACGGATAAGATCGATAACAACCAGACTCTTCTTCGTTAGATCGGAAGTTTTTCCCTTTTTTTTGGGTACACAAGGTGTTGGGCTCATCTCCCCCCTCTATCTATATGGGAGAATCTTTTCTTTGGGAAGAAACTCTTTCAAATTAGTCGGACGTTGCGAAGTTTACCATTTGCTCCTAATTTGTTCAAAATTTTTTTTTGTGCTTTATTTGTATTTCTTTGTATGTGTGTTATTTTTCCTCCAACTTGTTTGAAGGAAGAACTTGTTTGAAGGAAAATCATCACGGCTTCTATCGCTCAAATAAAGCCGCATAGGAGCCACATTATAATATTAGATAGATAGATTTTTGTATATATTTGCTGTTCTATGAAAAAACAACTCAAGCATTGATCACCCTATATAACGTAGCGTACAAAAAAAAGGTGCGTCTTAATATATATATATATATATATTTTCTTCTTCATCAAAAAAACAAAAACCTTATGCCGGACTATGTTTTATGAATTATCTACCTGACACATATAGTTGAGAATTTTGGAATTGATTAAATAATTACTGTAACCTTTAAAAAATATGAAAAATGTATATATAATAAAAATTACTATTCTTGGATACTTTGTATTTTATATCGGTAACAAAATGAGAATACTTTGAAATATATCCGTTTAACTATTTACAATCGGCTGGTCTTATGGTTTGGGTACCTTCATGTATGTGAGATAGTGGATTTAAGATCTGAGCGTGTTGTTTTCTACAATTGTGTTTAATACAAATTTACCAAAAGACATAAAATTCGTAAGGGCTCATTACTAATAGAGGGGTAGTCAACTACGACTTCTACGGATTTTCACGGACTCTTGAATATATGAAGGACTTTGAAGGATTCTTATAGAGTCTATAGACTTCTACAGAGTTATGCAAAGTCCACGGACTTGTACTGATAGAGTCTACGGACTTGTACTATAAAGTCTATAGACTTCTGCAGACTTGTAATGATAGAGCCCACGGACTTCTACAGACTTGATAAATAAAGGTAAATTTTAAATATTAATTATTAATTGTAATTCTTAATTATTGATATTTATTATTATGATTACTATAGTAATATTAGTAATTTTAATATTTATTAAATAAAATATTATTAGTAGTTCTGCTAATCCCAATAATATTTTTCAAAAAGATAGAATTGTCTTTTCTTTTTTTTTTCTTTACTTAAGGTTCATACCTTATTATGGTTTTTGTGCCAAAGTAAAAGAAAAATTAACTAATTTAATTATGATTATAAGTTATTAAATTATTTTTATTTATTATTAATTATAATCATTAATACATTTTTTATTATTATTTTATAATTTTATAATAAATATAAATTATTATCATTATAACACTTAATAATTATAATTAATAATTAATAGTTTGATTATAATATAAAAAATATAATATAATTATATATTATATTAAAAATAATAATAATTATTTATTAGATATTAAATATTAAAAATATAATATAAGTATCATTATCGTTATTTTTTATTATAATTATAATTATAATTATAATTAATAATAAAGTATTATCATTATAACTTATTAATAACTAATCATTATTTATTATAGTGGAGAGAGAGGAGAGAGAAAGTCCATGCAAATCTCACCTATATCGGCTGGATTTGGCTAACCCTACTTTTCTTCATAAATCTTTAAAAAAGTTCATGGAAGTCCATCACCTTACAAATCCACAATTTTGAAGTCCACAACCACCCACATGGGACTTTTATGGACTTAAGCAAACTCCACAACTACCAACATGGAGCTTTTATTGACTTTAATGAAATCCACAACCACCAACATGGGACTTCTATGGACTTCATCAAAGTCGACAACCACACACCTTCTGATTTTATGAGTCCATGAAAGTCCATCCAAATCCTAATTGGCTACCCCCTGTTAATCAGATCTATGTTTTTATAATTTAATCTATCTTAAATTAAGGTATAACTTGTTTATTTAACCAACTAATATATAAATAAATACAATTATAAAATAGTTTGTCGATTTTATAGAATTGACATACCATTTTAAAATATAATTTTATGAAATTTATACTGGTGATTTTAGAAAATCGACAAATAGTTCGGCCAAAAGTTGTGCCGATTTATATCAACAACCGCCTGCTTTGTTAATTGACATCTCTCCCTATAACTTATAGGTCTTGGGGTTAGAAACTCTAGCTACCTGTTTGAAGTGTTCTCTTCTCCGTTAAGGGGTGACGTTTGTACGTTTGTGGCAGTTTTTGTGCTTAGTCCTCACCCAATACTTGAGGTGTTGTTAAGCCATGTATTTTTACTTTAGACAATTGTCCCACGTCTACCAAAAAACAAATGTTGATTTATTTACAAATATTTATTTATTATTTATTATATCTACCTAATCACAAAAAAATAGAAGAGAGATTTCATTAATAATATAGAGAACACAACTACCACTAAGCAGGGTAGANGGAGTCGCCACCTGATTTTTAGGGAATCAGGACCCTATAGTTGGAAAACTACACCTAGATTTTTCTTTGAGAAATACTAATGGCAGTCTTCCTCAGTATTTTTAGGACCCTATAGTTGTGACTAAAATGAGTAGAGTTTTGAGAGAGGAATTACAACTCTATATTCTAAAAGAAGAAAAGAAATCTTCTAACTCCTTGGTCTTCTCTAGCCTTCTTCTCTTCAAACTCTCAAGAATTTCTTCTTCTCTTGTGAATGAGCTTGCAACTCTTT
>MVGT01001384.1:123731-203269 GCA_002174775.1 Macleaya cordata | reverse complement strand
AACTTAAGCTCCTTTTTTAGTTCAAGCCCTCTTCCCTTTTTTTAGTTCAAGCTTCCCCCTTTTCTTTAGTTCAAGCTCCCCCTCTCTCCCTCTTCTTTTTTCTCTTTCTCTAATTTATGGGATGGAAGGCTCCTTTTATAGCCTTCCATCAAAGAGAAGGGGTATTAGGTTGAATAGTAAGGAAATGATTTTTTTTTTAAAGAAAAAGGATAAAATATGAGAATAAGGAAGAGTGGAGTGCAAGGAAAGTAAAAAAGAAAATATGGGTTAGATAACTCAAATGGGCCATTTGGGCTTGTTTTGAACTATTCCTTTTTTTTTTTGGATGACCTTGGGCCATTTTTGGACTTAATTTGGGTGAGGTTTTGGGTTAGTTTTGAGCAAAGTTTTGGGCTTTGTTTTTGAGATATTTTTGGCCATTCCATTCAGAGTTATTTTTTATGGATAATTGATGAGAATTTCAAAAATACTTCATGAGTGAAGATGGGCAAAATTAGGGTGTCTACACCTACACTTAAGAGAGAGAGTTTTGTTAACCCAAGACTTCTCCTATAGTATAAGCCCCCATATCTCGTGCAAAGCACGGGGGCTTCTTTTAAAAAAAATTTTGAATTTTTTTATTAGATAATTAGAAAATTTAGTTATTTTAGAATTTGAGAAAGACTTCTCCTATAGATTGGACCATATGTTTATAATGTAGGTTTTTTTAACCCACATCTAAAAGATAGAGTTTTGTTAACCCAATAATACATAATAGATTGGACCTTATATTTATAATGTAGGTTTTTTTAACCCACACCTAAGAGAGAGGGCTTTGTTAACCCAAAGCTTCTCCTATAGTATATTACTAGCCCCAATATCCCGTGCAAGGCACGGGTTGGGCCATATGTTTATAATATATGTTTTTGTTAACCACACCTAAGAGAGAGAGTTTTGTTAACCCAAGGTTTCTCCTATAGTATATTACTAGTTTTATAGCCCGTGCAAAGCACGGGCATTGTTTTCAAAGAAATTTACTATTTGAATATATCTTAATAATTTTTGTACTGTAATCAAAAACACATATGATTGGTGGCATACATAGATGACACTAAAAAAATGAATATATGGCATAAGCACTATATATATGATTTTTTAATAAATATATGACTTATGTATTAAATTAGTGACATATATATGGCATTAATTGCCAGCTTTTATTAGTAACGGGTATGCATGCTTTTATGAAAACTTAACATATTGTATCACGATGTAATATTGTTAAATTTAGCATACGTTACTGAACTTCTAAATTAACACTTTCTAAACTAATTATTTTTTGAAAGATAATATAAAGTAATACCAATTAATATTATTAATGAAATATAAATTAAAGTTTAAATAGTGACTGAAGACAGAGATAGATGTGAATGACATGGGATGACGTCGCAGTACTCTAGAAGAGTGCCACGTGAGCATGTAAAGTACATACATTTTTTTAAAAAAAGAATTATACTTTTTGAAATGTCAAAATAATTTCTATACTATAATTAAATTAGTTAGACATATGTTAGATTTGTTTGTTCAAATTAAAAACCTATGAAATAAAATTATCTTTCGATATAAAATATTAAATTAATAAGAAGTGTATTCGAGAGAGAGAGAGAGAGAGAGAGAGAGAGAGAGAGAGAGAGAGAGAGATAGAGTTTTTTCTACGTATTGAACAACTTATAGTAGAGTTGTATTTTGTTAACCATTTAATTAAATTAGTAAGATACATATTATAAAGAATTTTTTCTGTAAATTTAACAACTTATATAATTAGAAACTGTTAATCATATATTATAAATTAAAATAATATTTGTTATACAATAATTTAGATTAGAAAAAATATCTTTTTTTACACTATAACGAAATAAGATTTGTTGACTTGGTTGGGTATGCATGGTTAAGTGAATTTCATTGCTTCCATAATTCAATATTTTTTTAAAAAAATAAGAAATAACTACATGGATATTTACCAACGCATCCTCTACAATCATATAGACTACAGAGAGAGGAGATATACATGAGTGATATATGAAGAGATAAAGAGATACTGTTATAGAGAAGATATACAATCATTTAAAAAAAAATACTTTTAGTGATAAATACAAAACCACTCACAGCTATATATTTCTTAGAACTTAAAAAAATAACAATTTTTGCGAGAACTTCCCATAAACACATAATTTCTCTTAGATGATCTGCTTTAAAAACTTCTTTAAGCTCTTTAATCTCTACGATCTTGGAGTTGGTAATATTAGAACCTGTAAAAAAAATAAGTGAAGAGAATAAAGAAAAAAAATATTTGAATATCCAAATATTAAATTCAACTAAGTAGAGAATAAAAAAAATAAAACCATATGTTAGTAATATTATGAACCTAGTATAATAAATATTTTTAAATAATTAAATTACCAGATCAACAATCTTCTCAAAAAATACAATATTATCGTTTTTCTGCTTTTGGTGATTAATTGAGTTACGGATAAGCTTCAATTTCTTGCACAGCTATGAATCATCATAAAACATGCTATAAATTAGAAATAGAATAAAATAAATTTAAAAATACTTTTGGGAACAAACCAACAAATTAAGAGGAAAAAAAAGAAAAGAAAAGAAAATGCTAATGGTGGAAGTAAAATATGGAACCTATATATATACTACCACCTACATTAATGAGAGTTAATCAATATTAATACATGGAATATGGAAAGTTAAGAATTAATAGTAATATTAAGAAAATATTTATGTTTATTTAGTAATTGGAAGTTTTATACGTTTTAGCTAACTATGTGTTTAATTTTTTTATTAATTAATAGTCAACTTTGTGAGGGTAATTAGCATAGAGAATTACATGTTAATATGGTAGTGAGGTGTTTAAATTTTTTTATTAATTAATAGTCAACTTTGTAAGAGTAATTATAGCATAGAGAATTACATCTTAATAAGGTAGTAATGTGTTTAATTTTTTTATTAATTAATAGTCAACTTTGTGAGAGTAATTAGCATAAAGAATTACATCTTGATAAGGTAATTACTATTAGTAACGGATATAATTATTTGTATGTTTAATTTTTTATTTGATAAAATTAATTAACATAATTAGAGGCTAATTAAAGATAATCAATGACAATGAAAGAGAATTTATGGAGAGAAAACTTGAAATTTGAGAGTGACATGGAGGTCTTCTTATGACGTGGCACTCTGAGAATAGAGAATGCCACGTGGGTTACTGAAGCGCCACGTCAGACACTTCAGCTATAGTAATATAGTATAGATAATAGATAATAGATATAATAGACAGGAGATCTTTAGTCATAGCATTTGAATTGACAAGATATCCACGTTATATAAATTGAGAAGAACCAATTGCATAGAGTAGAGAGTAGTAATTAAAGAGAAGAAAATGAAAATAATATGAATGGAGAAATATTTTGAAAAAACTCCACCTACAAAATAAAATAGAAGATCAGATTGTAAGAACTTTGCTCCATTATTGCTTCTTCAGTATGGTTCAGATGTCCTTCATCATGATCACACGATGAAAGTTATTAAGGCTCAAATCTAGACTGGACTCGATCCACCGGCTAGTCGATACCCTAATTTTAAGTCCTATCAACAATCCTAACGGCAAGTGCCATAATAAACCCTTATTTAGGTTATTTGGGGTAGGGGTTTAAGGGATTGAGGGAGGTTAAGTTTTATAGAAAAATATATAGGGGCGGCAGAGATAGTTAGTGCCATACGGCACAATCTATGTCGTATCGTGCATTAATTTTGGTCTTCCCACCACCATTTCATGAATTTAATATTATCTTCCCAGAGGAAGATGTTTTCCTTAAGTCTTGGTCGTTGATTAAGAATCATCCAATGACAAAAAGAGATAGAAAATACTTACTCTTGGTCTACACATAGCAGAGTAGAGAGAGAATTGTATCGTGCGGCAGAATCTCCGCATCTTCCCTCAAACCCCTTGTTCCCGTCCCAATCTAGGATCGGAGAGAGGGATTTGATTGTTTGTGGTGCCCATGGTACTTGCTCTAACATCAAATTTTTTTTTTTTTTGCTTGTTTAAGATGTTCATAACACTTGCCCAACCTGTAGCTTAATGAATTAAGGTTAGGGTTAGAAATTCTTAACCCCCTCAACCTTGAAGAAAAAGTGAATAATACAAAATATACGATTTTTCATAGAGTAGTAAGAGCATCTACAATGCTAATGTGAATGTGGTAAAATAAGACTGTCGCGTAGGATAAATAGACATTCTCTTTAAAGAATCTTCTCCAATGCTAATGTGATGATGATGTGGCGGTAGTTATTCTAGACATTGTGAAGTAGAATGTCTATTTCTAGACATTCAGTTGTTGGGAGATGAACTCACAACCAATTTTACCGATGAAAAAAAAAAGTCCATAAAAAATATCCCAAAATTCTATTTTTTATTTTTTCATGAAACTTATTATTTTATTTTAGCTTTATTTCTTTGATTGATTCACGATTTGATCTGTTCTTTTACTGAGAGAGAGAGATTTACGTCCCAAACAATAATACTTTTGTAAAACTAGTTAACAGATCTGAAAAAAATTCATTTTTCAATGCAACATAAAGAATGCTAATGAGAGCTGCTGTTTGGCCCAACCAAATTATAAAACAAATGCCAGATTCTTACGTGGCATGGTGGGTCCCACTGCCACATAAGTTGAAAATCCCTTCATAACACTTTTAGGAGGGGAAAAGTGGTGGGTCCCACCCTGCCACATAAGGATCTGGCATTTAGTTTGTAATATGGTCGGGCCAAAAAGCTTTATTAAATGCTAATTGTGGAGGGACTTTGGACACCCGTATCTTAAATCGGCAGTACTACGGTTACAGAATTTGCTACAGAAGGCATAATTTACGGTGAGATTCATATCACTTTGGGATGGGATACGAATTACGAAGATATGTGAAATATACTGACCGTTGGATTAGCCTTCTATAGCAAAACTCAAGCATTTCCGATCTTAAATATATATATGCGGCTTCACCAAGCCAACAGTGCGGCTTGCTTGGTGAAGACGTGTATGAAGTTCAGTGTTTGTCCTGCAGTTTTTTTTTAACTTCTTTTTAAGAAATACCGAATATATCCTGTCATATTATTTATTTGTTTACACTTGGATTACACTTGCCAACGTGGTCATATGGAATTGATCCAAGAGCTGAATTTTTTTTATGATGATCTACTCAATGTCTAGATCACATCAGCATATACATTGTCATCAGTGGGCCTACCTAATATCCTATTTATTTATTTATACTTGGGTTACACTTGCTGATGTACGTGGTCATGTGGAATTGATCCAAGGGCTAATTTTTTTTACGATGATCTACTCAACGCCTAGACCACATTAGCATATACACTGTTATCACTGGGCCCACCTAATACTCTATTTATTTATTGACACTTGGGTTACACTTGCTAATGTACGTGGTCATGTGGAATTGATCCAAGGGATATTTTTTGTACGATGATCTCTTCGACGTCTAGATCACATCAGCATATACACTGTCATTAGTGGGCCCACCTAATACTTTTTTTATTCTTACACTTTACTTACACATGTTGTTCGCTATGTAAGATGATCCAAGGGATAATTTTTGTAACTATGATCTTATCAACGTTCCATTTTGCCAAAAAGCCAATAGTCTCTTCTTTTTCTTAAAACTCACTTCAAATTTACACTCTGCTTACACTAGTTCTAAGGCTCACTATATTATAATCCAATGATTGATTTTATGTGAAGATGATCTCCTCAACGTTCAAATCATATCAGCAATGATTTTCTCCAAATAGACCCACATGCAACTATATTTCTATAATAATTACACTCGATCTATATGAATGATAATATGGAGCTAATCTAAATGCTAATTTTTTGTGATGATGATCTTCACTACTCATAAGAATCCCACGAGATAATGTAAAAAATGAATAAGCACATTGTTACTAGAGGAAAATTTATAGTTTGTGTAGTGAGTAGGTTTGTAAATAGGTTAACCAAATAACGTGACATATAATTTACCAACTCTCATGCTATGTGCATGTAAGAGGACAAATTGAGTTTGTTGGAGGAAAGCCAGCGCGGGGGGGGCGGCGGCTAGTGTTAATTTAAGAAATGTGCTAGCCCAACACCAACATGAAGAAATTATGTTAACTCTATTATTTACACCTAACATGCTTACTCTGTGAGTACTTATTCATAAAAAAAATTAAGTAACTGCGATGTAGTTTTCATGACATTTAGCTATAAAAGTTCAATTGATGGATTATTCCTTCATTTCGATTTAGCTTTTAGAGGTTAATTCCATGGTAAAAAGTAATTATTGTAAATTAAGCTGGTCATATGAGACGTTGGAGAAAATTGAATTTAGTTTTAACTTATTGTTAGAATTAATTTTTTTCACTCTTTGTTAGTCTTACAAAAATGCTCAACCTTTGACAACTTAAAGAATTGTGGTTTCCAATTTTGTAATCCATGTTTTCCTTGTAATGTGGACAAAAAATTGATAAGTCATCATTTCCTAAATATTCCATTTATTTTGAATATTTAGTGCTCTTAGGTATTTCAATGGATCGTTTTTAGTACTCTTTTTGGTTGGTCATTTAAGTACATTTGTTTTGGGTTAGTCTATCAAATTGAATCGAGCTAGTGTGTGTTTCTTGGTCTTTATTCAATAAATATCCTCCTAATCCAACAGAAACAGAAAAAGGCATTTGTAGTTTGGGAATTTAAATGAAAATTTGTCAATTCATTTCGACAGCCAACACTGATAGATTTGGTGTAAAACAATAACAAATTTTTCAAGAAAAGAGTCGTATATAACTTTAATTTTTTTTCTCTTCAATTTCAATATAATTATCCTTATCTATTATCACTGATAAAGAAATAAAACTCATAAGTTATGCTTATGAACTACTTAGTACCAGAATGGGTTATATGTCTTGTAAATGTAACCTTTTGGAGGAAATGGAAAGGCATAAATAAACAAATTATTTAATTACAACTATGAATGACCATGCTTACCACCGTTATATCATGAATTCGATCTTGTAAACAACTAATGTAACAACCTAATAGATCAATAAAAGGACGGCGTTCTTAGGGTTCAATCATCAATGTCAAATCTTATGTTCATAGTATCAAATTTGCTGACTTTGGAAGGGTTTGATTCCATCATATTTGAGTTCATCTCTATACGCTTTGATGGAATTATAACCCTAAATTTTGAGATATAAATTCTACATCCTCTTAAAATTATTGTTTTCTAATGGCTAGCAACCTCAAACCAATTTATGCATGGAGTAGACATTAGTGCTATTTGGACCAACTATTTTATAAAAGTGGTGCCCGATGTTTATGTGGCATGGTCGATTCTACTACTATGTAGGTTGGAAACCCTCTTCAAAACACTTTTGGGAGGGAAAAGTGGTGGATCCTATTTTACCACAGATGCATCGGGCACCACTTTTGTAAAACAACACTATTGTTTGGACCAACCACTTTATAAAAGTGGTGCCCGATGTTAATGTGGTAGGGTGGATCTCACTGCCATATAGGTTAGAAATCCCTTCAAAATACTTTTAGAAGGATAAAGTGGTGAGTCTCACCTACCACATAGGTATCAGGCACCATTTTTGTAAAATGGTCGATTCAAAAGGTATTATTGTTTGTAAAATGGTCCGTCCAAAAGATATTAAGGTTAATTAGTATTAAGGTCCCAAATAAAGTTTGATATTAGACTCAGGGTCCTGGATATGTCTAACTTAGAGTTTAGGTCTTGAGATGACGGTTGACTCAGTTGACCATCCAAACTCAATTGAATATTTATTTGAATTAATAAATTAAATAAATTAAGTAACTGCGTTAAAGTTCCGTCCATCACGTGTCCTAAGATCAATCAAGATTAAACCTACTAATAATGGTGAAGCCTTCAACCTCCTGCAGCAGCAAATTACCTAGTGAAGAGAGAAGCGATTCTGGGCATAATTATAAGGGTGTCCAGAAGAGGAAATGGGGGAAATATGTAAAAGAAATCAGGCTACCCAACAGCCGTGAACGAAAATGGTTGGGATCTTACGACACGCCGGAAAAATCTAGTAGGGCTTCGATGCTGCCCTTTTCTACTTACGTGGAAAGAAAGTGAGTTTCAATTTCCCCAATACCCACCGGAGATTTACGGTAGTGGGTCACTTACACCCTCTGAAATTAATTCTGCTGTAGCTAAGTTTCCAAATGGGATCAACCAATTAAAGAAGTTTATTTTAGTAGTCGTAATTTAGATTCTTCGAAAGTTTCATCATCAGGTTATTCTTCGCCTGCCCCTTGTGTTACAGATGGGGTGGTTCCGGCAGGTAGAACAGACAATCTGACAATGGATTGGTCGTTTTTGGACTTGTTGACGGTGCCAGAGTCAGACAATAGTGATTTAGATTTTAGTGGTTTTACATGGCACCATGATCTTCCAATTGAATTTTTGCTTCGGCCACCGGAGGTTGATTATGTTGAGGAACTACTAATGGTTTGAGGTCTTCCCTCATCGTTGGATTGTCATATTTCATCATTGATGTACATGTGTGGTTTGCACGTGTGAATAATTTTAACGGACAAAATGGATCATTGGGTGTCTTTAAATACATTTGTAAGGGTATAAACGACTTTTTACCAAGGTCTTTTTTGGACGGTCAACAGAGTCAACCGTCGTCTTAGGACCTAAACTCTAAGCTGGACATATCCAAAACCCTGAACCTAATATCGGACTTTATTTGGGACCCAAATAATAATTAACCTAAAATATTATTGTGGAGTAGATGTAAGATGTCAGATCTGACGTACTGTACCTGAAAGTTTCGAATGGGTATTTTTGGTATAGGTGAAGATTGGTGACAAAAGACAAATGAAATCAATCAAAATGAAGTGGTCTAACCGATCAATTGGACGAATTGGGGTGAGTATCTCATAATTTGGGTCTAAAGTCTAAAAACCCATTAAATTTAATTGAAATCAATTAATTTTGTACCACACCACGAATTGTAGACCGATTCATGATACTTATTAGACACAACTTCTTATCTTTTACTCCCAACTTATTTTTCCACTTCACTTACACCCATCAATGGGGTCAGCATAAAGATTATCCAATGACTGATTTTTTTAAAGATGATCTAGTTCATCATGTGCATCATCCTCTTAGGCTCTTACCAAACCACATTATTCTAAGATTTTTAACCGGATGAAATTTTAAGGTTTTAAACCATCTATTTATTTGTTAAATGTTAACCATTTTTTTTTTTCACGATTGAAAAGGCTAAGATTTATTGATAAAGAAAAAAACTAGGTAATTACCTAGTAGAAGAATAGTACATATGAAATGACTGAAAATGAAATCATCTAAATTACCAACTTTTAAGACTGATCATAAAAACCAACCTTAACCCTTTGGATTATCTCTCAACCATCCCACGGGGAGAGCACGTACACGAATAAACTGGGAATAATAAGTTAATACTTGGGTGTAAAAAATAAAATATAAAATTATTTTACCCCTTCCAACTAATTCAGTAAAAAGTAAAAACCACAACTAAATACTTTTATACTCACTACTTTTTCGTAGGATTATTTAGAGTGCGTGCAATTACATAAAAAATTAATCATAATTTTGCTCAAAAACTCCATTTTTGAATGCTAAATACCAAAAAACCCACAAACATTTACAAATATCCAAAAGTCCAATTTTATTTATTGTATTTACCGTTTTCTCTTTAATTTTTATCTAAATATCTATTTACCCAACTTTGACTAAACGTGTGGGTTTTTTTATTTTTATAATCACTGATTTACCCTTCCTAAATTAACTCATGCTTTCACTCTCATATATTCTCTCTTCCCTGATTTATGTTAGATTCAATTTTTGTTTGAAAATTTGGTTTCCTTTTTTATCTCAAACTATTATTAGTTGTCAAAATCGAAATCTTTCAAATCTTAGAGGATTATTTGCTAGATCTTCAACAATATCTTATTTTTTAAATAGTTTTTATTCTTCTTTGTTGTTTATTTTTTGTTCTTCAACAGAGTTTCTTCCAGATTTTTGTTGAAGACGAAGAAATTTTTTTATTGTAGTTTCCTCAAAGAAAGAGTAAGGATTCCAGATTTATCTTTTTTTTATTGATCATTTTTGCTCTTCTTCAAATATAAATTTGCAAAGTAGTTGTAAACTATTATAATTTTTTTCTTTTTTATTTTTGCAATTCTATATGAATCGTTAAATTAAATTGTTTACGCAATTATTTGTGCATAATTTGGCAGCTTATTTTTTTTTTCACTTCTATGTTTTTTTTTCATGTAAGCTTGTTTCGAATTGCAACTAATGTTTGTGTTTATGTGATTTATGATTTTTTTTGTCTTTATACATTATTGAGTTTCAAACAAATCGAATAAAATTTATTTTTGCAAACAAAATTAGGGAAATAAATTTCATTTTTTCCATTGCAAATTATTTTTTAGTTTTGCAATAAAGGTTTTGTGCATGTCCAAAGTGATTTTTGCACAATTAATTTATTTATCTTTTTAGGATTATTTTGATTTTCTTGATGATCTATTGTTTCAAATATTGTTTTGCTAAAAAACCCAATTTTATGATTTCAGATTATTATTTTTTTGTCTTTATACATTATTGAGTTTCAAACAAATCAAATAAAATTTATTTTTGCAAACAAAATTATGGAAATAAAGTTCATTTTTTCCAATGTAAATTATTTTTTGCTTTTGCAATAAAGGTTTTGTGCATGTGCAAAGTGATTTTTGCATAATTAATTTATTTATCTTTTTAAGATTATTTTGATTTTATTGATGATCCATTGTTTCAAATATTATTTTGCAAAATTTTTTCTAAATGCAGTTTATAATTTTGTAATGGTTTGTGATTTTTTCCTTCTAGAAATCTCAAGGTTTTTCAAAAACTAATTTAATTTAGAGAAATTAGTGGTAGGTGATTTGTAATAATTTTAGAATTTTTAGGGTGAATGGATAAGTTTCCTAAAATAAAATTCATTTAACAATTGGTTAATTTCGTCTTGAAAAGGGTAAAAATGTCTAAGAAAAGTTCTGCATGTGTAATAAGATATTTTGGAGTTTTTAGCTATTATTAAATGTTTGTGGAGTTTTTGGACAAAAATATTCTAGTTTTGGAGGTTTTGGCCAAATCCCTAAAATTAATCTTTAAATCATCTTCCTTTATATGCCTCGGGGAACAATAATGGCATTTGGACTGAGGTATTTAGTCTCTACCTTAATTATTTGAATCTTATTTGCTGAAAATATATTTGAAAGTACAATAAATAAGCGTGATAGCGACAGACTTTCAATCCTCTGGTTCAACCAAAGGAAGGATACAAATCACTTGTCGGGTACTCCAGCCTTCACAAATTGAACAGGTCGGTTCTGATTTGGTCTGAGTATTTTGATTCATATTTTCTCGAGCAAGTAGCTCAGAAAATAGAGAATTTATTTCCTTCAAGTAGGCAGTAGCGGTTCTAGGGGTTGTTACTATCGGTCTTGAAAAAACTAGAACCGAAATTAAGAAAATCAATTCCCCAATGTTGCTATATGGACTGACCATTTTATAAAATGGATGTCCGATATTTATGTCATGTTGGGTCCCACTGCCACATAAGTTTTTTTTTTTTTTATATAAGCAAACAGCAAGCCTACAAAGCAGAACCATCGTTCTGTAAGGCTGGAAGCAGCCAAACAAGCGGAGTAGTCCAGAATATATCCTGAGAAGAGTTTTTTGCCCAAGTAGCTGCATCATGGGCTACAAAATTACAGGTCCTTGGAGTATAATTAAATTTTACATCCTCAAAATTAACACACCAACTTCCTATATCCTTCAAGTATGCATCCGTGTTCCAAACACCACAAAAGTCCTTCCTATTAAGTTGGTCCACCAAAAGAGCAGCATCACTTTCGATCACTAATTTCTTTACTTTGAGTTATCTAGCTTTTCGCATGACTGTCTAGATGGCTCGAACTTCAGTTTCTTCTGCAGATGATGCATGACAAAATATAGCAGCAGCAAAGATAAATATGTTATTATGGTCCCTTAACACAAGACCCAATCCCCCAAACATAGAATTAATATCCCAGGCCCCATCAGTATTAGCTTTAACCCATCCATAAGGGGGGGATTCTAGGAAGAGGGGGACAGATTAGAGCTTATAAAATTTGTGGCACATATTGGTCTTCTAGTTCCACTATTGGGGATCATACAATCAGCACGATGAATGATGCTCCTCTCATTTTCATTCCTCCTACTAAATAGGAAATTGTTTCTACTGCCCCAAATAGACCACATGAGAGCCATTGTGTAAGGCAAAAGATCTTCTTTGTTCCCATTCAGCCAGAACTTAATCCAGTCTGAAAAGGTCTTATCCTTGAAAACATCAGTTCTAACCTTAAGGCAAGAGATTCTCCAAACTGCACTGGCTTTTTCATAAGTCACAAGGGCATGGAGGGTGGTTTCAGGTTCAGTTTGGCAGATGGGACACAATCTAGAAGGGATATGGATACGGTGATGTAGAGACTCACGCACTGGAATGGCATCATGCAAAGCTTTCCATGTAAAGATTTGGATACGATGTGGGACCTTAACTCTCCATATTTCCTTCCAAGCAGGATTGGTATGATGAGTTCGAGCACCTCTCAAACCCATGTAAGCAGATTTGGTGGAGAATCTACCATCGCGGGAAATATCCCAAGCTCTTCTATCACTAGAAGGATTACAGCTTAACGGGATTTGAACAATCTTCTCAATAGAGGATTGGTGAAAATGTTGATTCAGTTTTCCCCTGTCCCAGACTCTAGTGTTAGGGTCAATGAAATAGGCAACTTTAAGATTGGGGTCAGGAAAAGTATTGGGCTTAGGAGTAGCAACACCAATGTCAGGGATCCATCTGTCGCATCAAGGGTCAATGAACTTACCATCGCCAACCACCCAGGAGATGAATGGCTTGATTTTCTCTTTGATAGAATGGAGACACTTCCAAGCCCAGGAAGCATCGCTAGGGCACTTGGATTGAAGGAAATCCGAGTTCCTAAAATACTTTGCTTTCAAAGTCTGACCCAAGAGAGAATTTGGGTCTTCTACCAGTCTCCAAGCATTACGGGCTAACATGGCAAGGTTATTGATTTCACTTTTCTTAAAGCCAAGACCACCCTCATCTTTAGGTTTACAGAAGTGTTCCCAAGCTAGGAGATGAAGTTTCCTGTCATTAGAATCCAAGGACTCACCCCACCAATACCGGCAGAGGTGAGAATCTATTTTTCTGCAGAGAATTTTAGGGATCAAGAAAGAGGCCATTTGGTAGAGAGGAATAGCTTGGCCAATAGCTTTGATCAACGTGGTTCGTCCTCCCTGAGAGAGTAACTTCATGGACCAGGATTTGACTCTGGTTTCAATGGTTCTGAGGAGATTCAAGTGGGTTTGAGTCTTGGATTTGAGGAAGACAATGGGAGCTCCTAGGTATTTTTCCCCCAAGCTCTGATTTCTGATATTAATAGTTCTAGACAACAATCTTCTATGACGGTGATGTGTATTGCTACTGAAAAGGATACCTGATTTTTCGAAATTAATTTCCTGACCCGAGGCTTTGCAATATTTGTTGAGGTAATCTTTAATCATTGCGAAGTCGTGGATGGTAGCCTTCGTGAAAATGAAGTTGTCATCGGCAAATAGAAGATGAGTAATGGGAGGAGCTGTTCTTGCAATCTTAATTCCGTGAATGGCATTTTGATTTTCAAGATGGGTCAGATAACAAGACAAAGCCTCAGAGCAGATGATATACAGGTATGGGGAGATGGGGTCTCCTTGCCTAAGGCCACGCTCAGGGATGAATTTTCCAAAAGGGGATCCATTGAGGAGCAAGGAGTACGACACAGTTGAGAGACAGTTCTGAATTAAATTGCACCATTTTTGGGTAAAGCCAAGTTTTGTCATCACCTTTTGAATAAAATTCCATTCAACTTTATCGTAGGCTTTTGACATGTCGAGTTTGATAGCAGCCAAACTCTCCTTACCTTTTTTCTTCCTAACCGTGTGAATGAGTTCATGGGCCATAAGAATATTATCCGAAATGTGGCGTTTGGGGACAAAGGCACTTTGGTTACAGGAGATGAGTTTGTCCATGACTGGTTTTAAGTCTGTTTGCAAGGGATTTGGAAACCACTTTGTAGGCAAAATTGCAGAGGCTTATGGGTCTGAATTGGGCTACAGATTCAGCCATGGGACACTTGGGAATGAGGGCGATGTTGGTGTGGTTGAGCTGTGTTAGGAGATGCTCTCTTTGGAAGAAATCTTTAGCCATGCTTACGATATTAGGACCCACGACATCCCAGTAGGTTTGGAAAAATAAGCCATTAAAACCATCTGGTCCAGGGGATTTACGACCACCCATCTGAAAAGCAGCTGTCTTAATCTCCTCATCAGTAAGGGGAGCATTAAGAGTGTCATTATCCATAGTAGACAGTTTGGGAGAAATGGTGTTGATAATTTCATCCTGATGGTCAGTTGTGGAGGCCTCAAAGATAGCTTGGAAATGGCTAGTAAATTCGGTACCTATCGCATGACGGCTGAAGAGCAACGACCCACTACGAGAGTTAATCCAGTTGATGCTATTTTTCTTTCTTTTGAAGAGGGTAACTTGGTGGAAGTAAGGAGTATTTCTATCCCCATTATCGAGCCAAGGCTCTCTAGCTTTATCTTGCCACAAGTTATTTTCAAGGTCTTGGAGATTGTTAAGACTAGTGTTCAGATCAGCCAGATTCACACTATCTTGGGGATTATGGGTCTCGATATGAAGGATCTCCTGTTTAACTTTCTTGAGGTTTGATTGGATGTTCCCGAAAGACTCTCTATTCCAACGTTTAAGATTAGATCTTGTAACATTCAATCTCTGTTTGAGTTTGTAGGCATTGGAGCCTCTGTAATCTGTAGCCCAGGAGTTTTGAATAACATCTTTGCATGAGGGATCAGATGTCCAAGCAGTAAGAAAATGAAAGGGCCTCAGGAGATTGTTGTCATTTGGGTTCCAAGGCACAAGGATAGGACTATGGTCAGAGCTAATTCTTGGGAGATGCTCAATTCTGGTTTCAGGGAAAATCCTTGCCCACTCTGGATTGATGAAGGCCCGGTCTAGTCTTTCAAGAACTAGGTCCCCACTCTGTTTTTTGTTGGACCATGTGTAGTGAGGACCACAGAATCCAGGGTCAGTGAGGTTCCAAGTAGAAGTGAAGAGATTTAAGTCAATAGCATCCGAGTCTCTCCAAGCTCTTCCCCCCCACTTATCTTCTGGGCTAAGAAGGCAGTTGAAATCCCCTAAGATGATCCAGGGGTTTGTAAGGGAAAATTGCTGGTTGGTCAGGTTAGACCAGAACAATGCTCTAAGCGATCTACTTGGCTATCCATAAATGAAGCTGAGGAAACATTGAGAACGGGGATGGAGGGAGTTTGAGCAGCCATGAATACCTCTTTGGTCAGCTTGGGTTATTGTAAAATCAAATCCAGATTTCCAGGCCAAACAAAGGCCACCACTCCTTCCAAGAGCAGAAATGGCGGTAACATGAGAATATCCAAGGGATTTAAGCTTCCTACTTGCTATGGCAGCATTACATTTGGTTTCACACAAGAACACACAATCAGGGTTTTTTGATTTGACGAGCTCCCGGAGCTCTTGAACTGCCTCCGGCTTCCCCAAGCCACGACAGTTCCAACTTAAGAGACTCATTGCACCTGCGGGGGTAGGACCCTTCCTACCTCCCGCCAGACTTTAAAATATATGAGGTGATGAATCCGGCCTAAGCACAGAAACATAGAGATCGTATCCAAGAAATAAATGATCATAGCGTGTGGAGCTTTTTTGTATGATAAGGTGTAAAATTTGGTCCAAGGTGGTTTTGGGCATACCTGAGATGCGACGTCCACCTCTCCCTGCCGTTTTGACCCACTACCAATGCCTGTTTCCTTGCCTGGATTGTGACCCGACCTGCCTCTGCCATCTGAAGGAACAATGGGTATTTTGATCGGGTCAAGGGTCTGGGTCAGATGTGGTTGGTTCAGGTTGAGACTCCTCGGGTTTGGGTCTAAAGTTATTTGGTCAGGATCTTTAGGGATCTTAATAGGATTCAGGTTTTGACTTTTACCCGTTTGGTCGATAATAGGCAGATCAGGTTGACTGGTTAGGTTTATACTGGGTGATCCTGCCATCGTACCTATATAATCAGACGTGGTACAGATGGCAGCACTGTTGCTAGGAAAGGGGTTGTTGTCCAGGGGCTTTGGGTTAACGTTCGAGTTCTGCAGGAAGGATAAGTCCACATCAGTACTCTGAATCGACTGCACATCTCTATCGCCTTGGTTCCCGTTTTTCACCAAATTGGAATTAATGTCATTAAAGCCATAGCTTGCTTTTACTTGGTTTTCACCAAAAGGGTAATTCTCCTTCAGAGGCCCTGTGTGCAGATCTTTCCTAGCTACAGATTCATCAGGATTTCCATCAGACTGAGTTGAGTCGGTTTTCTCCTGGTGAGTTGGGCTCAAACGATTTCCTCCCTCCTGGTTAGCTTGTTGATTGTTGGTCATGAGGCTGGCCTTTCTCAGGCCCGGATCTCCGGTTCTCGCTGGGTAACTTTTTAATCTTCGGTTTAGTTCAGCTCTCTTGGATTCAGTGCGGAGGGAAGGGCCATAAGCTATAAGATCATCTTCCGTATTCTGGGTCTCCCCAGGTTGGTTGTTACAGACTCTCGGTGGTCTCCGACTTATTTTCTTCACTGGACGATTGTTGCAAAAGGTATCACCATGGCCCAGGATTCCACACTTGTAGCAAAACGTGGGCAACCTTTTGTATTTAAAATCAATCCATAGGAATTTTCCAGCTTGGACTTTGATCCAAGTTCCCATAGGGATGCTGGCAGTGATATCGATCATAATCTTGATGCGCAGAAACTTCCGCTTCTCCTTCCTTGTTTCAAGAAAGTCGACTTCCAGAACTGAACCAGCAGCAGTCCCTATTCGCTTTCCTGTGTTGTAAGACATTAGAGCATGAGGAAGGTTGTGGGCTTGAATCCAGAATGGCTGGTATTTAAATGATAAAGCCGTTGTTTGGACAAACGGTTCACATTCAGCCAAAATGAGGGGATAGCTAAAGACATTCCAGGGTCTACCAGTGAGAACAGCCTCTTTCTCTATATTTGATTCAAATTTAAAGCAAAGGCATCCCTCTCCCAATTCATGGATAATCACTCTAGCAATATCAATCCAAGCCGATTTAATGTTCTTAATGACCCGTTCCGGCATGAGGAATGTATCGGCGATGACTTTCCCTACCAGGGAGTTGACCCATTCAGATTGGATTTCTTCAAGGAATTCGTCCTCGAGCTCCACCACAGGAGCATCATGGTCTAGAACTTCCATATCACCAATAGCAGTACTGAGTTCCGAGATCTCCTTTTCGGAAACAGACCCCATGGAATTGGGTGGGGTGGGTAAGGGTGGTTGTGTTTCGGAAGGGTTTTGGGCATGGGCAGTAGGGATTTTGTTTTGGGTGGTTGGTTGCTCCATAAAGATAGATCTCAGGTGAGGAATAGTCTCTTTGGTTGGTGGGAGAGGTTAATGAGTGGAACAGGTTGAGTTATTGTAATAAGTGGGACAGTTACGACATCAAGATGGAGATGGGATAGAGAAGATTGGGAAAACTTTTAGGGCTTATTTATTACTGTCAAGGCGAGGACTGATCTATTAGGGTGTTTTCAACTTGGTATAGAGTAGAGGAGGCTAGTTAAGAGGCAGGGGTCACCGGAGTAAAGACAACGGCCAGCTGAGAACAGCAGAGGCTAGTTAAGAGGCAGGGGTAATCGGAGTAGAGACTCCGGTTGAGAGAGGAGTGTATTGTATTTAGTTGTTTTGGAAAGAGAAGACCCCAAAAAATTTACCCGTCAACATTTTTTGTTGTTTTCTAAATTCACTGCCACATAAGTTGGACACCCCTTCAAAATACTTTTGGGAGGAGAAAATTGGTGGGTCTTACCATACCACATAAGCTTCTGACATGAGTTTTATAAAAGCATCGGTCCAAAAAGTTTTATTGCATAATAAAATGATTAGAGTATCCATTGACACGCCCACTTTAAATGGTGACTGTGCTAATTGTTACCCACGTTGCAAGAGCGAGGGTACCTATGAGGCTATGAAGACGACGATGTGGGTTGGGAAAAATGTGTACAAGGAAAGAGAAGTAAACAAAAGAAACTCAGGTGGATCACCTGTTAACTAGTGGTGGGTAAATAGGGAATTAAAAAAACGGTCGATCCCCTGATAACAAAAGAACAACTAATTTTTTCCAGGGACTTTTTTAGTTTCTTGAAATTCTTTTTGTTTCATCTATACTATTTGTGGTCTTCTATTATGGGATTACCAATCTAGTTGGGATGTCTCGGAGTAAATTCTAGAGTTAGCTTGTACATTTGTATTTATTTTTCTTTTCTTTATAGAGAATAGATATTGCAATACACCAACTTACTTTTTATGGGGCCCACATGAAAATGGTTCGATGGCTAATTTTTTTGTGAGGATATTCTCCTCATCATGTAGATTATCATATTCGAAAATCAGCCACTTCTAAAAGTTCTAATCCCATTAAAAGTTTATTGGAATTTAAAAGAAATCAACGGTCTTAAAAAATGTCTAAAATTTGCCAATTTTTCATAGGCTAATTTGAAGGTGTTAAAATTTTTAAAAGGGGTTGATTTTCGAATATGATGATCATGAGGAGAACATCCCACAAAAAAAAATTATCCCTCAAGCATCTTCATGTGAGCCCCATAAAAAATATGTTGCAACAGTGTCGCAATAAGGTATGTTGCAATATCCTTCTTCTTTATATATATAAAAAGAAAAATGGTTCGAAGAGTTTTTCCAAATTCAAGGTATCAAATTATCGATTGTATTAAATTTGTAACTTTAGGGTTCATACTCCATTGAGTAAAATACCCAAAAAAAATAAAAATAAAAATAAAATTGGTACTAAAAATTTGGTATAAATTTGGTCCCCAAATAGGAGGACATCAAGAATCTCCTTTTCTCCTTTTTTTAATTTTTCATTCTCACATCAAAATCTACATAATCACTAGTGGGCCCACCTAATACTTATTTTTATTCTTACAATTAACTTACACGTGTTTGTGCTCCTATGTAGAGTGGTTCTAAGGGTTGATTTTAGCACACGCGTCATTCTCAAGTGAACCACCTTATACCCATAATAACGCACTGCATAATTTGGCAACTCAAACGTGCGAGAGGGCAAAGTAATTTTATAACGCGTGAAGTGCGTTTGGACATCCAATCTACACACAAAGCACGTGTGGTGGCTCGTACTAATTAAGTGATTGCATATATTTGATTTTATACAAAAGAAAACAAAAAAAAAAAATTGTTTATATTAATTATTTCGAATATTATAGATGGGAAGAGTAGTGATCCATCATCCATCACCATTGATTATCTCATGTACACTAGATCCGCCAGTGTACCACCCTAGCTTGCATTTAATTAATTATTCTGAATTCATCAGATCGAAAATCATAACCATTCATGAATGAATAAATAATTTTTTATTTAAATTATTACGAGTTAAATAAATTACAGAATCGGGCCGGGTCGGGAGGACTATAGGGCTGGGAATCAGGTAGTGAATTAAAGCCCGCATCTGCCCGCCAACTTAATGGGCCGGGCTGGGTCAGGTGCCTGTGGACTGCCGGTCTCTGACCAGACGAGACGGATATCAGGCTTTCGGGTATTTTTTACGCGTGTATTCTTTTAAATCCCACTATTCACATGTGATTCGTAAAAAAAAAAAAAAAGTTACAAGTTTGTGATGTATTTTTCATGATTTTTTTTGCTAAGCAAATAAAGATAATATCTTGAGAATCACATGAAATATACAAGTAAGATATGAAGAAGAAAACCAAAAAAGCATCTTAGGCATCAATCATTTATGAATAAAAAGCTTACAAAAATATAAAATATTTTGTATCTATATTTTTTGAAACTGATCAGAAAGGGAGGGATGAGATTAAAATCCGTATCATGTATTTTTCATGATATTTAGGTATAAAAGTGCAATTCATGGGTAAATACTTTCTTGTAATCTTGGCTTCCAAAGGTCAATTCAGTGATAAAAAGTAATTATCGTAATGCTGGGTATATGAGACGCTGGAGGAAAATGAATGTACTTGTATCATATTTACAAATTTAGCCTTTTTCTATGTCTGATAGTTCTTGCAAAAGTGCTCCACTACAAATTTAGCCTTTTTCTATGTCTGATAGTTCTTGCAAAAGTGCTCCACCCTTGGCAACTTGAAGAAGTGTAGCTTTCAATTCTTTAATTATTGTTTTCTTTCTATTTAGTTTGTACTAAATGAAAAATAAAATCATTTAGGGAGTTAGAAATAAAAACTGTCTTAATATTGAAATTGATTTGGAGATTTGGAAATAAATATGGTTGAGAATGAAGATCAGTTATTTTCGAATAATATATCTAGGTACAGTGAGAAACTGAAAACATTAAGGTTCTGTTTGGCCTCATTAAAATTGGAGAAATTGTCTAGTTTGGTTTTTCCCTCATCCATGTGAGTAAAACCCTAACCTAATTAGTGGATGATTATGTAGAATGGTTGTATAGATTGGTTATTGTTTTAATGGAGTTGAGGAGAAGAGGAGAGGAGATAGATAAGAGTTGCACTAGACATAGGAGAGAAAGAGATAAAAGAAACCATTTTTTTTCTTTTTTTTTTTTTTGTCCATTGGTTTTGTAAAAAAACGAGTGTGAAGTGGGGTTTACTTTTCCTAATTTTTACGGTATGGAGACCACTAATGGAGCCTATTAAAACATTTCTACTTCTACTGTTCATATTTGGTGAAACAAACAGCAAAAGTGGGTTTTGAATCTTTTATGATTGCAATGTTTAGAAAGGCATTTCTAGTAATTTTAGAAAGTTAAAAAATCTATGTAAATTGTGATAAAGAATTTTGAAAAACTCCAATATAAATAACTAATAAATTGAGAGAAAATACATTTAAAAACTAATCAACAAAGTACTAAAATTGAACAAAATCTACCAATTTGCAGTTTCATTTTCATGACTATTTATGTGTTGGAAATTCTTTTTTGAATGGCTGTTTTTTTTAACGAGATTAGTACATGTCCGGAGAAATATTTTCACCATGTAAAGTGGGTCCAATTGAGTTGTGATTCATCATTTTCAAATACTCCGAGAAACAGGGTATAATTTTCTTCTACTAATAGAGCAAAAACCAGCCACACAAGTCGGTGGTTTATATAAAAACAAACAAAAACATTAACAAGTAAAACACAAGATCGGATCTCACTATTTTCATCCTCTTCTTCTCCTTCGAATCACTACTTCTGATTTTCTTTCTCTCTCTAACTTTCTCTCTCTAGCAATGGGTTTCCCATCCAACGGTTCAACTAATTCCGATCAGCCACTCAAATTCCTGATTTACGGTCGAACTGGTTGGATTGGAGGCTTACTAGGTAAGCTCTGTGAAGATCAAAGAATCAGCTATGTTTACGGTTCAGGCCGACTTGAGAACCGAAATTCATTAGAATCCGATCTTGAAACTATTCGTCCAACTCATGTTTTCAATGCTGCTGGTGTAACTGGTCGACCTAATGTTGATTGGTGTGAATCTCATAAAGTTGAGACAATCCGTACCAATGTTGTTGGAACCCTAACCCTAGCTGATCTATGCAGAGAGAAAGGTTTGGTTTTGATTAATTATGCTACTGGTTGTATCTTTGAGTACGATCAGAGCCATCCGCTTGGATCAGGTATCGGATTCAAGGAAGAAGATACTCCGAACTTTATTGGATCCTTTTATTCCAAGACTAAGGCTATGGTAAGCATTTCAATTCGATTCTGTTTTTTTAGTAGTTGATTTTAAGTGAGATTCATCTGATTTGGTACTTAGAATTCTGATTGTTTGATTTTAGTTCGTAAATTATATTGAGATCAATGTGTATGTATGATTGAAAGTAGTGAATCTGTTTCCGATTGTGGATCTGTTTATCACATTTTCCAACATTTTGAATCTGTAACGAATTGAATTTTTTTTTTAAAGGTAAAGAATTTTTCTTTCAGAAATCAGAAGTTGATTTCTGCAAATAGTGTATATTTGGGGTGTAAAATAGTAAATTTTTTGTAGAATCGTTACCCTACTATTTACTTGTAAACTCTGATCTATAAGCTTCTCATAATGTTTGTAATTGAGCATAATTAAACTTCCTGAAAAGACTCTGATCTGTGGCACTGAGAAGATTCTCTCAAGTCGTGTAAGGGATTATTGTACAAGCTTGCAATGGTTGGGTAGTTTAATGCTACTACATGTGATTCATGTAGTAAGCTATTGGAATTAGAAACGAATATGATATTTTTATTTGTTTGAGGAGTAAATAATATTTTTTTTTTAGGGAAAAGTAAAGAATAAGATTAAGCATGTCCTTTTAAACATAATACTTTTATCACATGATATTTCTACTGCATTGATATGTGTATTTAGATTTTGCAAGAGAAAGAGAGGGTTCAATTGGTCAACTTCTTGCTACCTGAATCTTAATTTTCGATAAGGATTCATGAATTTCAGCATAACTGTATCTGGATCTAGGGCATACTAGCAATTTAGTTTGCGGGGAAATACTGAATGCAAAGTTTAAGTAATTTCAAATTGTTCAATTTAAAGTTTTGGAAGGATATTAGTACAAATAAAAAAGAAACTGACTATTTTTTGTTTTTTTTGAAAATTTTGTTTAGTAAACATATTTTATCGCAAACTTGCTAATATATTAAAAAGAAACTATTTTGTCCTCAAAGGTTAGGGGGTAAAATGATTTATAGTAGGCAAATAATCTATTATGACAAAAAGAAAAAGAAAGAAAAAAGAACAACATTTCGTGAAATGACAGCAGAGATTGACTTTTTTCTTCTTCTGTTTTTTTTGGAACCAATTCTTGAGCCCTTTGATAAGTTCCTTAGTTCTTTTTCTCAAAATCTGTTTTCCTTGTGTCCAGAGAGAAAAATAAGCCACCCCAACAGCACATAAGCTTGCTGACAGTCACAAATGAGTCTCATCACTTCTATGGAAATGTTTTAAGTTTCTTCCATGTTCGTAGTAAATGTGCAGAAGCGGTTCTATACTTATTTGTTGATGAGCTGCATGAGATTCTGGTATTTTAAGCCTGTTTTTGATAAGTTATCCATTTTTAAAATTTTCAGGTGGAAGAATTGCTCAAGAACTATGAGAATGTTTGCACCCTGCGTGTGAGGATGCCCATCTCGTCTGATCTAAGCAATCCTCGCAACTTCATTACAAAGATCACTCGATATGAGAAAGTGGTCGACATTCCCAACTCAATGACAATATTGGATGAACTCCTCCCCATATCCATTGAGATGGCAAAGAGGAACCTCACTGGGATTTGGAACTTCACCAATCCTGGAGTGGTCAGCCACAATGAGATCTTGCAGATGTACAAGGACTACATTGACCCCAATTTCACATGGAAGAACTTCAATCTGGAAGAGCAAGCCAAGGTGATTGTTGCCCCAAGGAGTAACAATGAGTTGGATGCCACCAAATTGAAGGAGGAATTCCCTGAACTCTTATCCATTAAGGAGTCACTCCTACAGTACGTGTTCAAGCCAAATCAGAAGACCCCCGTAGCTTGAAACTTGTACGCTTGTCCTTTTGGTTTATCTTATCTTATTTTGGTGTGTTTAGTTCATGGTGATTGGGGTGTAGAACAGTATTTTAGATGGGCAAGCACCACCAGACTCCACTTCACTCAAGGAAGTGGGTTCCACTTCCCCCATCATTATGCATGCTAGCTTATTTTGTTGTATTTCAATTTGGTGTAATTCTTATTCACTTAAATCAGAAATAAATTGGCTTAAAGAGGCTACTGTGTTATAGTTTTCTTTTTCCTGTTTTTGATATTGAAATTCTGAGTTGCTTGATTATCATGTCAGATTCCTATGGCACATGTATTAAATTGTCTGTTGCTGTCTGGTAGGTAGACTTACCCCAGAACCAGGCATTCCAAGTGTTAGGCCATCTGATATGAGGGAGTCAGCTTGTAAATCACACCACCTCATGATTCTCTAGAAATTGTTCACAGTAAAATCAGTTATAGATTGTTAGGTTCAAAATGATTTCTTCACTGAACTTTGGTGCCTGGAAGAGGCAATTCATCTCTGCGGAGTACGTCGATCAGCAGTAAGTTACAAGCACGTTTTCAGATCAAGTGATAAGGGATTTGAAGTCGGCCTGTAACTGATGGCTTGGTAGTGTTGCTATGGTAATTGGGAGCCCAAGATTGGTTGCTGGGTAAATTGATTGGTGACCAGACACTACAAGGAAAGCCCAACCATTTGATGCCAACCAGAGAACCTTATATTGTTCTTAGAGTGCAGCTTGGCGCCTATCCTAGTTGGCTACCAAGCACTTGGCTGAATCAACACAGACTTGGCCTATTTATAAAATCATGCAGAACAAACGTATGTGTTTGAGCCATGAGGAGAAGAACTGCAAGGAAAATATGCATGACAAGAAAGAGAATGTCTGTTTCGACTGAATGGCTGGTACAACCACTCTATTGTCCACTTCTAATTTAAGTCGTCTGCAAAGGATTCTACCCGCCGCCCGGTGGGAATAGTACTTCAGGGTGGCCCGCGCGGTTCGTCCGCCGCGAGGGCTTGGCCCACGACACGTGCCTCTGGGGGCCCGAAGGCCCCTACTGCATGATGTATACACGTATGGGGCCCACGAACCATAGAACCCATATCGTGGGAGATCGTTTAGTCTTTTAGTAATTCATGTGTCTTAGTAACTATTAGTTTTCTATTTTAGCTGGAATTGATTTGTTTCCTAGATAAGATAGGTTTCCTATCTTTTAGAAGTATTTGCTTTCCTTATTAGATTAGGTTCCTAAATATTAGTTGCTTGGAAATAAAGGCATAACAGCCTATTTAAAGAGGGTTCGACCTCTTCTTTGTGGTAGATTATCTTTGTTTTTTAAAGTTTATTAAATTAATAAAAGAGTAGTTAGAGAAATCAGTTGTGTTCTTGAGAGTTTTTACGCTTCCGCAAATATTATTTACGTCACTGCAGGTCGGCAATCGGGCGACGGGCGCATGCGCCGCTTCTTTAGCCTGGATTCTGACTTAGAGGCGTTCAGTCATAATCCTGCACACGGTAGCTTCGCGCCACTGGCTTTTCAACCAAGCGCGATGACCAATTGTTTGAATCAACGGTTCCTCTCGTACTAGGTTGAATTACTATCGCAGCACTGTCATCAGTAGGGTAAAACTAACCTGTCTCACGACGGTCTAAACCCAGCTCACGTTCCCTATTGGTAGGTGAACAATCCAACACTTGGTGAATTCTGCTTCACAATGATAGGAAGAGCCGACATCGAAGGATCAAAAGGCAACGTCGCTATGAACGCTTGGCTGCCACAAGGTGATTGACCCAATTCTGGATCATCTTCTGAAATTATATAACTGTCAAAAGTGAGTGACTGTTCATTAGTAAAAGCAAGAGTAGAAACATAGCATACCCTCTCAACTGTTAGTCCAACTAAGAGCCATCAGCTTCAGCTTCTCAAGAAGAATTTAGATCCCTCCCTGGATGATCCCATTCCTGTGATACAGGGATGAGCCTTCAAATGAAGGTTTCTTTGATGGTACAGAGTAGGAGGAAGGGGAGGAAGTAGAAGGGAGAACTGTATAAATAACGAGCGGGGTCCTCACAACATGGTCACCATCATCCCACACAATTGAACTCGAAATAATAGGTTGCTGTATTATCTTTGGTCCATTTATGTACACTGTGAATGCTTTCTTCTCCCCAACAGCCCGAACGTTAGACAGGATGGAATCACCTTGACAGTGAGAGGAGCAGGGGCATCTACAGAAGCGTACTAGGTCGAATTGGGTGAACTCACATTGGTTACCGTCCTTTTGAAGGTGCCGGTTATCTATTCACCATCTGTTATGGCTAGGGAAAAGGATGGGTAGTTAAGATCCCAAGCCTTGCCAGGTTTACTGTTAATACAAATGCGTTAATCTCCCGTTATGAGTCTCAGCATGAAGGTGTTATAACCCTGCTTGCAGAGGAAATCTGCGTAGTCTTCTTGAAATGCTTCAAAAACTAGTCCAGGATTTACAGCTTTCAGTGGGTTGATGTGACCAGATCCATATGCAAATTCTGCATCCTCATGTCTTCTTGGATCCATTGTTGAAGCTGTAGATGGCAAGACAACAGTTTCAGAAAAAAATCTTCTTAGTTCTTACCTTTGTATGTACAGTAAAAATGATTTATTGGAATGGTTATGTAATAAACTTGTCAAGTGGTAAACTTATTTAACTGAAGTACAGAAACTCGTTGAACCCCTAGTTTTCTTGATGGGTAGAATCTATTTAAGATTTTTTATTAAATCTTTAAGAGTTCACCTGTCTTCATGAGAGCAGACTTGATTGCAGAGGGTCCCCAAGATGGGTGAGCAGCCTTGACGTAAGCTGCGGCGCCGCTTGCATGTGGGCAAGACAGACGTGCCAGAGATTATATTATATTTGACGCTCCTCGTATCCTTTCCGTAGATAGAAGGGGGATGCAACTGGAGACCAGGCAGCTAGAATGTCTACACCTGGTGCAATGAGATCAGGCTGGTTGTTGCTCATCCAAGTTTAAATGTGTTTTAGACATCTCTACACAAAATGAATGGAGAAAAGAGAACAAATCAAATCAGTGTGAAGAACTTTGTTACCTTAAGAATCTCAGGAGTGATAGGGTTGTGACCTTTGGATGAGAAGGAGATGACTCTAGGAGCAACGACGTCCTTCCAAGCTTCACCAACCAAAATGGTTCCAGATGGATTTCTGAAAACAGGTTTAGTCTTTTGTTCAGAATTCTTACAAGTGATAACTCTAGCACCTTATGGATCTTATTATGTTAGTGAATTATTTACTCCGTAGATTTGATGTAATCCAATGCTTTTGCACCATCTTCACTGCTGATCAGCGTCGTTGGTAAGGGGTAAGAGTAAAAATCGTTCATTATAGTTCCTATTGCATTGGCTGTCAGAACACCTGAACCATTTGAGCGAGTATCACACAGAACAATCTTTCCCTCTGTTTTGAGTGAATTCAGGGAATGTGGAACGCAGTATCTGGAAATTTCAGAATTAGCACCAGCTGATACATTCGGAGCATCTCCTCCCCATATTAACGGGAATGAAGTTCCATTCATAAGGAAGGTGTTGTTGAGAATAGTCCCACATGGGATATGAGAGCCTAGCAAACTCAATATATAATGATCCTGGGTCACACCATTCATTGTCAATTGGAGTTGGAAGCCCACAAACTTAATATGGTATCAGAGTGCAGGCCCACACGTGATAGGCCCAATGGCCACACGTGCTCCACGTCACCCAAAAAGAGTTCCACGTGTTAGGCTCAAAAGAACGGCGTGTTCAGAAGAGTCCCACATGGGATATGAGAGTTACGGTCAATACCATTTGACCAAGGTCAAAGTAGGCATATTTAATATTTAAAAATATTGGATTACTTACTAAAAAACCATAAGAAATAGGGATACACAAGGCAAGCGTCGCCGGCGAAGGACCTAGATTTCCGGCAGAACTAGAGGTTAAGATTCCATATTTCATGGCATGGAAAGCTCCAATAGCAATTGGGTCTTCAAAATATTGGAGATACCCATAAAACCCAATCGAAACCGATATAATATCAACTCCATCTGCTATTGCATCATCGAAAGCAGCAAGAACATCTGTAGAAGAACATTCAAATGACCAGCAAACTTTGTACATAGCGATTCTTGCATTCAGAACTCCACCTCTTGCAACACCCTCAGCAAAACCGTAGTAGCTTGCTCCAGTCACTATTCAGCCAGCTGCAATTGAAGCAGTATGGGTTCCATGTCCTCCAGTCTCTTGGTGATTTAAATTCAGTAATATCGTACTCATTGCCCCTGTTGTAGTATCGGGCTCCAATGAGCTTGCTGAGAATTCAACTAGTTGATCAACGTCTAACAAATACGAAGGTCGGTGCCAAAAAAAAGGCTTTTAACAACAGTTGAAGAAATAGAAAAGACCACAGTTGTACTCAAACTGTGGTTTATTTGGGTTTTCTTAAAGAAGTTGTAGAACGTTGTAGTGTAAAATTTTATTATAAAAACCACAGTCTTATATGCTAACTGTTGTTTAAAGTCTTATTCTGAAATTTGCAAGTTTTAGCCACAGTTTTTATGTTAACTGTGGTTTAAAGACATACTTTAAAATCACAAGTTTTAGACTACAGTTTTGTGTGATAACTACCATGTCTAGCTAGTTTGAATTATAAATATGATTTCTATTCAATAGACCCCAAAAGCTTCACGCAATTATGTTTTTATTCTAACTGTGTTTTAAAGTTATTGATTTCAACAATTTTTTAGCCTTTTATTGTATTTGTGTGTATGTTTGTGGTTGAGAGAGAAAGAGAGAGAGAGAGAGAGAGAGAGAGAGAGAGAGAGAGAGAGAGAGAGAGAGAGAAAGAGACTTGTTGCAGGTAATATTATTTTCAGACTGGCAAATCCCCTTCCATTTCGCAGGTGGAGGACCAATTCCTTCATCACTAAAGCTCTCTGCCTCAGGCCAGATTCCTAAAGAAACCAAACATCCAAAAGAGTTTCACATTAAGCTAGATGTTTACCAGTGTCGAGCAATCCGATAAGCGTCGAGCAATCCGATAATCACGTCTCCTTCCTGAGACCCACCAACATGGGTCTGAGTAAGACCCATGAAGTCCCATGACCTAGTAGTATGAAGGTTCAATATACTGTTAGGAATTACTGAAACCACTCCTTCCATCTCTGCAACCAAATTCCAATGGCTTTTCTTAGTATCAAAAGTTTGCAATACTGACTAAAAATTGACATCTACTCCATCACTATCCTCCTTACAGATATGATGATAATCATTTCACCTGAAAACCTTGCAACTTCATCATCTGATAGTTTCGCAGCAAATCCATTGAAGCTTCTTCTGTAACTGTAAATGAGTGAGTCTTTTGCTGCAGAGCTACTGAAATTGTATGAGTTAATAAATCTTAGAACTCGTACTGTAAATTAATGACTCAGTTTATTATTTTAGTATTATGGTTTTAGTAGTTGATGAGTGACTTGATACAACTTTAATCAAACTCTAATGGATATATGGGCTACAAACTTTCAGTGTAGCTAGTTTACTGCTGGCCTGGGCATAAGCGAGCAAATCTTCGCTTCGTGGCCTCCATTTTTTTAGGGGCAGACTCAAGATTTTAAATTAGGAGGCACAAAATATATAACAACTTTTATCCTAGGATCATAATGTGCAAAAAGTATTTACTATTACTATTCGTTCTTATTTTTTCCTGGATGGAGAACTAAATTAAAATGAAAAAAAATTTTGATTGAAGAAGTAACCTGCCGAGAACATATTCTAGCATGGATTGGTGCATAGATGATATAGTCTCTGATCCCTTGTTACGATCTCCCATATATATAACATGAATCTACAAGGGTAAATTCTTTTTCTCATCAGTTTCAAATACAATACTTTTCCAACATATATATGCAATTCAAAAATGCTAATTTAGTATCAATCTATTGTAACCCATTTTACCTTCCTTTCATGGCAATGGCAATTCAATACAAAACCTGCAAGTAAGAATGAATACAGAAGAAAAAGAATCTTTGTTTTGGCCATTCAACCAATTAAGTTTGTAAGTTAAAAAAAAAAAAAAAAAAGTGTTTGCAATCCAACACAATATATATATATAGAGAGAGAGAGAGAGAGAGAGAGAGAGAGAGAGAGAGAGAGAGAGAGAGAGAGAGAGAGAGAGAGAGAGAGAGAGATTTAGAATGGGATGATTTTCGTGAGGAATATATGAGTCTCTAGAAATTGTTCACAGAAAAATCAGTTATGGTGTTAGGTTTAAGATGAATTCTTTACTGAAATTTGGTGCATGGAATAGGCAATTCATCTCGGGGGAGTATGTGGATCAGCAGCAACTCACCGGCACTTTTTCAGATCAAGTGATAAGGGATTTGAAGTCGGCCGGTAACCAGATGTCATGGTAGCTAGGATTGGTCCAGTTTGAGCCATTTGGTTTTTCTAACTGGGACTCTGGGAGTTCAAGATCGGTTGCTGGGTAAATTGATTAATTGGTGATCAGATACTACAGGGAAAGCACAACCATTTGATCCCAACCCAAGAACTACCTTAGATTGTGCTTAAAGTGAAGCTTGGTGCCTTGGATACCGAGCTGACTTGGCTGAATCAACTCAGTATTGGCTTATTTGTAAAACCATGTAGAACAAACAAATATCAATGAGGAGAAGAAATACAGGGGAAATATAGCATGACAAGGAAGAGAATTTATGCTTGGATGGAATGGCTTTATTTCAGTAAAAGCAAGAGTAGAAACATAGCACACCCTCTCAACTGTTAGTCCAACAAAGAGCCATCAGTTTCAGCTTCTTATGTAGAATTTATATCCCTCCTTGAATGATCCCATTCTTGTGATACAGGGATGAGCCTTCAAATGAAGGTTTCTTTGATGGTACAGAGTAGGAGTAGGAAGGGGAGGAAGTAGAAGGGAGAACTGTATAAACAACTAGCGGGGTCCTCACAATATGTTCACCATCTTCCCACACAATAGAACTCGAAAGAATAGGCTGCTGTATTATCTTCGGTCCACCTACGTACACTGTGAATGTTTTCTTCTCCCCAACAGCCGTGAATGTTAGATAGGATGGAACCACCTCGATAAAAAGAGGAGCAGCGGCATCTACAGAAGCGGAGTAGGTCGAGTTGGGTGAACCCACATTGGTTACCGTCCTTTTGAAGGTGCCAGTTATCTGTTCACCATCTGTTATGGCTAGGGAAAATGATGGGTAGTTAAGATCCCAAGCCTTTCCGGGTTTAGTGTTAGTACAAACACGAGAATCACCAGTTACGAGTCTCAGCATGGAGGTGTTATAACCCTGATTGCAGAGGAAATCTGCGTAATCTTCTTGAAATGCTTCAAAAACTAGTCCAGGATTTACAGCTTTCAGTGGGTTAATGTGACCTGATCCATATGCAAATTCTGCATCTTCATGTCTTCTTGGATCCATTATTGAAGCTGTATATGGCAAAACAACAGTTTGAGAAGAAAGTTTCTTCTAACCCTTGTAAGTAGAGTATATTCTTTCTGAGAAATTTGCCAAATGATATTACTTGAAGAGAAATTATGTCTCATGGGAATGGGTGTTTCAACAAATAAAGTTTCTGTTGTATGGTAAACCCAATTTAATTGAAGTGTAGAAACTCTCCTTTAAACCCCTAGTTTGCTTGATGAGTTAGGAAACCTTAGGGTTTACAGTCTATAAATAGAGGGGTAGCCAGAGAGGTCCAACACTAGGCATCATGCAATTAGAGTCCCATCATTTCCTAAAGGCACAAGGGTTTCATATTCCTCTCTGGTTAAAGCCAGCTTCAATGTATTAATCAAGTAAAAGAATCGATAATCTTCGTTAGGTTATGTAGTAAATTGCCTGCATTGATCTATAATTGGAGTGGTAGGAGATTGTTTAAAGTTAGTGTTCCTTCACCTGTAGTCATGAGAGCAGACTTGATTGCAGAGGGTCCCCAAGATGGGTGGGCAGCCTTGACGTAAGCTGCGGCGCCACTTGCATGCGGGCAAGACATAGATGTACCGGAGATTATATTATATTTGACGCTTCTCGTATCCTTTCCATAGATAGAAGGGGGTGCAACTGGAGACCAGGCAGCTAGAATGTCTACACCAGGTGCAGTGAGATCAGGCTGGTGATTGTTCATCCAAGTTGGAATGTGTTAAGACTTTTCTCTACACAAAGTGAATGGAGAAAAAAGAACAAAAACTCAAGTATGAAGAACTTTGTTACCTTAAGAATGTCAGGAGTGATAGGGTTGCGACCTCTGGATGAGAAGGAGACGACTCTAGGAGCGACAACGTCCTTCCAAGTTTCGCCAAACAAAATGGTTCCAGTGGGATTCCTGAAAACAGGTTTAATCTTTTGTTCAGAGTTCTTATAAGTGAAAGAAGAAACATAGCACACCCTCTGAAACTTATATTCTTATGTTAGTGAATTATTTACTCTGTAGATTTGATGTAATCCAATGCTTTTGCACCATCTTCGATGCTGATCAACGTCGTTGGTAACGGGTAAGAGAAGGCATAATCCGGCACAAGATCGTTTATTATGGTTCCTATTCCATTGGTTATCAGAACACCTGAACCATCAAAGAGAGTATCACAGAGAACAATCTTTCCTTCTGTTTTGAGTGAATTCAGAGTATGTGGATAGCAGTATCTAGAAATTTCAGAGTCAACACCGGCAGATACATTCGGAGCATCTCCTCCCCATGTTAACGGGAATGAAGTTCCATTCAGAACGAAGCTATTAATGGCGGTTCCCTTCAGTTTTATCCAGATAAAATGGAGAAGAAGAATGTCAAGGAAACTTCAGTAAACAGATAATAGGACGTCAATTTTCCGACCCAGCAATCCAATTTGCGCACCCACGCGTTTTTTTTAACGAATCACTTACCCACATGATTTATAGCTAATCTGAAAAACATAATCTCTACTTTCTGCAATTTTCTTAGACCAAGGTCAAGAAAGGTATTTAATGTACTTCTAATGAGGGGTATTGTAGAGTGGGTGCGCAAAATGGAAAATGTAGGTTGGAAGGATTAACTCCCCGGAGAATGATTGGAACTTACAGCAAATGTTTGTCCATTGCCAAGAACTACTTGGGACACAAATTTCCTGTCAATGGTGGAAGCAGCCACTGTTAGAGACCAAGGTGAATAATTTGCGACAGTTGCCGGTTCCGGACCTGAATTTCCGGCAGAATTAGAGGTTAAGATTCCATATTTCATGGCATGGAAAGCTCCAACAGCAATTGGGTCTTCAAAATATTGTCGATGACCATTAAACCCAAGTGAAACTGATATAATGTCAACTCCATCTGCTATTGCATCATCGAAAGCAGCAAAAATATCTGCAGTAGAACATCCAAATGACCAGCAAACTTTGTACATAGCGATTCTTGCATTCGGAACTCCACCTCTTGCAACACCTTCAGCTAAACCGTAGTAGCTTGCTCCGGTCACAATCCGGCCTGCTGCAGTTGAAGCAGTATGGGTTCCATGACCTTCGGAGTCTCTTGGTGATTTAAATTCAGTAACATCATACTGGTTCATGCTGTTGTAGTATCTAGCTCCAATGAGCTTACTGAGAAATCAACAAGGTTGATCAATGTCTAACAAATACAAAAACAGAAGGCTTTTAAAATTTGGAGAAAGAGAAAATACCACAGTTTTCCTCATACCGTCATATTTCGGAAAAAGTTGTAGACCACTGGTGCAAAATTTTATTTGGAAAAGAACAGTTGAGAAGCACAAAAAACCACAATTTTACTCAAACTGTGGATTTCTTTGAATTGTCTTAGGACATTTTAGACCACGTTGCTAACTGTGGTTTAAAGTCCCATGCTGCAATACATGTTTTAGACTACAGTTTTATGTTAAGTGTGGTTTAAAGTCTTACTCTGAAAAATTACAAGTTTTAGACTACAATTTTACGCCTTAATTTTTTATTCTAACAGTGGTTTAAAGCTTTAACAATTTTAAAACCTAAATATCTCAATATATAACTGTTGAATCCCCATTTCTAAACTTTGGTTTGACATTTTAAAACTGTGGTTTAAAGCAATTCTTATTGTATTTGTGTATGTTTGTGTTTATGCGAGAGAGAGAGAGAGAGAGAGAGAGAGAGAGAGAGAGAGAGAGAGAGAGAGAGAGAGAGGGAAAGACTTGTTGCAGGTGATATTATTCTCAGACTGGCAAATCCCCTTCCATTTTGCAGGTGGAGGACCAATTCCATCATCACTGAAGCTCTCAGCCTCAGGCCAGATTCCTAAAAAAACCAAACATTCAAAAGATGAGTTTCACATTAAGATAACATCCTTAAAAATGAATGGAGCATTGCAGTATTAAACAGTGTTTATATGTTTACCTGTGTCGAGCAGTCCGATAATAACGTCTCCTTCCTGAGACCCACCAACATGGGTCTGAGTAAGACCCATGAAGTCCCATGACCTAGTAGTATGAAGGTTCAATATACTGTTAGGAAGTACTGAAACCACTCCTTCCATCTCTGTAACCAAATTCAAATGGAATTTTTAGTATCAAAAGTTTGCAATATTTACTAGAAATTTACATCTCTACTCCATCACTATATACTCCTCATAGATCACCTGAAAACCTTGCAACTTCATCATCTGATAGCTTCGCGGCGAATCCATTGAAGCTTCTCCCATAACTGTAAACTAGTGATTCTTTTGCAGCAGAGCTACTGCAATTGTATAAGTTAACAAGTCTTAGAACACAAAACTTTAAATTAATGGCTCACCTTATTATTGTGGCTTTAAAAGTTGATGATCGAGTGAGTTTATATACAACTTAAATCGAATTCTAGTGGATTTGGTTTTGGTCCATACTTTCAATGTAGCTAGTTACTGTTGGCCTGGGCGTAAGTAAGCAAATCGTCGCTTCGTTGCCTCCAATTTTAAGGGTAGACTCAAGATTATAACTTAGGAGGTACAAAATATAGAACAACTTTAATACTACGAACTATATATAATGCAAATAGTATTTCTTAAGAAATCCTAACTAGGTTAGCACCCCAAAAGAGCCCTTCATCTACGTATCCCCTCAAACAACAACTACTACTTCTTGGGACATGGCATTTCGAAACCAAAAGTTAGAAGCATTTCCGTTTCTAGCAGAAGCATTTTGATTTATAACAACAACAAGATAGAAATGTTAGTTCGATACCGATGAAAAAAAAAATGTTGGATGGATCGAAGCAATAACCTGCCAAGGACTTCTTCTAGCATGGATTGGTGGATAGATGATATAGATATCTCTGATCCCTTGGGACGATCTCCCATGTATACAACATGAATCTACAAATAAGAAAATTCTTTTTCTCATCAGTTCCAAATACTTTTCTCAAGAAGATTATATATCCTTCCAAACAACATACAAGTCTTAAAATGCTAACTAAGTTAGGTTGTGCTTGGTATTTCGTGAATTTTTGAAAAAAATCACAAGCCAAAATTCTATTGCATATGCTTTGGTTGTAGTTTTATAAGTACAATCATTACACTAAATTGTAGTAGGCGTCTACATATATAAATTTGATGAAATAGAATGTTAATATTCGGCAGTCGTTTTTATGCCTGTACTTATACAACCAAAACTAAAACTAAAGCACATGCAATGATATTTAGTTAAATAGAAAGTAAATAAATTGGTGTAAAGACAACCAAAATTAAAGCACATGCAATGAATTTTGGGCTGTGAATAATACCAAGCACAACAGAAGTATCAATCTATAGTAACCCATATTAATTACCTTCCTTTCATGGCAATGGCAATTCAACACAAAACTTGCGAGGAAGAAAGAATATAGAAGAGAAAGTAGATTTATTTTGGCCATTCAATTAACCAAGTTTGTTAAGTGAATAAGAAGTTTCATTGCAATTTCTATTCAACACAACATGTATAAATATATATGTAGGATTAATAGAAGGGACATGGAAATAATTTATTGAATTGTATCCAATCAAGCCCTTTTTGGTTCTTCCGATGTTATCCATGAATCTAGCTAGGAAATATAACTGGCCATAATAAGGCCGTCCTAGGTTGCATGTAGTTTGTTATCATCGCCACAATTTGTTCAGAAGAAATGTATTTTATAAAACCTACATGTATTTAGTATGTAATTTGTAGTAATACTCCTCTTAATTATATATACTTTCAAGCTTTAATTAGGAATACCTCCTTTAAGCTCAAAATCAGCAAGCACAGCAACAATTAATTGTTTCAGCACCATTTATTAAGACCTCTGTTAAAGGGGCTCCCAGTTTAGTTGGGGGATGCTCAAAATTTGGGCCTTAATTAAGTCCAAATGTGGAATCATTCCTCTAATTTTGTGTTTAGCTGTTTATTCTAAGGGACTCCCTTCTCTAAAAATAACTAAACCCCACCACACCACCAACATAACCTCACCACCTCCACATCTACTATCACTACTCTATTTTTTAAGAAACTCCATTAATGAAGGAATAATCATAAAAAAAATACATTTAATGGAAATATTGGTTCTTCGAATCTCATTAAAAACTCACAATCAAACATATTCGATGTAATACAACTTTATAACAATCCCTTTTTGTTTCTTTTTCGTGAAATTAAGATTAAAAATAAACCCTTCGCACTAAAATTTAATGACGAATTGTTGAAGACAAAGGTGATTTTCCAAAGGTATCTGTTGAAATTAAGTTGACAAGGTGGTGGTAGTTAGACCTGGCAACGGGTTAGGGTTAGGGTCGACCCTAGCCGGGTTGGCGGGTTAACGGGTCAATATTGCTCAACCCTAACCCTGACTCGTTTAATAAACGGGTCAGTTTTCCAAACCCTAACCCTAGGCGGGTTGACCCTAACGGGTTGGCGGGTTAACTCTAACTAAAATTTAAAAAATTTAAAGACCATTTATTACTCATTAATTATTATTTTAAACTTAAAACTCATTAAATAAATTAAAATTTGTCAAATTTATTAGTTAAAAAATTAAATTACTAACTAAAACTTAAAAATTAAAATTAAAAATTAAAATTTACTTATAAAAAACTGAAACTAAAGTTTTATTTTTTTAAAAAAATATAATTTACGGGTTGGCGGGTCATCCGCGGGTTAGGCGGGTTGACCCTACTGACCCGCGGGTCCAAAAATGTCAACCCTAACTCGACCCGTTTAGTTGGCGGGGTCAAGTTAGGGTTGGGTTAGGCGGGTCGGGTTACCCGTTGCCAGGTCTAGTGGTAGTGGTGGTTGTGATTGTAGTTGTGGCTGTGGCGGTAGTGAAGTAGTGATTGTGGCGATGGTTGTGGTGAGGTTAGACCTGGTAAAATCAACCCTAACCCGCCAACCCGGCCCTAACCTGACCCTAATAACCCGTCCCTAACTCGACCCGCCAATTAAACGGGCCGAGTTAAGGTTGGGGTTTTTCAACCCGCCAAAAATAGGGTTGGTTTTTTATAACCTGCGAGCCAACCCGCCAACCCAACCCGCCTAAGCAAGTACTAATTAAGATTTTGATAAAATCATTTTGATTCCACTCATTTTCTCTCTATATAAAACTTTATTTAAGTCTTTATTAAAGCTCCATTTTAATTTCATTTGTTCTCTCTTAATTAAAACTTATTTCTTCTCCTTCTTAATTAAAGCACAATTAATAAAAATCAAAACAATATAAAGGATTAATATAATTAGGGTTATTAGAGTTAAGGTTAGGGCTATGGTTGGAAAAATTGACCCGTTTAATGAATGGGCTAGGGTTAGGGTTAAGGCTTCTTAGCTCGAAAATCCGTCAACATTAACCCTAGCTCGTTGCCAGGTCTAGGTGAGGTGGTGCGGTGGGGTGTTGGGGTGTTACGGTTTTTCGGTTTACAAATAAAAGAGACAAAAATTAAGTTGAAAATGAGAACTCACCAGCCCCACCCAAGTAAAATCTAGTACCCTCCCCCTACCCATTTTGCAGCATTTGAGGGCACCCCTTAACTAGGTGAGCCCCCCACCCATCCGAGCAAGGAAGCCCCTTTAACAACTGGTCCTTATTAAAAGTAAAAATGATGGGTAAAGGTAAAACTGGACTTCTTCAACTTAAGTAGACGGGCTCAACCCTATCTTGTGCTGGGCTGAGTGGGCTGGGCTGGGCTAGCCGTTTCAGTTTATTACTTTGGATGGGTTCCAAGTTTTGATTTCAAAACTCGACCTAAAGGTGGGTTGGGATTATTTTTTTTTAAGTTTTTGATTTTGTTCCTACGGTTGAAATAGGTTTATTTTTTGATTTAAAGGTTAATTTTTTGTAACGACGTCTTCATCGTCATGTTGTTCATTCTTACTTAAAACAATAAAGCTTTTTGGCCCTCCCATCTTACAAAACAAATGCCAGAAAGCTTATGTGGCAGGGTAGGACCCACCACTTTTCCCCTCCCAAAAGTGTTTTGAGGGGATTTCCAACTTATGTGGCAGTGGGACCCACCATGCCACATAAGCATCTGGCATTTGTTTTGTAAGATGGGAGGGCCAAACAGCAGCACTGTACTTTAAATTAGCGTTCGGACCATCTGCATGTAAGTTCAACAGAAAAAATCTTTTTATTATTTTTTGTTTTTTAAATATTTTAGAAGTAATAAATGAATAAACATTTTTATGTGAATGATACTATGTATACGAATTTTACTGTTGCTTGAAAGCGTGGACCCACACTTTATTATCATCTCACCGATCTATGGTGGACCCACACTTCGTTTCTTATCGAATCAACCATTTGATTGGCTATTAATTGCTAGGAAGGGTTAGAAATAAGGGTGTGCCTTCCATTTCTTATCGAAAAGAGGGTGGACCCACAATTCATTTCCTTATGGTCCCCACATTAGAAGGTAACGGGCTTACGTCTTTGATTGTGGTGATGGGGTGGGGCCACAGTTTTATTAAAAAGGAAAAAGAAAATAGTAGACAATCAATTTCAATATGGACTGATTTGGTCACCAAAATAGGAAGCAACGGTTCAGATAAAGCATCATTGATTGAACGGTTTGGATCATCTGATGATACAATCTGTATAACTATTGGTTAATGGTCCATATATGCCCCTAGAAACAAAGTGGGCCCACTGATTAGATAGATAGGTTGGTGGTGGGTAGACTTGTGTAGTGGTGATGGTGGATATGGGACCCACCACCACCACACAGCCCTCATCTAGCATGAGGCATCTGTTTTATATTCCACTCCCTCCAATAAATTGACGGTCCACAAGAGGGAGACTTAGCTACAAGGCCCACAACCAAATTTTTCAGATGAAAAAATATTCACCAGAAGTTTGATGTACTGACGTGCTGTTTTAAGGCATCTGACCCCACAATTATTTCAAACACACATCTCATTGGATCTATACATCAAGAATAAGTTAGATTTGACCCGTTTATAGTGGTTTACACCCGTTTATAGCTGTTAGGACCCACGTTGGATGATTTAAACCTGAACCAGTTGGAATTTGTTAGTAATCTGGTTCAAGTTTTTGGGATATCAGGTGACAAAAAAAATTAACAAAAGATTTTGATTATTGAATTCGATCATCTAATGGTTTAAAATGTGTTGGTAAATGATCTTTTTATCACTTTTTAAATTAAAAAATAGTTAAGAGTACTTCATTACTTTCAATAATGACTATTCTAGAGGAGCAAACGCACATGTATTGCACGCTCTGAAACCCCATCTTTGTAAGACAAATGGAATAAGTTGATCCAAAGAATAAATTTGATTTACTTGATGAGGAGATAATCTCTTCACAAAATATCAATCATTGGATCATCTATATGTGGATTCACAAACTGGTGTAAAAGAATTGCAAGAATAAGGTGAGTTCTGAGTAGTGTAAGTTGAAGGACATGTTTGAAATTTTGAAAAGGGGCATAATCCTCATGCACACTTATTCATACAGTGAATAATTACAGTACCCGTGGGATCCACATAGAGGTTATCCAAAAGATGATTTTGGGTGAGGATGTTCTCCGTACTCGTAGATCATGCTTCTCGTAAAACAACTAATTCCAAAACTTGTAACATCATCTTCTATTGATTACACAACAAGAAAAATAGATGGCTCATTCTCTATTGATTTTCAATCATCAGATAATAGAGTTACAAATTTTAGAATAGACTGATTTTTACTAAGAATGATCTACATAATAAAAAGAACATAATCACCCAAAATCAATCCTTAGATCATCAAAGTATAACATGTAATTTCGTAATGTGTATTTTAACAACCTTTTGACGTAGGACTCAGCATCGAAGTAGGACCCCACATCTGCATTTAGCCCAACAAAACAAGACTTTAGAGTTTAGACTCGTGAGTCATGACTCATGACTTTAGTTTAGCTTAGGCACATAAAATTCATGTCATTTCCGTCCCCACACGGTAGACGTGGCCCCACCAAACTCTCGTTGGTCCAAACTGTATCATACCAATCGGGACCCGCCTCCCCTTGAGTGGTTGGTTAAGAAGTTTGTTGTAGAAAACACCTTACCTTTCTATCTGAGTGGGGTACGGTTTCGTATATTCGTCTTGTGTTTGATTCCTCAAAGGACGTATGGGGGAGTATGGTGCAGTAAAAACTTAAAAACTGTTTCCTGGGGACCAATATTAACCTAAAGAGACCAGCTATTTACACCCAAGTTATTACTTGTTACACCTAACTTGTACTTACATTCTGCTTACACCCTTTTACGTGGGGTCCATGCTCTTGGTTTAATTTTCTTAACTCTTGGTTGGAATTGATCCAATGATCATGATCTGCATGATGAAGTCATCCTAATTCCCAATCAACCCTTAGATCATCTCGTTTGTAACCTTATAGATGGGTATAAATCTTATAGGATGTGTTATTTTTTTTACTACTAATTAGTGGCAGGCCATAAAAATAGCTTTTATTTTTCACTACTAACTAGTGGTAGTTAGAGATAAACCTTTAATTTGAGCTTTAAACCCATTAAGTGATAGTAAGTAATTGGAAACAGCTTATTGCCACTTAATGGGTTTGAAACCCAAAATTAAAGGTTTGCCTCTAACTACCACTAGTTAGTGGTGAAAAATAAAAGCTATTTTGTGTGGACCTACCACTAATTAGTGGCAAAAAAAATAAACACGCTCTTAGTAATTAGAATTGTAGTATTGGCATGACTCTCCTACTCTGAAACCTCATGCTCTTGCTACGACCCACGCTCCAACGCTTTCGCTTTCGCTTTCATTCCCGTTTTCGCTCGACGATCTAGTTACTTAAGTATAAATTATTAAAAGAGTGTAAAAATAATATATAATATACTAGTCATGTGTGGCCCATTCAATGAATGGGCACTTTTTATAAAAAAAAATTATTTTTAATTTTATTAATTTTTAGAAACTTTTTTTAAAATATTTAATTTTTTAAAAACTTCTTTTATTTAGTGTGGAAATATTCTTTTTTATTTATATTGAGCCATGTGTTTATAATGTAGATTTTTTTAACTTACACCTAAGAGAGAGGATTTTGTTAACCCAAGACTTCTCCTATAGTATATTATAATAGATAATAGATATAGGACTCTCTTAGATGAACAGTACACCTCAAAGTTTCAACATGCCCCTTTTTTAATTTGGATTCTATGGGGTGCTAAAGGATCTTTTTTAGAGCTAAATTTTTATTGTGATAATCTCGTCATTATATAGATCAAAATTAGACAACGATGGAAGTGGTCACAGTGGTCGTGGGGGCAGGGTGGGCTTGCTAACTCACATTCACTTAATTTTCTAATGGGGCTTGTTAGATGTAAGTGTGGAACAACTAATAAATTAGGGTGGAAATATCCAGCCAGTAATCAAAATTGAGGGGCACACTTTGTCAATATTAAACTGCCTGATAATCCTATCGATATTTGGATGTCCCACACACCTAGCAAAATCGCATCTTTATTAACGGACGAAAAATTAGGGGAATGAACGATGGGTCGATAATTTGGGACCGTGAAAACAGTGGGGCCAGGCCACCACTTGAGGAGTAGGGGAAGGGACAGTTACCTAGAAAACGTCAAAATCAAAATATGGCAGGCTGAGAGTCAAGCATCTGCACACGCAATTCATCTAATATATTAAAAGATGATCATCGATCCACGGCTTATTACGACCACACGTCTCTCTACTATGCAAAATATTTTCTTATTCCATTTTATTGTGGCCCACCACAAACTTAGAGAGAGAAAACTGGGACCCCACCATTAAAATAGGTGCGTAATGGGTCCCAAGTCTCAACTTTGGATAAACTAAAAATATCAGATCAAGAAAAAAAAAATCAACTAAAATTTAAAATAAAACCCTAAATTAGAAAATTTGAATTCGTTCTTCAACTAAAGATGCTACGGCTATGTTTTTAAGAAGAAAAATAGAAGCATCTAAACCGTACGATGGGTAAACTGCTACGCATATGCCACGTGTCGAGACAAGCATAATCTCTTTCGATCTTGATTGATCCAACGGCCAAAAAATGTTCTCTGGATAATAGGTCCCACTGCTATGCTTCGGATGAGGATGAATGGTGGGTGTGCTGTAGGGTCCACATTACCTAGGGGCCCGGGAGGGTCATCGCCGTCACATGACAGACATATAGTGGACCCCACGCGTAAACAATTCAGCACGGTCCACGAGTTACTTTTACTATTCATGTTGACCCACCAATAGTGTGGACCCCGCCTAATTAGGGATCGATTCAAGCGTGTGAACAAACTCAACCCACATGTGCACACGTGCCAATCACACACGGACAAACCCGTTTTCCTTCTCGTTACTCGAAAGAACAAAAAAAAAAAAAAAAAAAATTAAGCTTGAACTAAGTTCATTAATGGCGGACAAACCGGTGTTTGGAGCCTTTGCTCTGAAGAATCGTTAGAAACTAAGACAAAAAGAAACCCTTTTTTTAATCACAAAACCAGATAAAACCCAGAAACTATTCTATTTCTTCAGCGCCGAGGATTCAAACCTGGCCCCTTCCTTGAACTTTATGACTTCGAACTGGTACTCTGATCTTGCTGTTGCCGTTGCTTTGATGAACGACCCATGAATTGAAGCTCTTGTTTATCATAAATTTCCAAGGAAAAATCCCTAAGCATTTGTGTAGTAGTTGTAGTAGGAGTTGTAGTAGAACTAGAAGATGGCGCCATAGTTGAAACCCTAGAAGATTTTACAGGAGTAGAAGCCACCGCAGTAGACGGTGTCGAAGTCACGGCGGATGGAGGAGCTTGAACTTCAACCAAACTGATTCCTGGTTGCATAGACGACACAAAAGAAGAAATTGGTCTTGCAGAAATATTAACCAGAGGTGTAACAGCAGTATGTGGAAAAGCCCATAACTGAGGTTGATTTGAAGGTCCAGCAATGGCAGTAGTTTGTGGAATCATCCAGAATGTTCCAGCAGCAACAGCGTTTGAAGGTATAATTCTTGCTCCACCACTAACAGCCCACATAGGAACAAGTGCTTGAGGAGTTGCAGCAGCGGCAACTGTTGCAGTTCCAATTGGGGCTAAACCAGAAGAAACTGAGACTCCATCAGTGGCTGAGGGTTCAAAGAACTCACTAGAAGCAGGTCTTTTTCTCTTCTTCTTCGTCGTATCACCACCTTCGGTAGCTACCGAAGATGTGGTTGGGATTTTAAGGGTTCCACCGACGGACATAGCAATTGCAGGGACTGTTCCTGTTCCCGTTGCAGCGATTATGGCAGGCTCGGCATGTTCTAGAAGCCACCTAATGGTTTCACCGTCGGATTTGTGACCGAGTTCTCGGGTGAGTTGGAAGATCCTAGCCGCACACGTGGCGGGCATCCGAATCCTTCGTCCTCGGCCTTCGACTTTAGTGTGACGATCTTTTGTGGAAGCCCTTCTTGCTGGTGTTGTTGCCGTTTTTCTTACCTGCATCTGCATCGGCATCGGCATCTGCATGGGAATCGGCATACCTACCGGTAAGACTCCAAGTGGTTGTGGTGTTTCTTCCAACCCTGGATCCATATCCGTTGGTTCTTCTTTTAGAGAGAGAAACTGCACCGGTTCCGCAGGTCGTGGTTGTTGTGGTTGTGGTTCTGGTTTCGGTTCTGGTTGTGGTGGTGACGGTGGTTGTGTTGGTGGTGGAGCGGTGGTTGGTTGATCAAAATAAGAACGACTTTTGTTCTGTTCCTCGTCGATATTGTTGTTGTTATTAACCGTTTCTACTTCTATTTCTTCTGTCGTTTTTGGATTTGAAGTCCCTCCTCCGTCTTCTTCTTCTTGTTTTTGAATCGAATCCATCTCTAAACTAAATTAAAACCACAATCTAATAGAAACCCTAGAGAAATCCAAGAACACTGGATAGAATGAATAAAGAAACCCAAGAACGAAACCCAAAGATAATGAATAAATAAAATTTGGGTTTTAGGAAGAGAAAGAGTTTTGTTACATAGAAAAAAAAATTAAGAACAGATGGATTGTCTTAACGTACTTCAATCTGCAACAATGAAACTCAATTACGAATGGACTTTCTCTGTATCCCTTGTTCTTCTTGGACTTCTGTTCTTCGAATAATAAATCGAAATGAAGAATAGAATGAAACAGAGGGAAAGGAAGGTGGGAACAAAACAAACCCTAGAAGCCCTCTTTTGTCTTTACAAATCCAAACTTCCAATCCAAAGAGGAAGAGAGAAAGAAAGAGAGGTTTCTGAAAGAGGGATGAGAGGATTTTCTCTTTCTACACCGCCAAACACTTATTTATAAACACAAGTATCATACACACCATCCCAATAAAATATGGAAAGATCCAACGGTAATCCTCTAATAACAAAACTTTCAGGACCCACAGGATAACGACACGTGGTGGTCCCCACTTTGCAAAAGGACGCCCCTCCCTCAACAGAAATTGGGTCAAAGCTTGGTGATGGCTCCAAAGATCAGATTAAACAAAAAAAAAAAAAAACTTTTTCATTTAATCGTTGTTTAATTAGAATTTAAGTTGTGTGGGTCTCTGTGAGCGTGTTGGGTTGGGCCCTCTTTTTGGGAATTTTTTTCGGTTTACATATTTTTTTTGGCCCCTAATTTGATGGATTTTTACTGAACTTTCTCACACTCTAGAAAAACAGTGTTTCCGTATTGTAAAGATTTCTTTCTTTCTATTGTGGTTTTTTTTTTTTTTTTTTTTTTTTTGGCACTTTTAGATTCACGGCTGTGTGAATCACTAATACCTGATTACTGATATTTTGTGTTTATGACTTGTACATCATTTTTTTTGGAATATTTTATTAAATGAGTGATACCAAAAATGAATCATATTAATTTGAACATTAAGAAAAAATCTTCTTATAGAAGGGAGAAAAAAAAAAATTAATCAAAATAACATGTATAATGAAAAAAAAAATCTAATTGCAAGCTACTTAATTAGTTGGTAAAGTATCTTGTTGTTTCGCATTTCAAATCTTGTTTGTGCTATGTTATGTTGGAAAAATATTGACTACACCATTTGGGAGTGGTCGACTCGCTAGTAATAGTTTCTCTGCATTTTTGGCGACACTTCTTTCTATGTTAGTTCGTGGCGGTGTTCCTATAGGATCTTCACGGAATGAACATCGCTATCCACATTAAAAGAACTCAAGCCCAAGCCTTGGAGATTAGGACTCTTAACCTTATAGAAATGCAGAGCCCAACAAGAAAACTAAGGCCCTTAATTGTTTCATAGATTTTATTATCCAGCTCTGAGTTGGAAAATCCTTCTGGGACCATAATGGTTAACTAACAAAAGTTTCCCATGGAAAGGTTTATTTAATTTTTCACATGGAAAAGTATATATATCCTTCTATTCGAGCCTGGTTTTTAATTCCAAAATGGTTACCCGACAACTTTTTTTTTTTTTTTTTTGATATCCTTGGTGTCCGGGCCAGCTTGCGCGCACCTCGACTAATCCACGTGTGGAGGAAGCGGCCGCTTAAGAAGTATCCCCCCAGTGGCCTTGAGGGGATTCGAAGTGGTGACCTATGGGGAGCAAACCCACGGTCGAACCACTCGAGCAACCCCTCAAGGTTACTCGAGCAACCCCTCAAGGTTACCCGACAACTTTTTCATGATCAATTAGACTTTTTGGTAAGAGAACGGATCGATACGGCTGAAATTAAGTTGATTCAAAGGTTGATTTTCGGTGAAGATGATTTATACAGTGAGGAGAACGTCCTTACCAAAAATCAATCAATTTTAAAACTTATAATCCCATCAAATATTGATTTAAAACTAAAAAATATTTATAGACAGTCTATAAATATCGTTATTTTTAAATCAACATTTAATTATCTCTATATGGACTTAAAAAGTTAGTGTAAGAATAAGTAGAATGCTAATAAAGAAAAAGTGGAGTAGCTTGGGCGGAAGAGCTTGAGAAGACCTTCATATGTGAAAAGAATGTGTTAAGACTCTTTAGACGCATGTAAAAAACGTTGAGAGCAAAAGATTCATATTGAGGAGCATACAGCGAGAGCTATTCACATTCATGCATAAAGTAATACAAGTGCTAGCTAGTTTATTAGTTGGTAAATTCTGATGAAGTTCGAAGTTTTAAAATGAGCTGATTTTTTGTGTTGATGATTTATATGGTGAAAAAAATAACTTCGTTGAAAATTAACCCTTAGATCGTATCTCAGTGGCCTTGCAAGTTCGGTGTCGATTTTTTGTGTCCAAATAGCAAAATTCCCACTCTTGATATACTTGACATGCACACTTTTGACTATATCATTAGAATTTTTCATAAATTATTAAAAATGGGAGATCTCCAAATAATATATAGATAGGTTTGCAAAACCATTGTTAATTGTTGTTATTGAACTTATTTTTATTACTAGATCTCCTTAACTCGCATTTTATATCACAATACATTTAACCACGTTTTTCTTTTGAGAAATCTTTGCATTTTATTTTGAATTGCCCATAATTATAAGGCTCACATTAAGATGATCCAAAGACTGATTTTTGGTGAAGATTGATGTTCTTATTGTAAATTTTTGGTGAATGGGAATCACATTATGAGGGAGGAGAATCACAAACCCACCAACCATCATGAATTTTCTATTCCTCCATTTTTAGTCATTTTTGGTAATCGCATTCCTAAGGATAATTTGATTCTAGGTTTAAAAAAATCAACCAAACACTAAAATAGAATTATATTTTTAGGCATTCGACTATATTCCTATCGTCTAAACATGGCTTAGTTTCGCTTATATTCTAAAAGTTGATTTAAAAGGATTAAAAAATTTCAAAAAGATTGATTTTCAGTAATCATTTAATGATTTACTTAGTGAAAAAATCATGTTCGTCCAAAAAAAAAAATTTAGCCTCAAAGGTTAGATCATATCCTCAATGTAGTGAATTACAAATGGGGACTATAAAATGGATAATTTGATACACCGAGGAGATGATCCAACACATATCTTTTGAAAATATGAGAAATAATAAATGAAAATAAAAATAAAAAAGGTTTTGTGTGGAGTAAAGATAACGAAAGGTATTTTGATGCAAGGGCCTACACCTATTGGTGGTCCATTTTTCAGAGGAGATAAAAGGTCGGACCTCTATTTTCTCTAGTGTAAAAAACCATAGAGGCAGACAGATTTTGATCTGAGAGCACCAGATTCTTTTCATTGTTCCAGCACCCAACAGTAAAGAATTCCTGACTCTTTTACGAGAAGAGATTCATCTTCAAAAAAAAAAATGATGACTTCAAGCGAAACTAAATTAGGGCGGCACATCAGAATGTTAAGACTTTAGCTAAACTAAATTAGCCTTCTTGATATTCTGCTAGTATTAAGAATGACCTTAAACTTTTTAGGGTTTCTGGTGTGGATTTAAGTTATGGGAGTAGATATTTGACTCGGGTCTTAAAAGTCTCTATTAAACCCCTGTATTATTAGGGTCTACATGGGATTATTCAAGGCTAATTTTTACGAGTTTGTTCATTTCACAATGGAGATCATCTTCACAAAAAATCATTCTATTCTAAAAAAATTTGCCCCATCCAAATTCCATCATAAGTTGGTTTGGATCAAAAGTAAAAATAATGTTCATTTTACCATTGTTTTTCAATTATTTTTTTTATAGGATTTTAATAGGGCAAGAAATTTTAGAATGAGCTGATTTATAGAAATGATGATCTCCATGGTGATGTGAACATTCTCACCATGTAATAGCCATCAAATCATTCCATGTAAGCCTTAAAAATGCAGGAGTTTATAGGGGATTTTTATGACACGGGGTCAAATATCCCCTCCCTACAGATATACCTTTGTGGGTTCATGAACAATTTTAAAGTTTTTGAAAATGCTTTGATTTCGCAGCAATTTTAAGTCTATTTGATTCTTTCTATCTTAGATTCTCTCATGCTAGACATCCTCAAGAAAAAAAAATTCATGCTAAGTCATGTTCTAGCCATCCTAAATCCATTTTGAAAATTTTGTAGATAGTCTTAAATCATAGCCAACCCAAATCAAAACGTAGCCAACATAAAACAAAGATCAAATATAAATAAAATGATTTGTCAACATGAGACTGCTTAGTTGGTTGGCATTTTTCTTTATAATTTGGAAGTTTTGGGTTGAAACTTTTTAGTTATGATATTGCCATTGAGTGCGAGGCATTTAATTTTTATATGATATATATGTATGTAGGTACCCCTTTAAGCTGTTTTCTTTGCCATTACTAGACAACTTTCTCTTCATTGTTATGGGGCGACTTTGCTTTGATACATCTAAGCAAAAAAAAAAATTGACTTCAATGGCTAGTCTAGTCTCTCTCCAATGTCCAATAAGTAGGAAAGGCAAAGATGTTAGTGTGGGTGAAGAAGACCCTGTTGCGATTGGTGGTAATTTAAAAAGTCGAACTCCATGATCCTTATGACCGTGTAAGACCAAGAGATCATCTAAGTCCCACCAATCCAATGATCGGGTCTTCTCGACCCACCTTAAAACAGGGTCAATAAAACCGAAATAATTATGAGATGAAAGTGTCATTTTGTTCACTCACTTGGAATGTGCGTGACAGGGTGAGCAAAAACATACGTCATCTCGCGTCAAACGTTATACGATCGTCGATCACCTAAAGAAGATAGTGGGTTGACTAAAAAAGATATTGGGTTGACTGGACAGCATCTGCACGCGCACATAGCGGCTGGATGATGGGTTGTCATACTCACCCCTTTACAAGTGGGTCAACAAAATCACTTCTTAATAATGGTTTTAATTGCTATAGTACGATCCACATTCATTTTATCACAAGTTGGTAAAGGATTAATTTTTTGTAAGGATATTCTATTCATAATGTAGATCATTCTCAACAAAAATTAACCCTTAGATCAACTTTACGTGAGATATATAAGCATGTCCTTGGATTTCTTCTCATCACAATATACCAAGACGGTGGATAATGGCAGGTATTGTACACCATTTTGTAAAGTGGGTGAGCATAGTATAATTTAGGATCAATATTTACGAAAGAACCAGAAGGCTCGACTCACGCTTTTTCTTGCTGTTCCACTGTGATATAAGGATGCGTCACACGGAACCAAATAGAAAGAGACTCTGGTGGGTCCTTCAAGCAAACGCTAGTGTGTGTTTTTTTTTCACAAGAACTTGATGGTCCCTGTTTTGTTTTTGGGTGGGTCAACCAAGTAGTTTGTTTTGAGACGACACGATGTCGTACAGACCCACACACCAGTCGGGGTGGACCCCACCACCTGGTGTGTGGCCAATGAATCTAGTCCTCCTATTTTACTAGAGTGGTCCCAGCAACCTCGTTTGCTACGCCAGATGATCGCGACCCACTTGCCAAGGTGGTGGTCCCATCCCACTCTCTCATCTTACTCGCTTCCATCTTGGTATATGGACTTACGCGTGGGTGGGACCCACATCTTTCGATCTTTGCCCACTGCTGTATAGGCAATGGATCACTGACACGTAGTTTGATTTTCGAAGTTTTATAAAGGATCGAGTGGTGTGACGGAATCAGTGTGGCCCAGCTTTCTAAAATGTAAACGTTATATGAACGGTTGCCTGGCCCTCTCGAACTTCACGGCAAAAACTAAAAGCAAAGATTAATTAAATGTGAAAGTAGACCTTTAGGGTTTGGATTTGGTGTTTCTAACTTGACCAATCTGATTGTTTTTCCAACTCTTGATTTGAAATATTTGTATGGGGGTTAAATAATTTTGAACCATTGGATGAGTAGAAATTTTGCTCTCAAGGATTAAGATTGTTATATAATAGATCATCATTTTGATGAGTTCCACTCGGAGATATCCCATTAAATCAAAATGATCCTATTGGGCTTGTCATAGAAGTGCTGATCTACTCTTGTGGGGCCCACTACATAGTGATCCCCCAACTTGCTTATGGGCAAGGTCTTCCCAACGATATGAAGATGGTGTGCTAGCATTTCTAGCAATTTGGCATAAAGAGGAGGATATTAACACCCAATTTAGTCTTTACACTGCTTACACTCCGTTCACATGAAAACGATACAACGGCTAAAATTTTTCGAAAAATGTTAAACTTACAACAAGTTGTATTTTGTACCGCAAATTGTAATGAACATTGGATGTGTAAATTTTGAGTTTTTTCTCGCCCTTTGCAAAACTTGCATATTTATCGAGTATTGCAAGTTGTTGTACATCTTCTTGTAGTTATAACACTGCACAAATTTTCCGAGAGTTTTATCCTTCAGCTCATCACAAAAATATAAAATATCTTTTACTATAGTTCAAAATTAAGAATAAAATGAATGGTTCTCATCAAAGGTAGTTGAAAATTAACAATAAAACAGATGATACAATGATTCTAAAATTTTAAGTTTAATCATCTTTAATTCTAGGTTTCCTCGTGAGTCATGCCTTTTGCTTTCTAATGCGAACTCGGGCCTTAGAATGATGTGATTTTATAGGATGCCTTAGAATGATGTGATTTTATAGGATGTTTACATCATAAAGAGATCATCTTCGTAAGAAATCATCCTTTAACATATCTATATATATAAACCTAAGGGCTAATGTAAGGAAGTGTAAGAATAAGTCTGGTTTAGGTTTAAATATCAGATCCTTCCTAGAAAATTTTAAAAATCAGTACATCAAAGTAGGTAACTCCTAAGAAGGGGTGGAACACAAAAAGGAAAATAAGACGAGGAAAGTTGGGATGTCTTGCAGCTAATAGAATGACTTGATTATCCTATTTTACATCACCATTAATATTCCCTGATCAAACGGTATTAGGACCCACCCCACTTTATATCACAATCATTCTTTATTTCATAGTTTAATTAATGGTATTTTGGCCAAAAACCCCTATTTGAAAAATATTTTAGGATTTAGCCCAACAAATGTTTCTTTTAGTCTAAGGCCTTTAGAGTTCAGTTAGAGGGTTTCAGTGTGTGTAATATTTAGGGAGACCCTCTCGGAGATGGTTTCCCAGGGGCCTTAGACTAAATGAAAATATTTGTTGGACTAAATCCTAAAATGCGTTTCAAGTAGGGGTTTTTGGCTAATTTTTTCTTTAATAATAATTAATTATTTTAATTATTTCATAGTTTAATTAATTATTAATTTTATTTATTTATTTCATAGTTGATTGCAACATAAAGTTACCTGTACTCAGAATACTTTGAGCCTGAAATAAACTTATAAACAATCACTTCACACCTATTAAAGAGGAAATTAACACCAATTTGAATGGACCTTTTGATTCTCTTTAGCCCATTAGGGAATTTATGTTTAAAAATGGCCTACCCATTTTAATATTTCATCATTTAAAACTGGACCATCAAAACTTAAAGTGGGCCACCAGCATAACTCTTTGCCAGCCATCTTCATCAACTTTTACTCACTTTTCATCGTAGCCGTCGATATCCACTAAGAGCCAAAGTGCTCCAGCCACTGAATCCAACGGTTTTGATACTTGATCATCACAGCGTAACCACCAACTAGTGAAATAACTAAGATGTCCTAGGGTTTGACTTCAGAAATTTTCTACGTTATGTTCATGAGCCCTATGATGAACACTTTAGCTCAGTAGGAAGAACCCAAGCCCATCTTGGAAAATTGATCTGGTCCAACAGCCAAGATAGAAAAAAATAAACCGTTGTTTTCTTTGATGGGCCTGAGATTTTTTTTTTTCTTCAAGATGAAAAACACTGAAGTTTCTTTTATCAATGAAAACCTGAAGCTGTTCTAGTCAGAACGAAATGGGTTGCAGAGTGAGTGATACCTCAGATCATCAGCCTTTGCTGAAAATAAATATTTTTTCTCCCAAGGAAGCAAAAAATAATCCCTCTTTATATCAATGGTGGTGGTGATGAGGTGGTGGTAGTGGCAGTGGTGGTGAGGTAGGGGACAATGAGGTGATCGTCGTGAGGTGACGGTGGTTGTGACGTAGAAGAGAAAATAGAAGAAAAAACAACACTAGTTTCTTTTGAAGTCCATAGGAAATTGTATTTGCTTCAAAAATTAAGGGCCCGTTTGGTTCGTGATCTAAAAACTTATTTTCAAAAACTAATTTACACTTGAACTAAACTATATATTGTATCACATCTAAAATTGCATTTTCACTTTACTATGGCCCTACTTGGTATGCAGGGAAAATTTGCATATTCAGTTATTCCCAGTCAAAAGCTGCTTGGTATGATTCCTCTGCTAGTTAGGATACCTATGGCCTTGTTTGTCCATGCAAATTACCACTACCACAGCGGTGGTAATTTGCATTCTGCAAATTTTTCCTGCATACCAAGTAAGGCCATAAAATCCTATGATTTCATTGAAAACACATAAAACAACATTTTTTTGTTTTACAAAATTCTATATGATTTTATTATAAATCCTAAAACAGTTTTGGATGTAGTACAAGATGTATATTATTATAGGTGTAAATTAGTTTTTGAAAACAAGTTTTTGAATCACAAACCAAACGGGCCCTAAGTATTTGGTTTTTTCAATTCAAGTTGTGTTACTCATGCTTTTTTGCTTTTCAAAAAACAACTTCTTATGGTGTTGCCAACACCCTCTAAGGATCATTAATGGGAATTGAACTTAACAAAGAACTTCCAGGAATTGAAAATATGAAAGTGGAATCCCATATTCTTAAAAGGAATTTGCACTTGAAAAATAAAAAAATCCATCTACTGAAAGGATACAACAGAAAGTACTACTCCTGGCTAGTTCATAGGAAAGTTCAACAAGGAATTAGAACAGATCCAGTGATAATGCAGTTTAACATAAACGAGGCATTCCAAACCAAAAACAGACACTGGCAGTTGAGGAAGGAAACAAAACAAGTTTTAGAACCTGATGCCAACATAACGTTCCATTATTCCCCTAATAACACAAAGTAAATAGCAAGACCTAACCAAGATATCCTACCAGAAAAATAATGATACCATACAATGTTCAACAAAATGTGTGGTTGGAGCATATGTAAGTCGAACCCAAAATGCACAAAAACAGAATAGAACAGATTGAAAGAAGTGTCAGAGATGGAAAGCATTCACTAAGCACATGAACATGGACACTCCAACAGCATATACGAACTCGAGCTAACTACTGAGAAAGAGGATTTCAGTTTGTAGACAAATCTTTGGCAAGTAACAACAAGGTAAACAGCAAAAAAATGGATTGCGGATGGTTATGAACAAAAGCAAATCAACTTGTTTGGTGCCTGACTTTCCTACAATAATGCAGAGAATAAACATACTTTGTTTGGTGAACCTCAAACACAAATTTAATAACTACTGTGCAAGGACAAAACTAGATTTTGAGTTTATAGAGATTTTCTTCAACAACCTAACAGGTACAGCCACAACAAACATGCGCACATCCTCTTAGGTTGTGTTTGATTGCTCTTGATTTCCACAGAATTGGATTAGTTTCATAGAAACAACACAAATTCCGTTGTTTGTTTACAATTTGAGTTCCATGAAACTGTGGGCCACTCACTTTAAAGCGTGACAAATAGTTGATTTTCAACATAATTCCATGGAATAAGCTTCCTTGGCCCCCCTAAAGGAATACACTTCCGCAGAACTGGTGAAAATGAATGCATTTATGTGGAACACATTTCTTTGCTATCAAACACAGCCTTAGAGATCTCCATTTTTTTATTACTTTGCATCACAATTGATCAAAGGGCCATTCAAAGAGAGCTCCAATAAAACTCGCATATTCCATATGCAATCCATATGTTTGAACATCTCATTCCAGTTTAATCGAGGAGCTATGCAAGTTGATGACAATCATCAATATTTGTAAGTTGTAAACAAAGATACATAGTTACTGGTGCAGGAAATGCTACAGATGGTTTTTATATAGCTGATAGCAGTCGTCTCTTTATAACACTAAAAGAAATACATGTATTCTAGTACGAAAACTGGATATATTTCTATTGGCCCACACATGCTAATAATCAAAGCTTCTTCTTAACTGCCTCATGTATCCAAAGCATATTTGCTCAATCACGAGAGCTGCAAAATATCTTTACCAGACTGCATAATTCTCATTCATGGCATAATTCCGAAGTTTCTTAAAACTCACAAGCTAACAAGAATAACTACATTAATTAAAATGATCAATTACTTGATATAATTTTGCTACACTAAGCCACTATAATCAACTCAAGTGAACTACTCTAAATCAAAAAGGTTATGACGGTCTTTCTTTTTTTATTGATCAATTGCATGCTTAATAATTTAAGAACATAGATATAGGCCATAAAGTGGTTTCACAGGGCAAAATACATGTGATGAAACAATCGAACTTATAGTTAGCTAAACTTTATTTTATATGTGATATTTGGTAAACTTGATACAGCCAAATGTATCCAAATTCTTGAAACATCGATATCAAGAACAAAAAATTGGAATCTTATTCCTACAGTTGAGGGATTACTTCACCACAAAGCATGATTTGAAAAATAACATTGCAAAAGTCTCCCGGTCTTCCCTATGATCCCGACATGTAAGTATACCGAGTTTGAGCTCCAATAATAAGCTCAATAAGTTTAGCTGCACGAATAAAAGTAATTAAGGCTCTGTGCTGAATATTTTTGAATTTAGAAAAGAAACATAAATAACAAGATATGTGAAGGACTCAAAAGGCAAACATTAAAAGTACCTGTAAGAAACCCAATAATAGGAACAGGTTCCGAGACTTTCTCGATTGTTTCAAGTCTTTGCCTGAAATATCATTAGATGTAAGATAAAACAAAACAAAAAAAAAAAAAGAAAAAAGGGTGCAGCAAAGCAACACCTTATATATTGAATTCAGTATATATGCTTACCGAGTGTACTGGCTAAAGAATGGATCTCTCATGAGGTAAAATGCCAACAACATCTTTCGCCTTTTTATCTGTGTCAAAACATACAATAGATATATTTTTGTTTAGCACTGAAAGAGGAACTTTTATCAGGACAACGGTTCACCTGAAAGGCATCTTATAAATCATGATTAAAGCAAGAAGCTAAAGAACGGTCACCTCATCCTTTTCTGATGCGGATAGAGTTAAACTTCTCCCTCCTCTACTATGTCCGTGATGTGTAACATGGGAAAGAATGCTCATTCCAGTCAGGTCCATAGACAGCGAAAGAAGCCAAGGTACCCATGACCGAACTCCATATTTCCTAACAAATAGAACATAAATAAGTGGTCTACTGATATGCAGCACCTCAGCAGTGAGAAACAAAACCCCGTGAAGTCCCTTCTCAGACCAAATTGTGGAAAGTGTAGGTCTCCTGGCCACAGGAGCTGCAAGAACATAAGCAACAGCATGAATCTACAGATAACCTTAAACTTTCAGCACCTATCTTATGCATATAAAAAGTCTAAAAAAAGTATTACTTGGAGACTCCGCAGTCAGAGAATGGCGATTTTGGAACTTGTTCAACCATTTTGGTTCGGAGATTATTCTAGCATCCTCTGCAAACTTGCTCAATGCAGATAATGCCCTTCCTTCAAGATTTTGTTGGTCACGTCCATAATGATCCCGTAAGGAACCAGGTCCCGGATCCCCACCAGGCTTCACAAAGTTCCCCATTCTGTGTTCGGAATTTGAAGGCTCGGGACCTTTTTCCACATTAGCTATCTCCCCTCCACTTAGTAGCATTTTGTATCCACCATCCCGAAACAAAGCCAACCTCAGTAACACCCTGAATCATATCGAAATCCATTACTTAGGCCTTGCCCATTATTTAATTTTGGAACAACAAAAGGCACTGTATTACAAATGTGGCTTACTTGGTAGCCTCTGTGAGAGCTATGAAATTCCATTTTTTATCATCACCATAGAATTGTTGAGCCATGACTTCCACCAATGTTTCCAAGTCTTTAAGCATGGAAATGCCCAATGACCAAGGGAACGACGAGGACTCCGTGGAGCCCATTTGAGATCGCGTCGGATCCGATTCAATTATATGTTCATTTATAGCAGTGAATATACCCAAAACAGCAGTTACTGCAGAAAAATTTGAAATTCTTAAATATCCATTCAATTCTTACCATGTACAGGTAAACCCATATAGCAAAATCAAAGTACATACAAATTTCTCCAAGAGAATAACAGAGAAACCTGTAGTTTTACAATTTATTAGCTAACAAGAAGAAGCAACTGTTACCAAAGTTTCACAAAACCTGCTTCTGGTCCAATTTCTGATGCAGAGAAGCGTTCTGGGAGAAGCCATGTCAATCCCTGGACATTAATTTGAAATACCCAAATGAGAAAACTTCACTTAGACATCAAATAACATAAAAAGCAATAAGAGAAAGCACCAAAACGAAACAAACAATAAGAACATAAAACACTATTAGTAGTATTAGTAGCAGTAGCAGTGAGGGAGAGAGAGAGAGAGAGAGAGAGAGAGAGAGAGAGAGAGAGAGAGATTACATTGGCGAGAGACTCCATTGAATGAACATAGTCCTTGTTCGTCCGAACCCATTTTCTATAAGCCTCCATAGCCTCAGAAATTTTGCAGCAAATGACTTAAATCTTTCCTACTAATACTTCTCAATCGAAACCCTAATTTACAGATACTTCACTCGTGACTCCATACTGGACTAATATTTTGTAGTGAGAGCAAGTAAGCAACAGAGAAAAACTGAAACGGAGAATCCTTCTCTTTACTTCCAAAAATCCCCTCTTTTTGCTTTCGATTCAGTTCTAATTGAAAGATTCCAGAGAGAGAGAGAGAGAAGAAGAGAAAGAGACCGTCTGATAAACGAAACAGAACTCAAAAAGGAAAGGAGTCTACCCGTCAAGTCAATTGCTTTTTAATTTGTAGGGTCCACAAAACGGAGCATGATTGTCCGATAGATTAGATAAGGATCTGAATAAAATTACGATCATCTAAAATCAGTCTGCATGTGGCCACGTGTCAATTTGATATTCGATCAAAGACATCAGTATCCAACCAAAGGGTATGTTGGAGAATTTTCCTTGTGTCGAAAGGTAAAGAGTTATAATTCATTCATTCATTCATTCATTATTGAGTTTTGCTAGAATAACACCAGAATTTGACACCGAAAGATTACATCTGCTTTTTAAAAGTGGTATGAGGGGCTGAAATGGAATAATATTTTCTCAACAAGTGTTATGATTGGCTTCCAATCAATAAAATAAGTAGATGTAATCTTAGATGTCAAAATCTGGTGTCCCTCTAGTAATGCCCTTCATTATTTGTGCTGACGTTAATTGCATTGGAGTTCGGACACAAAAATAAGCCAGAAGATGACGGCTGAATCGCTCTTATACGTGTTGGGCCTGGTCCTGGTCCTGGGCCTGGGCCTGGGCCTAATTTGCCCATGAAAATTCATAGAGCATTGCTGAAGACGCCTAGGAGTTTGGAGGAGGTCGCCTTTCAGAGTCAACTTGGTGAGTCGATCTTTGGGTTGGTTCCGTCTTCAACCTCTAAATCAAAGCCTAGTTGTAATTTCATTTCTTATATTTTTTTGGTTAAAGCATCGGCTGTCGACGCCCATAGTTCAAAACAAATAAGTTGATCAAGAGAACCAAAGTTCTATAATGAACATTCATCACTTATTTAGTGTGTCAAACCACAAAATCTCAGCAACAAGTTATTGAAGCAGTTTAAACATGGGGTCGATAACTTGCTACCAGCCTACTAAGGCATTTGGTTCGTCGATGTCATGTTGCAATGTTGCTGAGTTTGGGTGGCGACAATTAGTGGACTCTACTTGCTAGAACCGCTAGTCTAATTGGAGTAAAATGAATCGCCTAGTCAATCCATTCTGGCCCATCTTCATGGTCTGCCGGGCAGTTGAAGGTGATTTTTAAAGAAGATGAGTCAACCCAGGGCGCCCTCAACTAAGTTGATGTCACCCTCCTCCAATAGGTCGGCAGCTTTAGCAACTGAGATAATGATAGAAATGGGTTGGATAGGAGTCATAGGACCCATCACTCGGCCCAGTTCTTTATCGGGGTTCTGGCAACATTGACTTGCTGGTTCATACAAAATTCGACCGAATCTAGCACTTGTGTTGGCTGGCTTAGGTCCTTAGCCTAGTACATAGTACATACTCGATCCAACCATGATCAGCCACATATATGAGCTAAGGTGGATCGGTTATCACGTCTATGAATCGGAGTCTTCCATGCGTAACTCAGCTGATCGACGATTTTTTTTTTGTAAATCAGACACACCACACACGGGAGGGAGAGAGGAGAGAGGAGAGAACACATAAATAAGGATTATATTAAGAGAAGAAGAATCCTATTACACCCGTTAAGAATCGAACCATATGCTTTGGCAAACAAACTTACGGAAATCATAGATATTATTCTGAGCACTAACAACAACATTTTCAAAATGTAAAGGCAAATCTTCAGCAGCTCTTCTTCGCTGCCCATTTTCAATGACCGTTGAGCAATGTACCATTGTCGGCGGTGGTGGTTTCATTTCCCGCCTTCTTGGAGTAGAATCTCCGGTACATGGAGTCGACCTGGGTGAGATAGAACGTGCCTGATGGTATAAGGCTCCTGTCCTTGCTCGTTACAAAGTCCTTGCCTCCATAACGGTGCTCCATTAATTGCATAGTTTCGACAAATTTCTCAGGAGTAACCTAACATCAAAGCATACAAACTATTTTAAGGAAACTAGATTTGCCAACAAATAACCTATTCTATAAACTCTGAGTCAGTTGATAACCCATTCAATCAGAATTCTTTCTAAGTCCCAAAATAATGATGGTTAAAATCCATTTGATCAGCATTTCTAACACACATGTAAACAAACAATTAAAATACCTTTTTTATAGAGACCCAACAGTTGAAAAATATCAATTATTAGAAAATCAATTACATGTAATAACTTGTTTCAGTGCAAGTCAATAAGAATCTTTTATTTTATTTTATTTTCTTAACTTTTACGAAATATTAAATCATAGTACCACTAATTGAGGTGGTGTGGTAGTGGGGATGGTGGTGGACGTGAGAAGATTGTGCTCGTGTTGTTGTTCTTATGGTGGTGGCGGTGGCAGCGCATGATGATGACAACTATAATGTTGTAAGGTGGTGGTGATGGTAATGGTTGGTCGAGTGAGGGTGGAGAGTGGTGATAATTATGAGAAAACATGTACTGTTTATGCATACATGTAGGCATTTTTGTTTATCTCATTTAACAATAAAACAAATTCTCATTTTAAAATGATTGAGTATCTTAGTGGATTCAAAAAGGGCCTCTTTCTTGTATTCTTATGCCCTCAAAGAAAATTTGATCACGTCTAATGAAAGAAGAAAAGTAATACCTCGTGTCTTGATTCCAACTTCCTGGCGACATCCATTACAGTTGCAATGTTTGACAAGCTGAATGGATGTGAACCTTCCCTAAGTCGGAATGAGAACATTGTTGAAGATAAACCGCTCCCGTAAGAAAACATTATTACACGTTTCCCATCCTGTAAGTTAATAAAAAAATTAATCATATTTGCAAAAAACTACTATTCATATAGATATTAGGAGCCAAAAAACCAACTCAAGGAATTCATAAAAATGTTACCAGTGAGCTATTCTTGTTGTGAAGAAGAGATGCAAATGCTGCATAAAGTGATGCAGTGTACATATTGCCGACTTGTTTAGGTATCAAAGTGGTAGGTTGCACCTTCTCATCATAAAGACTCTTTGCAACAGTCTGGGATGCCTGTTTATGCCCAATTTTAGTTAAACCATCAGGAAAAAAAAAATGGTTCCCACCAAAGAAAGAGTATATTAGTAGACCACAAATTACCATTAGATAATGTCGAGATGCTGGAATTACCTTTTCAAGATCCCGGCTTGCGTAGCTCTCCTCACTGGATAGAGCAGAAAATGGTGCAAGTTTTGCTTTAGAAGCCTCGTCAACAGAGCTGACCAATGAAAGAAAACTATCAGTTATATCCCCGTACTTCTTAAAGTCACAGTTCAGATTAATCTCGAAGAAAGGAACTAATATACTACTTATATTTAATAATGACAAATAAGAACCTGGCATTCCTCAAGAAGTCGATGAAGCATAATCGAGCAAAGCTTTTCTGCACAAGCTGCATTACCAGTAGAACAAACACTTGTTATGGGACAGCTCCAAGTAATTGGGTTTTAATTGGTAAACCAAATAGGACATATGGATAGCAAGATCAAGAATGCATAAAATGATACCTTGTTGTACGGAGAATGAAACACAAAGTAGTCTGCATCAGAAAGTGAAAATTGCTTCCCCTGGATTTTCTCGTACCTACAGAGAATAAGAAAATAAGCTAAGTATTCATTAAAAATCGTATAATAGATTGAAATATTTTCACTAGTTCAGACGCATACTTAGCACATAAACGTTTGTAGCAAGAATCAAGCGCCATGAGATAGCAAGTTTGTGAAAGTTTCCCATCAACAACCTGCACAAAATTGTAGATTAAGTGAGAATTGATGACCCATGAGGTATGACAAACAGGCCAATATAAAACATAGTGCCAATTGTTAGATATCTATAAAGGAACAGCCTTTCTGTATATTACATGAGGATCATTTATCTTCTGAGCCAAGATATTCATTGAAAACCTTACTAATCAGGGAGTTCTCAGTTCTACAAACTCTTTGAATCATATATTACATGAATAGGAAAAAGAAGGGGCATTTTTCACATTAGCATAAATAAAGAAGAATTAAAAGCATACCGGGTATTCACTTGCAAGATTGGGCTTGTAAAAATCATAGACATGAGACATGTGCGACCCTCTAAATTTGCTTTCAAACGCAATTGGTGCATCTGGACCTATCAACATAGCAATAGCAGCTGCTCCTCCAGTAGGCCGAGCTGGACCTTCTGCATAGACCTAAAACATAGAGAGTTTGATTAAGTTAACAGAACTAAGTTACCTAGAAAAACCAGATTCACATAATATGAATCTATGTTCTAATTGAGACCAACAATCACAAAACCAAAACCAATTGCCTATGAAGAAAGGCCATACCGCACTATCAGTGCACACAACAAGTCCATAACGTCCATCCCAGGAACTACTCTCCACCCAATTCACAACGTTGAACAAAGCTGCAGTTCCTCCATAGCATGCATTTGTTGAGTCAACTCCTTCAATGTCGGTATTATCACATTCCTGTTTGTGTTACATACGAGATGCCCACAGTGTGAGAGAGAAATTGAATTGCAGTATAAGAAAATAACAAAATTGTGCCAATCCTTCTTTTCTTTTTTTGTTTCAAAAGGTTGTAGCTTGAATAAGGAAATATCTAAAATGTAGCAAGATCAGTGAATGGGATTGAGAAATTACCTCAAAGATTTGCATCAGGAAGGTCTTTATGGACTTGCTCTTGTCTATCACAGTCTCACTGCCTACTTCCAGGCGACCAATTTGTTTAGGGTCAACCCCATACTTTTCAAGGAGGGAAGTAACAGCTGTCAAACTGGAGAAAGAAAAAAGGACTTCATCAATAATGAATCTTCAGAACACCATGGAATCCCAATAGTCCACCAAATAGGGTCTTTAAAAATAACATGTTGGCAATTCATGTAAACCAATATGTAAACTTCTGAGCAAATCAAGAGAGTTTTACCAAAAAACTGAAAATAAGTTTATGTTCTACTTAATAGTAAAAGCAAATGATAGCAGGTCAACTCAATAAAGGAAGAATTCCTCTACCTCTTGAAAAGAGCTTTTATCTAATAAAAATTCATTAGTAATACAAGAAGAATGGGCAGTTTTGCATCTACTCTTCTAAAAGTGTAAAGTATCAGTGTCCACCGTTTATCAGTCAGAATTTGGGCCCAATCTAAACTTGTGTTCGTTTCTGATAGTCACGTATCACCAGTATCCAAGCGACATATACATTTGAGATCAAGTAAATAGTGCAAACCTCATCGAAATGACATCTTCCAACTCTGAACAAAATGCCAGGCAATCTTGTCCCAGCCCAATGGTGTATTTTCCTTTACTGACACCAACATGAGCCTCCAATGCTTCCTACAAGTACGCGTCAACAGGAAAAAGGTAAATAAAAGTTAAAAATTTAACATGAATATATTTTCACTTATTTGGGGATAAGTAAAAGTGACAATTTTTAACTGATTGAAAATCACTTATTTTACATGAAAACATCTATACAAGTAATTTTACCAAATGAACCGATTCAGCATTTCCCACTGAAAATCCTATAATGCAGAGATAAGTGCTGAAATTAAGTTTTAACAAAACCACCTTAGAGTTTTTGACAGTTTTTATTAAAATATAGAAAACTTAAAAGACACTAACCAAGAGTACATAACATAAATACTATCTCCTGTAAATAAGATATTGTCATCCTTTCCATGAAAGAGCAATAAGGAAAATAATTCTAAATATGTCACCAAAATGGACATGTTGTTTTATACCCATGGTCAAAAGATCCATAGGTATTAGATTTGAGGATCATTGCTGTTCAGATGGGCAAAATTTATAAACCGGAGATTGTAAGCCATCTTTTAAGAGCTAGCAAGTTTCACTCCCAGTGGCTTGAGGGTAATGATATTACACTGTTTACTGGGTAAGGTAATTTAACATCAGTATGCAACATTTTTCTTCCACCTCTTCTCAGATTTAATTTCGAAGGGGTTTAAAATATCGATCTCGTTCAGCTTCCTACTCCAACAGGAAGAAAAAACTCAACCAATATAGATTCACACCAGTCAAATGCAAAAATTACATCAAAAGACAAGTATATCAATAAAACTTGTTTTAATTTTTCAAAACAGGAAAAAAAAAAAAAAAAAAGTTTTAATGACTTAAAGCTAGGTTGTAAAATGCACATTTAAAATATGAAGTACCCTTTTAATGCCGTAAAACTATAAAGCTACCAAATTTATAACAGTCAACTTTTGAAATCTAATTATTTTTCATACTTTCAAAAACATGATCAAATAAATTCATATAATTATCAACTAAAAAGTCTCTATCAGTTCCAATTTGATCCAATCCCGAAACATAAAACAAAAAAGAAAAAGCCGTAATGCAGCCAAAAATCAAAAGCAAACCTTACATTTTACAGAACCAAACCAAAATAATAAAACGAATTAGAGATCAAAGACGAAATCTTTACTACCTTGATATCAATTAAACCACGAATCCTGAAAAGAAACAAAGAACAAAAAAACAGGGGAAAAAATGAGATGGATCTTCACCTGTTGAACACAAGTAGGAGGGAAGTAGATTTCCATGGCGAGAATTCCGACATCTTTCTGGTTCGAACCCATGATGACTGCTCCTAATTTGAATTATCCTCAGGAACCCTAGATCGAAGCTGTGTAGTTTTTTAGAGAGAGAAAGAGAAAGAGCGAGAGAGAGATGTGAAGAGAGAGATTCAGGAATGAAGTTCTATTTATAGGACAGAAGAGGAGGGAGGACAGGAGAGAACCCAAAAACGAAGACTTCGTGAATTGTGAGCTCAAAGGCGGACAGGCTTAAGGCGAGCGAAAAAGAAATCGTAGAATTTTTCTATACCTATTTTAGACATCAGTTTTAATGATTTTTACTTATTTTGTCATCCGTTCGATTGAATGAATATTTAACCATTTTTAACACCAACTACCAAGCTTAAGTCATATTTGTTAGCATTAAATGCCAGAACAGAAGATTGACATGATCTAGTGTACCAGCACTACAGCGAATTTTATTATACTCCACTAAAGAATAAAATTATATTTATTGTCGGGGTGAAAACACAACTTAGACATATAGGGTCGAATCTAAGCGGGTCGTTGGATTAACAGGTTAAGATTGGTCAATCCTTTACTCGTTTATTAAATGGGTTAATTTTTTAATTTATTATTTTAAACTTAAAACTTACTAATTAAAATAAATAAATTAAAATTTATTAATTAAAAAATTAAATCACTAACTAAAATTTTAAAATATTCAAATTAAAAGTTACTAAAAACTTAAACTAAAGTGTTATTTTAAAAAAATATATTTAGTTCATAGGTTGGCGGGTCAATCCTAACCCTATTTAGGTTAGGGTCGAATTTAGCGGGTTAGGTCAGGGTTTGCCAAGTCTAACATAACTTACTATTGGATCTTTTTTCACATAACCCCTTTAATGTTTTGGGTTGGAACACGTCTATTTGGACAAATAAAATGCTAGACGCAGTAGCGGCATAATGGATCCCACCTTTAGACAATTGGAAAAGATGCCCAAATCACTTTTGGAATGGCAATGATCGTGGGTCTTACCATGCCACATAGCATCAGACATTTGGTTTCAAATTTTTTCTTTGCAATGTTTTTTTTGTTTATGGGCGTTACATCGTCGGACCACTCATCAATGTCAGCCTATCAGGGCTAAATAGAACTACTCAGCAAATATATTGGGCATAAAAAATTTGCAATTATCTATAACTGACAATACAAATTTCATTTAATGAGCAGTTGGTTGTATAAAATCAACAATTCATATTGTAATTGTATTGCTGGCTCTACATAATTGACAAACTATTTTTTATTATCATCTATATAGAGCATGCATTGCAAAATTTAAGTTGTGTTGACTTAGTAAAAAGTAGTGTGGCAATCTCGTAGCCACTAAAATAACAATTATGAAGTTTAACAATAAAAACCATTTGGGTTAAAAGTAGTGTGGCAAAATTTAAGGATGAAAAACCATTTGGGTTAAAAATTTCGTAGTCACTAAAATAACAATTATGAAGTTTAATAATAAATTCAAATACTATTATTTATTATAAAATTTTAAATTTATTTTTCAAATAATTTAGAAATGTGTGTTGTTCGTAATAATAAAATTTACTTATATAATTAAATATTTTTATTACATATACATTGAGAAATACGACAATTTAATACAATATTCCAAAAAAGAAACGTAAAATTCATGTTTAATAATAAGAGAATTTGACAAGATTTTCGAAAAAACACATAAAATTTCCAAATCAAAGGTGAACTAAATGGATGATTTTTTTTTGAGAGTTGAACTAAATGGATGATTGCTAATTAATAAGAATCTCAAGTATTTATATAGAATTTTCTTTTCTTTTTTCGCTTGAAAAAAAAAATTCTTAATATATGGCTTAATAATAACTGTCCGATTAGATGGGTCCTATCTAAATTATAAAGCAATTCTTATCATACTGGGGTGATTGATAATGAATATTCGAAAATAAACGTCTGTTGCATTATCGCCGTCCTAGAAATTCAAAACTAAAAAGTGTTAAAAAGTTTGTCTTTGGGTTAATCGAACAATCATAACCGTTCGATGAAAAGACAAGTTTGAGTTGGACGTGATGACCTCCAAAGTGGGACCCATTTAAGAGAACTTCAACTCCAGACATTAGGGTCGTATTTTATTTGTGTGCACATGCACTGGCATGTGATCACAGAACGGATCAAAAGACGATACCATCAGGTTAGTCAATGATTCTGTAGTATCACTTTCTGTGGGGCCAGATGGCTGTCTCAAACTTTAAAAAATGATAAATAAAATGTAGTAGTGTTGGATCTTGACCCTCTTAAGTCATCCTATCCTCCTCACTTTACAAGCTATCATCTACCAATATTATTATTATTAATTTTTTTTTGAATGGTAATCTAGCTGCCATATTATATTAGATTTAGAAACACTTTCATTTTGTTGATTTTTATAAATCTTTATTTTTTATTATGTAGATCGTTGTATCATAAAATTAATCTATTTTAAAAATTAAATTAAGATATTTGAGGCACTTTTTTTAACTTCGATTTATTACAAAATTATTATAGGGTTTTGATTTTTAGAATTATATATAAATGAAGATCTAGATGGTGAAAAAAATATCCTCACCAGAAATCGACCGTCAGATCTATCTTGTAGAATTAGATTGGTCTAAATAGTAGTGCAATACCCCCATATACATGAAAAGGAAGCATGACTTTTGACGTACTTTTATGTGCCTTTAAAAACTCATTTTTGTCAAACTTATTAGATACCGCCACATTCTCTCCCAAAAGTATTTTGAGGGCTTTTCTAATTGGTTTGGCAGTGCCACCTATGCTTATGACACTAGCATTACTCTAGATGATTTCGTCAGTTACTTACAATACACATACACCAAGGATTAAGAAAAATAAAGAAAAAGTGTCCTTAATAATCAATTAAGCGAGAAAATTTATATTTTTATTTTATCATTGAAATGCAAAACAACCATTTGCTTGTTTGGTTTGCATCTCTTCCATAGTTTTGTTTGCATCCCTTCCATAGTTTTGGTGGTCTTGGGTTCAAGACTTATTGGCTGTGGAATTAGCATCAAGTTTGGCCCATGTAATATATATATAGGATACGTATTTCTAAACAAAGATTTGTGCCCGTTAGTGGTAGCCTTTCCCGCACCTATTAATGGTGGCTTTTTCACACACTGTTACAATGTATCTATATACCATATTGTAACTTGGGTATAGATACACCCCTAATTTTATTTTTTATGTAGATAAACAAAAAACATAAAACCTCATTAACTCACTAACGATAATATTACATATTTTATTTTCAAATACAATAACTACGTGAATGTAAATGAACCTATGATAAAAACACACTTGGGCATTAGTAGAGGGACATCAGATTTTGACACAAAAGATTACATCTGCTTATTTTATTGATTGGAAACCAATCATAACAGTTGCTAAAAAATATTAATTCTATTTTAGTCCCTCATACCACTTTTATGAAGCGGATGTAATATTCTAGTGTTATTCTAGCAAAAGTCAACACACTTATTATAGAATACACATGGTTCTCTTAATCCACCAAAAACTGGTACTTCTTTAATTTTCTTTTGTCTTTAGTTTAACAGATCAGTTATTGGGCTTTCGTACCTACCCTATTGAATAGCTAGCTTATTGTGTGGCTAACTACCCTTCAATTCTTGAAGTCGTGCTTTGATTCCCAATTCCTGGAAATCGAGATCTGCAATGTTGGAATCCCCAATTGTGATAAAACTTATACAAGTTGGAATCTTGCAGGGCTTTCAGCATTTCTTTAAAACTTGCATTGATTTTGTATTTCAAGAACCACCATATTAAATCACATTCCAATGCATATGCATAAATTCGAAGTTTTTGGAATTTTGGATAATCTATTTTTTTACGGTTAATATTCTTATGTTTATAAGTTCACGATTTATCTTCTTTCTCTATGTCGTTTTTTTATGATGTTCTCTGAATTATCTCTGCATTATTAATGATATATCGCCACCTATTGATCATAGATTTCGTGATCTACGTACTACTTTGCACGTTTCCAATATGGAAAAACATTTTTAAATTCCACCTGAAAAACTACTTCTAATAAGGTCGTGGTTGGTGGAATAACGAATGGTTTATTATTTTAGTATATATATATATAGAGAACTTTTTTATTATTTTTTAATAATAAAATTTGTTTTATTGTTATTATTATAATTTTTATGCCAATAGATTTTTTTTTATTAGACTTAAATTAAAGATTAATCCCCTTTGTGGGACTCCAAATCAGAACCTACAATTTGGACAACCATGTTTCCAACCTACAATTTTTATGCCAATCGAAATGACTACACGGTTATGTTGCATTAATATGGCTCCTTTTTAACGATCCAAAAAAGAACAAACAATTACTGAGATGTTCCACGTGTGATTAATTGGGCACCTAACACCTAGGAAATAGTATTATTGCATTAGATAGAAATACCCAAAATTTATTCTTGAGCATAAGTATCTCACTTGAAAAAAAAAAAAAAACCATTTAATTCATCTTACCTACCAAAGTCGTGGAGAATCCAATCTTACCTACCACAATTTTATGATTTTTGTTCCTTTCTTCACAGGTGGATATTAGGGTTTATTTTAAGTCCTCTTCTTTTTTTTTTCTTTTTTTTTTTCAACATGGAAATAAAAATAATTATATAAAATATGTAATCTTATTTTGATTAAAAAAATATTAGCTTACTTGTTCATTGACCAAAGTTAGCCAGTTTTTTTCAATACTAATGTATTATATTAGAATCCCGATTTCACAAGCTCAATCTTAAAAAAAAAAAATTATTAGTCCAAGGTGTACAATTGTTGGATGCTATTCAACCTAATTAGAGGTTGGCGAGTCTTGATATAATATTATTGGGCCTTGGGTGAATCCCAGAAGTAGAAGGATTTTTAGAATTTTAATTTATACTGCAAATAGATAAAATCGGTCTTTTTAAATCACTATTACAAAAAAAAAAATCAGGTTTTAGCCACGGTTAGGAAACTAAAAGGCAACGGTTTTATAAGAATTCGATATCAATAGGTGTTTGTGACTTGCAAAAATGTCGTTGGTTTTTAGTATAAATTTCAGAAACCGTTAAATACTGATTTTGCTGGTCTACCAGAGACTAGTTATTAGCTTTTAGCCACGGTTAAAAACCGCCACTATCTCTCAATTTGTAGTAGTGATATTCATATTATACGACAGACTTTTACATGAAATTCTTGTGAAAATAAAATGTATAACTACATTTGGCATTAAAAACCCACCAACAATTTAATAAAATTTGAATTCATGCTTTAAAAAAACAAAAAAAAATTGAATTAAAGCCATGTAAATGCACTTCTCCACATAAATGTTGTGTAATATTTGCGAAATTATTTGCCACTCTCAATTTAGTTGGTAAAATTATTGGGAGTTGAATTTATGACATGGACGAGATTTGAAATCCGTTAATACTTTAGCATGCTAATAAATAAAAGTATTACTATGCACACGTCTTGAAAAAAATAATTCTACCAGAGACTAAATTCACGATCTACGGTTTTTGTGCACTCACGACGATCCCACAATTAAGAATATGACGCACAAATTTATAGGGGGTGTGTGATCATGCAGTGTTTTAAAAATTAGACCGGACCTGTCGGTTCAACCGGTGAACCGGTGACCCAGTAAAAAAACTAGGTTGGGTTGATACCGACCCTAGAGTTTGTTTCAAAAATCGGTGTATTTTGTGCAATCCGGTCGACCCGGACGGTTCAACCACTGACCCAAGCGACCCATCTGGGTTTTAGACCAGTTCAAATTTGACTTTTCAAAGTTTTTTTAAAAAAAGCTAATTAAAGTTTTTAGACTTCCAAGCTAATTAAAATGTGACTTACCAAGGAAAAGAATCTGTTGAACTTGAAAGCTTGTACCTAATTAATTAATGAACAAAACCTTTGATCTTCATTTTCTCTTTTCTAACAATTAAAGAAGTTACTCATTAATAGTTTTATTATGATTTTCTTTTCACTTCACGGTTTTATTTTGTACTTTCTAAGACTTGGAGATTATTACATTTCGTAAGGAAGTTGGATAAAGATAAGAGTGGTTGAATTTTAGATTTTTGAATTTACATGCAATGAAAGTTTATAATCTTACTACTTTATTAATTCTACTATGATAAATGTATGTAATATTTAGAACTTGCAAGTAGTATATGTATTATGCATTGAGTAAAATGTAGGCCTATATAGCTGGGTTAGTCTAGTTGACCCACTGGTTGAACCGATTTTACCCAACCCAGTGCATTGGCCGGATCAATCTCCTATCCGGTTTTTAAAACATTGTGATCATGTATTTTAGTCGACTAAAATTACTTTTTTTTAAAGACCATTTAGCATTTTTCAATAACTAGTCAGTAATTAATCCTATTATCTCTCTCCCATAAAAAATTGAGAAAAATCTTGTCGTGGAAATAAATGCATCGCATATGATATGATTAGGTCAATGTCTAATATCATTAAAGAGTTTTGATACTTAAATAAAACTTATTTTTAACAATTTAAATGTGACTAGGGCTTTTGAAAGTCCAAAACTATTCAAAAAAGAACTATATAACAGCAATGAGAATCGCACTGTTGATATTGATTGTATTTTACTTTGACTTTAAAACGTGACCAAACATGTTTTGACTTTTTTAATGCGATAGAAAAATAAGACTTGGATCTCCATTACTTAAAATGGCTCGAGGACTGCCAGATCCTCCATCTAAATGGACCACCCAATAGTTATTTTCCATGTGTATTAAACGTTGTAGCCCATTGGGTGGTGCCCGTGGTGGTACATCAAGTGGAGGACCGCCGACCGCGCCATCATAAATAAAAAATGATAATTAAATATTTAATTTTGCATTATTTAGTGGCGGCGAGTGGCGACTTCAATACAAGTTGTATCTTGTTTGGTTAGGAGGAAGTCGTCTAGATGAAAAATGAATACTGTCAGCCCGGGTTGACCGTCATTCCTATGATCTAGACCGTTAAATAGTCTTCGAGTTCACAATCTGAGAATCCTAACTACCATCCAACGGTAATAAGTAAGGACAAGAAAATCCACCAATTCCAAAGAGAAAGACTATGTATTACTGTATATTTAAATGTGAAAATGCGACCTTAAAGATTTGGTTGTCAAAGCTTAGCCGCTATTATGTGACTAAAAACGGACTAAGTTTAACGGATTAGAAATGCTCAATTTTTATGTTGATTTTTTTAATGGGAATACTTTTTTAATATATAAGATTCTAGACTTCTATATTCATTGTCTTTTGGTTTTTGGTTTTGAGTTGAATGCCTACAAACTTAATAAATGTTACTTTGTAGAAAACAAAAAAAAAAAAACAAAAAAACAAAAAAACTTTGAAACTTGTGATGTGCATTCAAAAAATAATTTAAAATTGTCTTTTACAGAAAGCAGTAGTATTATTCTAATAAACAATATACTTACAAAATAAATAATTTAATTTTTTTTTAATTTATAGAATTTTAGTTAGCACTTATAAAATTTGCGAATATTCACAGTGTACCAAGGGCCCTAATATCAAATATGTTTTTGGGATACTAAAATGATTGAGAATATTGTATTTTATGTTCTGTACAGTGTTACTTCAACTTCTAAGAATATGGTTGATTCTCATAAAAAATAAAAAAATAAAAATTCTTACAATATGGATCTTTATTTCGTCGTGCATTTATTCTACTTTTTCTGATTCCCACCCTTAATATAAATCTATGTAACATTGATACGGGTACGGGTGTCGGTGTCCGACACGGGTACGAGGTGTCCGACACGGTGACTTAAAAACACCCAATACGCGGACACGGGGATACACATACATACTAATTCATGTATCAATCATTATATGCTTTAATTTTAGTTATAATTTGTATTTTTAGAACCAACTTTGTTACATAATACGCAAAAGACATTAACTTAGAACTATATAATACGTTCTAACACGATTATGTGCAAGTGCACACAAGATAGACACACAATATCTAACATTATTATGTGCAAGTACCCATTGAAGTATCTACAAGTGTCAACACGAGTGTCCGAGTATCCGACACGGCAAAATTCAAAAAAGTGAAGTGTCGATGTTACATAAAACCTGGTTCAATTTACCAATATCTTTTTCTTGTAACCCCAGTTGAGTGCATAACTATGGTCAAGATTTCCCAGTTATGTTTTCAATTTTCCTTATTTGGTTTCGAGTTGTCCACAAGCCTCTTTTTTTCGAAGTTAATTTTCGTCGTGTATTTTTTTTAACTTTTTATGATGCCCACCGTTAGTTTAAATACAAAAACCTGGTCCAGTTTACCAATATATTTTTCTTGTAAACCCAATTTACAAATATTGTTGTACAGGAGAAAGCAATCAACATGTACATGTTCTTAGAATCATGGTCCAAAATTTCAAATGTTTTGCTTTGGTTTCATTGTGACAGTAACGAAACCATCTTAATTTGTATTGTATGTATTGGTACTGGCCATCTATTGGTTCGGATTTTTCGATCAGGGTGTCTCCAGCCACACTTTGCTCACGATCTGATGTGAGTTTTCAAAACTAGGATACTATCCTAAATTCTGGGTTCTATTCTCAGTATTTTTAATATCCGATTCAAGTTGTAAATAACTATGAAAATGGATACTCCTTCATTCAAAACATCAAAAGCGGCTTTTTTAGTTTTCAGTTTCTGTGCTGTTTCCAGGATCGTATCTTAAAACGACTTAACCAAACACCTTTCTTCAGAGTCTTTGTGTCCCTTGTTATCAAAAATCAATGCATTATATGAGGATGCCAAAGAAACGACCCCTTAGTTTTTCAACCAGCAGAAACATTCAGTTGAGCGTTTAAACCTTGCATACACTCGTGTAGGAAGAAAATTTAGTCCATTATTTTCTAGCAAAAAGTAATCATGGTTTTTCATGGGATTTATGCGAGTAAATTTTTTTTTTCTGGGTAAGAATTTATGCGCGTACTTTAATGACTGTGAAGTATATTATTTTGCTTTGTCACATATAGGCTCACTAATTTCACAAAAAGTTGGATAACGAAGAACATTGAAATTTCCTAAGATTCTTGTTAGCCCAAAAGTTTATGGAATACAAAAAAAGTTATTATTTTTAAGTAGAAGTGTGTATTTATCTACTTCATTGCATTTATCATCTGTTTTTTTCAGCTCCTTACATGTTATGCGAAATTTCAGGTTCATGTAGCTGCTTCGGAATGCCTCTTAGAAATAACCAAATTGTACAGAGTTGTTCTGCCCATGCGGAGTGAAGATGTGAATTTCAAGGATGAACTTATTCATCTGTGTGAAGTGGAAAAGAGTGAGCAAGCAAAGTCATTGTTAAGGAAATGTATCGACATTCTAGACGGCCTTGAGCAACAAAACAGCTCTAGAGTCTAAAATTTCATATTACCATTTGTGAAGGTTGGTTCAACTTTTACGTCACATTTGTATTGTTATTTTCGATGTTTTCTATGTTACAAAGCAAAAAACCCTAACTATGTATTACACCACTCTGCAAACTGAAATAAGATCAATCTGGTCTTCTTACCCCACATTTGTCAATGCTAATATTTGATCTTCTTCAATGACAAGAAAATTCTGTAACTACAAGTGGCTGGTTCTTTGTGACCTCAGGTTAGCTGATATTGTTAGCAAAAAAAAAAAGGTTAAATGATATTACTTTTTTTATTTTATCATGTTATCTTATTTACTCTTGGTACGAGCTTTTGAAAGATGTTGCATGATTTTGCATTTCATACTGTAGCTTTCTTCTCCGAGGATGCCCAACTTCATTTGCCTTTGAAGGCTTACTGTAAATTTAAAAAGTTGGTTGAATTTTAAGATAAAAATGGATGGCTTATTTCTAATGATGTTAGAAAATTCAGAACAATGTTGATTTTTTTGTGTGGATGATCCACATGGTGTCGAGTTCAAGTTAACCGCTAATTTGCAACCAACTTTTGGGTAGTTTTGGAGCGAGATGATTTTTTGGATATTATGATCTACATGGTAAGCACACGATTAGGCTTTAATAATGGGGGTATTTTAGATAGGGGAGGATCTAGAGCCCTCCTAAAAAAATCCTTGTGGGGCTCACATGCCATGCATTCAGCGGTTGATTTTTCGAAAGGACGATCTACATGGTGAGGAGAACACCCTAAAATTAGCCAGTTCTAAAATTTCTAACTTCAAATCTGCCCATTCTAAATCAATGGTCAAAATAAAAGTTTAAAACTTGCAAATTTTCTAAGGGCTAATTTGAGGGGTTTAGAAGTTTTAGAACAAGTTAATTTTTGTAGTATGTATGATTAGACTTAAGAGGAAAATTTATTCACATTCAGATTTCTTTCTTAATCACTTTCTCTCTCTCTCTCAACCCAAAAAAATATTTATTGCTGAGTGCTTTTATTGCAGTATTAATTCTATGATTCTCTCTCTTTCAATTTAATGACTGCTTTTAGTGATGCAGCAGAGTAGTTCCCTCATTTAAGGTGATAGTTGGGGTGGTTTTATAAGCTTTTCCACGTTTTGGTGGTGCTAAACATTTCAGGGTTTACACCTACTAAAACCCTCAAGGCTGGACTTGGGTTCCAAAAAGTCAAATTGGGTCTGGCGTTGGTTCTGTTCAGGCCCCAATCAAAATCCAAAACACACAGCCCAAGCCTAATCGTTAGGCCTGGTTAGGTTGGACTTGGTCAATTTAGTTTGACTACACAATTACTAGTAGCAGTCCCTATTTTAGTCAGCCCACTTCATCATGTAAAACCTTTTCCCTATTTGATAGAAAAAGACATCGGGTCTTCCCATCGTCTAAAAGATCATCAATCAATTCCTTTTTAAGTATTCCCACATATTTCATAACATACTTTGCAGTTTTGAAATGAAAAAATTGGATTTTGAATTGGGGTGCCAATAAGATTGGGCCCGCTAACAACAACAAATGCAAATTCGAGGAGGTGCCTATAACTGAGGATTGCCAATAAGATTTTGGCGGGCCCCTATAAACGACTCAAAAATAAAATGACTCGTTAAGAAAAAACAAATCCTTAAGCTTACCCTAACGTGGCTTTGGAACTATATATCCAAGCCCAGCAATTAAAACCTTTGGGCTCTACGGGCTTTCGTCCAAATAATAGGCCCATCTCTAGTTGGGCTCAAGCCTACAGGCTTAATTGAAAGATAGCCTAAAGGTGAAGCAATTACGCAAAGTTGATTAAACTGATTGAAGTCTGCAATCGCAACGCAAAAAAGTCGAAGATTGAAGCAGACCTAGGGTTTTCTAAAACCCTAGAAACGAAGTTAGAGATGCAACTTACTCTTGAATTCGGGTAAATCTTATTTCTTTTCCCCTCCTTTTCTTGAATGTAATCTCAGATTTGCAAATTTAACAAATTTTATGTGGTTATTGAACTTAAATTTCTTATTATTTATCTTCTTATAAATTCAGAGGTTTTGATACTCTTCATGTCAAATTTAAGCTTAATAAATGCAGTAAATTCCGTATTTTTGATACTATGGTCGAATTTAAGGCACTGTATTGATGCACAATCTCAAATTCTTGTTTAATCATGTTGAGCTATTTTTTGTTTACTATTTGCTCTTATATATCTATCAAGGAATTTGGGTTTGATTTAGTTGCCAATCTGGCGTAGAATTTTCAAAGAGTATCCGCTTACAAGAAATATGATTTGAGGAAGAATCATATTTAAATTTATGCACTTTAATGTATAGTTTACTAAAAATTAATGACTATAAGCTTGAAGCCAGAATTCACTTCGTGAAGAAGGTTGGAGCTTCCACCACGTGCAACTAGGAAGATGGACGACACTGTATTCGTGATCCAAGTAACTCAAAATCAAACTGATATATAGATTGCAATTCTTAAAGAGACTGGTGCCCAGATCTCTATTTGATTTTCCCAAGTTTTGATCAAGGGGGCACACATGTATTGGTTTAATGGTTTATAAAATCATAACAACAACAGTTTTAGGAGATTTTGTTTTTTTTGTTTTGAAAGCAATGATATGAGAAACATAGTTAAGAGCTTGTCACCGAACAAACGAGCAAGATTTGGGTTGTTAGAAACAAGTACTGAGGGTATAAAGGAGTTAGAAAAGAAGAAGGGCACTCCTTTTACAGAAAAGAAAAACTCCGGGCTGTTCAACTATATGTTTCTGGGTTTCCTATGTATTGAGGACACAGGTACGAGTAATGTTGTCGAGCACAGTACAAGGTGTCTGACAGGAAACCTAAAAAAGCTCTATACCACGATGACGTCTGATCACATGTATATATATATTTTACCTATTAGAGAGAGATGAAGATGAGGTGGGTTTTCAAATATTTATTTATTTATTTTTTTCTGTTAAATGGTGGTTGGAAAAAAAAACTGGTTACTTATTTCTTTAGTGAAGGCATGCTTGTATGTACCTATTTCCTTGTCTACCTGTGGTGATACACAATTCCGTGCTTAAACCTGTGGACATGGAAAAACCTAAATAGAGCAATGTTCATGTTACTCTGTGAACTCCATTTGGTGCTTCCTCTCATCTGTCTTCTGTGAGGTAGCTATAGACCAGTTGCTAGACATTTTTTTAATCTTTACTAATTGTCAGACTAAGAGCTACATCTCTGGCTGGTATATGGTCTTCCAACTGTTAGCGACTCAATGTTGATGCATATGTTTGAGGTGAAATCTCCCTTCTGTCACTACATGGCTGGGAAAAATTGAGAAGTTATGATCAGTAGCAAAGAAACTTTTCCATAAAGTTCCATGCCTACTATGTTAACATGGTCTTATGTGTTCTATCATTTTCATCTTTTGTTATTATTTTGCTTATGTATGATTTAACTTTTTCTTCACTTCACTTTGGTCATTAATGTGATATATTTCAATGCAGTGGTGGTCTCGAGCTTCTATGCCAATCAGTGAAGATCCACAATGTTGATGTTGATCAAGCCGGAGAAGAGAAGGTGATTCTGACTCTTACTAGAAGAAAATGCAACAATTGCTATCTATCTATCTATCTATTTACAAATTTTAGCTTAATCACTAAGCTTTTTCTTGTATTCTTCTCAGTTAACAATGAGACATTTGCTGTCTTGGGTCCGTACTAATCTTATCAAGGAGAGGCCTGAAATGTTCATGAAAGGAGATACTGTGTAAGTCCCGACAAGAAAATATTTCCTTAAAATGAATTTGGAAGGCCTACCAACTTATACATTAAAATCCAGTTTTCTTCTCCCTTAGTTGTTTCCAATCTTTCTTCTTGTAGGTCTGAGTTGACATGTTATTCTGAATTTCTGTTTATTCCAACATGTGCAGGAGACCTGGTGTTCTAGTCCTTGTAAATGACTGCGATTGGGAATTAAGTGGTCAGCTTGATACGACATTAGACGATAAGGATGTGGTAGTCTTTATTTCGACCTTGCATGGTGGATAAATATTGAAGGGGTGTTATGTCTTACTAATGATAATGCACCCAGTGTGCTCTATTTAGTTATGGTCTGTCATCAAGGTCTCAATTGTGATACTTTCTCTAATATTGAAGCATTCAATAGAGTAAGAGAATTGCCTTAAAACTGTCCTCCTTTGACTCTATGTTTGAATTCTTTTCTAATCAGGATGCTGATTGGCTGAGCCAAAAGAAAGTGTGTTTTGTTGCTGAAGCTTTACTCTCTTTATGTCTCTTATATTGTTTTCAATTACACGGTTCTCTTATATTGTTTTCAATTACACGGTGGAAGGAAGACATGCAATAAAGCACATATATTAACACATAATTGAGTGACTCAATGAAAAGTATAAAGGTAAAGAAAAGTAGTCCATGATAATCCAACATTCAAAATTCTCTTTGAAGGTATTTGTCTAGTAGTTTGAACTCTTCCGCAGATGTTTGCATGTTAAACATTCACAAGAACGAATAAACACCAGGTCTGTTAGTTTATGGCTTTGTATGTTGGTCACTTACAAGGATCAGGAAACAAGCTAGTAGTTAGGATCTATTGGAGAAGCAGCAAAATATGATATTCTTGACTCATACTGGAGTCTGGATGAAGGATTACTCTTGAATATGAAGCCAGTTAGTATCAAAAAAACATATGATACCAGTTTCTATTTACTTAGAATATGTTTTCTCATAAATTCTTCTAGAAATGTGAAGTACCTTTGTTGGGCATGTGGTGGACTTTGACATCCTACAGAGTCTGGTCCATCACTTAAAACTTTCCTTTTCAGTGTGCTTTACATTTAAACTCTGTAAATATGACTCTAGATACAGTTTTCTCGTCTATAATTGTTGGAACTTTGTACCCTATCTCTTTCACTCCGTCTCCTGCTCATGCTCAGAGTATTTTTTCCGCTCTTGCTTCTTCAAAATAATTAAATAAAAGTTGGTCCACAACTTTACCCTCTTCGACCTGTTATTTGCTTTGTCTGTAGACACATAATTCACGTTATAAGGTACCCAATCACATTATCCTTATATTATGTAGGGTTCATGTTTTTTTTTTTTTTTTCACTATACAACCTAACTGCTGAAAAGAAAAAAAAAAAGAAACAGAATAGAGATTATCATTTCCCCACAATTCAATTAGATGTGAAATAGGAACCCTTTTTCTTTTGCTTGGATAAATGGGTTTTTGATCAAGGAATTGGTTAGTAAAAGAAAGAAATCCCTAGCCTGTAAGTCCTATTTCAGGGTTTCTCCATTCCTGTATTGAATTTTGATATCGATGCAACATAAATTTAAGTACTTTAACTCTATTTATTTGCTGTTTTGATTTATGTTAACGTCGAACAGGATCAACTTGGACACAAATAAAACCGTTGGGTAGAACTCTTCTTTGGTTTCATGTGGATAGCAGGAAACAGTAGAAGATCCCAACCTATTATGGGACATAGGATGCTGTTTGCAGAAGAAGTAATCTAAGAGAACTACAGGGAAGACTGGAGTAAATGTGTAGCTACCTGATCAAGAAAAAAAAATTATTATACAGATATATCTTAGAAATTGTTGGTCTTTGTTGATTGATTTTTCTTTTGTTTGTACTGTTTGCACGTAAATATTCGATTTTGACTATGAATATGACAATTGTTATTTACTCCTCTTATGGCCGTTATAATGAAAGGGACTTGAAAGATCAAGTACAAACCCAAGTAAAAAATAACTGACGAAAAGATGGTGGTGCCAATCACTGCTGAATAGCTTCTTTGATAATTTTTTTTTATTAAGATAAGATCAGAAGCCATTGTATTATTTAATGTTGGTGCAAATGATGTGAAAGAATGTAAATGAATATATTGTTTATACTTCAATAATCTTCTGATCAAGTGCCGTGTATCTCCATCGCTCTTTTTCCACAAAGTCTGCATCAAGGAATTGAGCAACAAAAGCCCAAAGCCTGTACGTGTCTTCAAAATTGGCCAGGAACCCAAGTGTAGCTGTAACAACAGTAATTCCCAGATGAGCTTTTTCTCTTCTCTTGTTTCCTGATGTTGCTCCTACTGCTTCAGGTTCATGGATTCTTGCCTCCAAGACTACTTTCTTCTCTTCTTCATATTTGTCAGAGAACCAGATGTTCTGCAAGTAGCCATAGCTTAGAGAAATATTGCTCCTATCTGCAAGTTTCTGTACAAGAACAGGTTCAACCTTTTCGCCTTTCCAATCAAAGACATTGAATGCTAATGCAGGGCCTCGATCAAATTTTATCTTTGGCCCATAAATTCTGATCAGGGGAAGGTCCTTCTCAGAATAAGGATGTTGAAGCTTCATCAATGCATTTACTAGCCAATTAATCAAATATCTTG
>MVGT01001384.1:61231-118731 GCA_002174775.1 Macleaya cordata | reverse complement strand
TGCTATTTTTAGGTGGGTTTCCTTTTTCATATGTAGTTAGGATTCCCTTTTCCTTCTAGGATTGGGATGCCTATTGGAGGCTATAAATATAGGAGTAGGGCCTTAGCTTAAAGTAATTCAGAAAACAACATTGAGAGTGTGAGATCTCTTGAAAGGGTTGTGAATCTGAGAGCAAGAGAGAAGAAGGGCCGGCAGCCCTTTAGGGCTGCCATATGGCGTTCAACCATTGAGAGAGGGTTGTGAGTTAGGTCTTGGCAACATTGAGGTTTCTCTTGTAAGGGGTTGTGAGGTTTTCTCTTATGGAGCGAGGGCTGCCATTAAAGGTGAGTGTCTTGTAACTGTTTCTTCGTTATTTTCATATAGTGGAAAGGATCATCATAGCCCGTGGATGTAGGCAATCTTGAAGAACAATGTAAATCTTGTGTTGTGTGTGGTTTGTTTGTTTCTCGTTCTTTTGTTCTTGTTTTGCATATTTGATTCATCTCGTAGATTGTGCATTAATGATTGAATCGATTACTCCGAAATTCCTAACATATTTCTAGTGAGTTAAAATTATGTAATTCTTCATTTCTATAATGTAGTTAATAACAATTTTTTTAATTAGCTGTAGATCAATTAATGGCTAGCTAAGAGTGTAATCTTCCCATTTCATGAGTTCTTAAACTGTGCAGCTACATGCACCAACCAGCATGGGCTGGTGCTGGATCTGGTGCTGCTGGCTGGTCCAACTGCTATTGTAGTGGTAATGTTAAATTTGATCTGTCCTATATATGTTACACACATATATAGAACCCATATTGTGCAAGATATATATGCATTATAAAATATTACATTGAAAAAGTTATTTTTTTGGTTCTTAATTAGTTAACTGAGGTATAAAATTGGTTTTAACACTTAGGTTTTTTTTTTTTTTCAATTTGATCTCAACTAAATATTACATTCATAAAATGTGTGCAGGAGGTACATTATAATTAAGAAAATAATTAGAAATGTGTTATTTAATTTATATATGTTATTAAACTAAGGTATCAAATTGTTCTTTATATTAATTTATTAATTAATTTCATTTTGTTTTGAATTAAATCTCAATTAATTAATTAAATATATTAATAAAATATTACACATAAAATCCAGTATATATATTGTGCAACACATACTATAAAATATATATTTGTATATATAGACCTACAAAAAAGTGTTATTTTATGATTTATTACTCCAAGCTAGGTTTCATGCAAATTGGTTATTAACACTACATTTAACTTTGAATTTGATCTCGGCCATGGATGCATATGAGTTTAATGTTACAAAAAACCCAAGTATCTTTCCTTCAAGCAGAGATACATGGAACTCACACATATTTTTTTTTTTAAGGGGGAAAGGTTAAATTCTTATTGAAGGAGAAGAAAGAAGGAAAAAAAAACAAATATTACCAAGGGGGCTTATCCTGACATCGATGAGAGCCTCTCAATTGTTTAAAACTCACACATATATACTACAAGAGGTGTTATTTTATGTTATTTTTTAATAATTAAAGGAATCAATATTAATAAACAGAACTGATACATTTACAATTTTTATTGAATTTGGTTCCAACTTTATGTAGTAGTGATCATGCATATATTTATCTACAATATATTGTTCATGACATTTATATATATATAAAAAAATAAAACTGATGATAGAAATAGTGTGTTTGATTATTTTATTTAGGGTTTCAAATTGGTTGACAGATACATACTAATTTCATTTTGTTTTGAATTTCTCAATAACTATATATGTTCTCACATACAAAAACCCCAAAAATTAAGGAAGAAATCTAGCTATAAGATGATATGCATGCACTTTTTTTTTTTGATGAATCTAATTAAGTATGCAGTTATTAATGTTATATCATGATATACCTTCTGCATGTGATCATCATGAACCAATAAATCATAATCAGCTCATGATGATCTTAAGATAAAATAGTAATTAAGCTGAAGCAGTCAGAGGGCAACTCTCCTTTGGCGGGTAATTGATGATCATGAAACCAAATGAATGTTAGAGGTGATAGAGGCTTATAATTAATTAAGCTAGCTACTACCTGCCAAGGGAGAGAAGCCCTACAACTGTTTCGCTTAGAAGAAACCGATCAATGGATCCAATCGACTCGCCGCACATGCTTCTTGGGTTGAACTTGATACCGCCTTTCGAGCTTTATAAGCAGCATTAATATCTCTTTGAGACCTAAAAGATGGAATAAGCACATGAAACAATGGCATATCCTAGAAGATTATCCCTTGGATATCCGGTTCTATATACTTGCTTTTAACCCATAAATATTCAAGGCCACACTCTCTCTCTCTCTCTCTCTCTCTCTCTCTCTCTCTCTCTCTCTCTCTCTCTATAGATCTTTGCCATGCTTTCATGTACTACTGATGAAGAGAAGAGTGAGAAGAAATTAAAGCAGTTACATTGCAGAGATCAGGAGATGCTTTCTTTTGTTGAGGACTGGAGAAGTGGCAGCAAAATCTGAGCCTTGAGAAGAATATCCATGGTTTTATTCTGATCAGTTTTCCTTCACTTTATCTTCTTTGGCTTTTGGTGTAACAAAGCTTGTACTGGAGGGTGGTTTTTAAGGGGGGTCAAAGGGTACATACAGTACTGGTACCTTCATCATTTCTTATACATGGAATTACGATTTAACACCATTTCCACTTATGGTTTAACTTCCTACCCATCTAAGTATGGTTTTTTAAGTTTAGTCCAATCAGTATGCAATCAGTATAAAAACAATATGCAAATCGGTATTTTTTGAGTTAAATTTTTTAAGAATTTATTCTATGGGGTGTAAGTGAAAACACGACACAATATTATTATTTTTATTTTTTTCATAACCACTTTCTTAATTCTTATATTAGTTTACGTTTAGTGACCAAGGTAGAAGTGATCTAGTATTGGAAAAAGAAAATGGCAACTTCGTGTTTAGATGACAGGAATAGAATCATATTACCATTAAGTGTATGATTTCTGGGGATGGTATCGCAAACCCACCTTCCCTTACGTTTGCAAATTTCTCATCATTGGACTAATCGACTTTCAAAGGTGAATCAAATATTAAAATAGAATCACACTCGGAAGAATCTGAATGCAATAATTCATGGTCAGAGGGTTATGTTTAAAATCTTGAAGCAAGGCAATTATGAAGTGGGTGCCTCGAAGAGAAAATGTAGATGCTACTTTAGGGATGGCAAGTGGCCTAACAACGTGAGCCCATGTGAATGTTTAGCTTGAGGTTTAGTCGGACAGGCATGGGGAGGGGTTTTAGCCTGGCCCAACTGGTGCTCTACCTAAGGGATAAGTAGCTTGACCCAAGCTCTACCAATACGTTCTCCTCTTATTCTTGTTATTTTTGAGTGGGCTGAAATTGTCTAAATGGGCCAAAATTACCCCAGTTTATATGTAAGAATGGCCCATTTCAGCCCATTCAGACTAGTTTAGCTTCATAATAAAAAAAAAAACCAGAGTCTCTCTCTAGGTCTAGAAAACTAGAACGGTTAAGATTCCCAAAGTTTGGTATTTTCTTGCAGCATTAGGGCATTTGCAAGGGGTGGTCTCGGTTTCATTTATACCCAAGCCCAGATTAACCAAACCCCGACCCCAGAACAGCCCAGTTAGGCCTGTTGCCATATCCCTAGTAAATTATTCTGTCCTAGCTAGGAAACCAACTGACCATGGATATTGGACCAGCTAGTGGTGGCCCAATTCACCCAAAACTAGCCACCATGGACTATTTCCAGAGTAATGCTACAGCTACAACTGCACCAAACTGTACAGTAAGTTGTCCAAAAATGTGCATTTTTTGATGGATTTTTAACTCTAGAAAGGGGGCGCGTTTCATGAAGACGGTGAAATTCACACATTTATTCATTACAGCTTGCTATACAGATTGTTCTAAAATTTGTTATAAATTTAATATTTTTTATTTTTTAATACTGGAATGACATCATATTTGGCATCTTGGCAAGTATATTTGATAGCAAAGAAGTATGTTCATCAATCAATTTTATAAAAGTAAATTCTTTACGCTGTAAAAAAAAGTACATTTTATGTAATTATAGTGAAAATCAAATATTTGTCACATTTTTGAGTCATGTAACTTCTAATTCTACATGATTCGAATTAAAAACAAGGACCTTGCTAGTGTTTCATACTAAAAAATGGTGTATATTCTAAAATTTCTAATCTTATAAAAAATTGATTTCAATCAAAAGTAATAAATAAACGGTGAGAAACAAAGATTAATTTTAGAGGAGGCTAGAAATTTAAAAATCAACCCATTTTTGTGAAGATGATCTAAACGGTGAAAAAAACATTTTCCCCAAAAATCAGAGTGGACGTAACAACGGTTCAGAAGACATGCCACGTGGAACTAAAATCTGATAGATCAGATATTTTTAAGGTTTATCTACTTTGTAAAAATGGGACCCATTTCCTCTTTTATATAAGAAGTTAACGGTTATGTCAGTTCGGTGGTGGGTACCAAAGCAAAAATGAACCGTTTCTGCTTGGACCTAACTCTTTCTCTTCTGCACTGCACTGCACCGAACTGCTGCAGTCACTTCCCACCAGTCCCCACTCCCCACTGCCACCCTCCCTCTATATCCTCATCGATCAGTTTTGGATAAGGATGATAGATAATGACGCTTTACCTTTTCTTCATTTATCATCAACATGATATTTAAGCCTAGAAAATAAGAAATCTTACCGTTGAAAACATGTGGGTCCCACTCAAATCTTTGAGTGAGATGAACCTTAACCTTCTTGATTTTGATTGATCTATAATTTGATTCTCTTTCCTCTCAATCATTAACATCATCCTTTGGGATGATCTAAATTTTAGAAGGAAAATGCTAAATCTAAAGTTCAGGTTTTCTTGTGAATTATTTACGTTTTTTTGCAAAATTTATTCATTTATTGTGTATTGCAACTTGATGTAAGTTATAATCATTATATTAAACTAATTTTTTTGTGAAAATAATATATAAAGTGAAGAGAATATATTCTTACCGAATATCAATCAATATTTAAATAAATCATTATCAGACTTCATGTAAAATCCATGGGATAATTCGAGTTTGCACAAATGGTAAAGTATCCATTTTCTTATAGGGAGGTCTTGATTTCTATCCTTATAATTATATAAACCTATAAAAAAAAACAGAACTCTGTAACGTGAGGTATTAAGATAGGTCAGAAGCTGGGTTAATAATAGCCTCTATGGTTACTAGAAGATGATTTATTAGTTCCTTATCTAGGAGTGATTTCCTTTTACCCAGAAAACCATAAAAAAAAATACAACCGACAAAAGCCGGTAAAGCAGCCTCGAATCGGTGACCATGTATAAATATCCAATCTTGATCCATCATTCCTTCCCATATTTATTTGGTATTAATTCTTCTTTCTTTCGATCTTCTTTGAAATATTGTGATACAGAGAAGTAGAGAGTTTAGTGTGTTTTGTGAGATGGGGGGAAAGGCAGGAGTAGTAGGGAGTAGTAGTAGTAGTAATAATACGAAGTCATCATCATCATCATCATCATCATCATCAAACCCTCATCATCATAATCATGATGATCAGAGGGTGATGATGGAGAAAGCACCGGTGGCAGCGATGATCAACAGGACTAATTCAAGTACTAGTGGTAGTAGTAGTAGTAGAAGCAAGAAGCTTGATACCATATACGAAGACAAGGATGATCACCCGCCACTTTCACTTTCATATTCCAATCAGGATATCGGACGGGGACAGCCACGCTAGCTAGGCTAGCTGAGTTTTCTAGTGGGCATGCAGTCGTCCAATTAAGTAGTCAAGGTCGAGCAGAGACAGAGAGACAGACAGACAGACACTAGCAGTCACGTAACTCCTTTGCTTAATTAATTATCCCATGATATCACCTTCATCATCTTCTCCAACATAATCAGAATAGTTATATATAAATATGATCAAGAGGAACCCCAGACATGATCTGATCATGGTCCAGTCATCTGAATTCAGAGAGCTTTATGGGTAATGAACTTTACTACACCATCTTATTTGTTTGTTTGTTTTTTTTTTTTTTTGTTTTTTTGTTTTTTTAACGATGTATCTCTCTCTTCATATTATTGGGAAGAAAAAAAAATGCTTTTTAAATCTACTTCACCTTATTTTATTATTTTTTTCTTTTCTGATAGGAAATTAAGGAACCTTTAATTCCATTCCATTCTAAAGAGAGAAAATTATTTCATGAAAACAATTGCGGAACCCTTCAAGGATCTGAGATTTTTCTATCAATAATACATGGACTTCTTTTCATGTCACCATAATAAGTACTTGTTAATTAACACTCTCCACTTTTTATCAACAAGTGGAATGGGAGAAAAAAAGAAAAAAAAGCAATCGATAGACTAGATTAAAATGCATTAGTGTCACTGTAATGTAATTGTAATGAATCTGACACCATCTCAAAAGAAAGAGCATCATCAAGCCAATGTCAGTTAAGAATAACGAAAATCCAGACATGATTCAAAGATGAACGCACCACCCCCTAACATAATCTCAACTTCTTACTTACTGCATTCATTGATTTCGGCGGGCTGGGTAGAAGCACATTTCTAAAACTAATGGACAGCACGTGCATCCTGCATGACACTTTGACCGCATTCTTGTTTTCATTTTTGTTTTCATTTTTGTCTTTAGTGACTGTCTACAAAAAGACTCCACATTATATTGTTCAAAGCCTAGTCGATATGTGTTCGAATACAGCAAAAGTTCAAAGCGAAAAAAAAAAAGGTACAAGAATTCTATTAAAAAGTTACTGCGAAAATAAAGAGAAGAAAGTGTTACCATTTCCTTAAAAGTTTTACATTATTAAAGATCATGCACTTCAAGAATTCGAAAATATCAATTGATGTACAACATGAAATATTCTAAAAGGCACAATAATTTCATGAATTATTGCAAATCTAATCTCATATACCGAAAAATTGACATATCTAAACCTTTCAACACCAACCTGTCCCCTGGAGCAGAACCTGCAACTTACCGAATTTCTAAGAGGTTTGGATTGAAATTTAATCAGTACTGATCAACCAATTGCAGGGTCGACATCCCGTTTGAGTTTTAAGAACCAACTAGTTAGCTGGTAGACTTTCAAAATGTTTGAATTGTACTTCATGAACCCCATGAAAACTTGGACAACTGAAAAATGAAAAATAGTGAAGTATATTATAACTCAATCTGACAAAATAGCAAGTAAAAGTTTGTCAAGTTATTTCAAGATTCTATTCCATTCAATCCTTCTATATAAAACGATTAAGATGATATGATCACAAATTACTCTACTGTATGACTTTAGGTGTAGATTTCATTAAATGGTGTTAGTCACCAAGACATGGCTACTCTGTTGGTGCTGGTGTCTCACATTTACAGTTGGAACCTTAATAGAGTAAAGTGTTTAGTACATGGAACCCACATAATGATGACCCAAGAGTTGATTTGTTTTTTAGGAGAATATCCTCACTCTGTGGATCAACTTCACCAAATTTAGATCGTTCTAAAACTTTTAACTCCCTCAAAAGTTGGCTAATATTTACTGCTGAAATGGATGGCTCTGAAAGCTTACAATCTTAATATTGGTCTTGAGTTTTGGAATGTGCTAATTTTTTGTGAAGATGATCTAAATGATGAAAATCATCATCACAAAAAATCATCCTGTGGATCATCTCTATGTGTGGGCCCCACAGGCAAGTGTAACCCAAAAAAATGGTGCAAACAAAAAGTAGTGTAAACTGATCTCGACTCATAGAGCACTGTTCGTAAATGCAAGTAGATAAATGGCACATTAAGTGGCGATGGAGAAAGGATCAGACCTTCTGTTTCCCTTTTCTCATTTTCTCTAGCTCCGTCTCAGCTTCCTTCAGTTGCTGCTTTAGTATGGATATTCTCTTCTCCAGTCCCTCTACTGTGTCTTTGTTGACGGAGGGCTGGTATGGTGTAACAAAATGATGCGAAAAATCCTTCAGAGCTTGAACTCCACAAACCTGTGAAAAACCAAATCGTTTTAGTGCAAGAAAGAAAACTTTTCAGGGCTGAAAGGTTTCTTTTTTAAATGGGTTCGACATTCTACCTCCTCTTGAAGCAGTGGCAACTTCGTAATGTTGAAATCATCATACAACATGTAGAACTGATCAAGATATTTTTGTTGCATCCGCATACGTGCTTTGAGCAACTTGGATTCAACACCTACAAGATTAACAACAAAAACTCATTTGGGAGAATGAAGTGAAAGATGACGCTACTGCTGCATGATCAATCTACTCCGAAAAGCAAGTGAATTAGGTTTTTGCGTCCAAATGACCCCTTTTTTCAACTTCTTTGAAAAAGTACCCTAAACTGATAAATTTTTTAGGGCGCTTTTGTTGTTGATCCAGGTTTTACATGGGACAAGGAATACCCCACCATGTGATTGGTAGGTACTTAAATGGACAGCTCCACCATCCTACTGACCATTCAAGTCCACGCAACCACATGGTGGGGTCTTCATGACCCTTTGAACATGGTCAACAAAATAAAACTCAAATTTAACCCATCTTGAATTCTTGACCCCATCGTGATACAGCACAGTCAAGATCGATACCATCTAGACTGTGGTCAGGATGGGGTTAACTATCAGGTTTGATAGAAGTGATTAGCTTTCAAAATGACGCTTTAAAATGGGTTAGTCGGCCTTGGGCATAAAACCCAAGGGCTTAACATGGTAAACAGACCTTCTTCATCGTAAAGTACTTGGTTGATGATGATATTATGAGTGTCGATCTCAAACTTAGTGAGTTCTTGCACCAGCCTCTCTGTCTCATAGAGGGAGAGGAATTCAGGGATGCAAACGCAAACAAATGTTGTCATGTCCTGTTCAAAGAAAAAAAAATCAAGCTGGCTAACAAGGACATATGAAAATAGATCAATTGCCAAAGATTAAGATGGGGAAGACTATTAATTAAATGCTTGTACACAAGTCAAGGAAACCGATAACGAGTTTGGAATGTGTGATCATACTGGATCCTTGAATTGCTTATTCACTTGCTCAATCACATCTTTCATGCCCTCAAGCTTTCCTAGAATTGCATCCTCGCCAAATTCATCATCAACACCAAAAAGACGAGTCATCTGTCATGAACAGTCCAAGAACCTGTCAGTTGCCTCAACGAATTGTACCAACAAAGAAACAGAAAATCCAACTTCCCAAATGCCGAGGGAAACTGTTTTGGAAAAGAAATTGAAAGTAAAATCATATGAAGTATCTAATACTGACTGAATGTTTATCTAATGGAAACATGATATGCTACAATCCATACTGGACTTCTAAACGACGTCTAGATGTTTCCTTATTCCGTATCTGTTCATATCTAGATGTTTTCTTCTAATTTATTTGTGAATACTATTTATTAGATCTCAATTGACCATGACAAACCCACAGAAGAGGTTTAACATCATTATTAGTGTTTTATTCTAAATGTGTCACTAGTCCAATCATGCACGGCCATATCTTCCCCACATGTTCTCCACAAATCTTCTCTCATCAGTCATCACCTCAATCACCACCACACGGCCTTCTTGTCTTCTCAGATATTTTAACTCCCAACCAGTTCGTTACTGGTCTTGGTTTGGAATACAACAATCTCATTCGATTTACCTTATATGCTCATCAAATATATTAATTTACCTAATCCTTACCAAAAATAGTGTTAAATTCTCATGTATGAGTGAATAATACACATTATAGGATGCCCTAGCACACATTCCATCTCATCTTATCTCGTTATTGTGTCATATACTAAGTTTTTAGAATATAGTGCCAACTCCACAAATCCAATTTCCTGAGCCGACTGACTTTGAAATTCTTGTTGTTTTCTGACACCCATGCGTACTCCATTCTTACCTCTCAAGTTCGTTGATATTTTAATGTTTTCTAAAATTTTACTAATTCCATAACCGTTTATTAAGTTGTAAAATCATGAACTAGGACCGTTATTTGTAAAGTTCTATGTAACTAAACTCAAGAAAAATGGATCCTGCCAAAATTAAAGAGTTCATGAGTAATCCTACTTCAAAGCAGAATTAGAACAGAAATAGGATAGAGTGAGGTTATTGTTCAGCCATTTGTAAAAAGACTAAATTCCATTCTCAGAGAGAGTTGGATGGCATGATCTAAAGTTATTTTAATTAGTGTAGGAATTGGATTTGAGGAATAGTTCCTCACTTAGTGTTGATTCCATCAAACACAAGACTAAACATTGCTGCTAATCCCAACTCTTAGTCCTCCGTAAAAGTGAATGATATCTCATATCCTGTAGTTTCATCCCCTTACCTTGATTCCAGAGAATAATACGTAACATCAAAATGGCACTTATTTGACTTTTTGCCGTGTTGGTATGTGTACACAACATCAGCCACTTTTCACATAATAATGTTAGGTCTTGTGTTTGTATATTGTGTACACTTGCACATAAGGCTCTGTCCACCTTGTGACATAGAAAAATAAAAGCAATTCCAGCCTTATTGACCCATAGAATTAACCATTGGAGTTGTGTAAGCCATTCCCTACAGATAGGTCCGAAAATCCCCAAGCCATTTCCTTCTTAACGTACTTCTCAATTTCCTTCTTAACTTATTCTTAATTCCATTTCCACCTAAATCCTAATCCTTGTTTCCCTAAATTAAGGAGATAGGGAGGAAAAACCAGCTTGTTCCATTGTCTTGCATAAAAAAAACAAAATTAGAAACAAAATGGAAAAAATGATACTGTAAAGTTCAACAATCCAAAAATGATGGTGGTAGATCCAATGTGTCTTGAGGACCCAAGAGACAGAACTTAACAATATAACTTGTTCTCAAGAAATTCATTCGCTAAAAATAAAATAAAATTTTCTTGATTAGGAAAATAAAATAGACATTTTGAAGTGATAAGATGGGTGACCTGACTCACCCAATTATGCTTTCTAGATTCAGAACCATTAGTAAAAGACAAAATCCACATGAATTATTGAAACATCACTACTACTAAAACAGAACTCAACAATATAACTTGTTCTCAAGAAATTGTTATTGAGACAGAATCCACATGAAGTTATATTGTTGAGACGAACAATATAACTTCTTCTCAAGAAATTCATTCGCTAAAAATAAAACAAAATTTTCTTGATCAGGAAAATAAAATAGACATTTCGAAGTGATAAGATTGGTGACCTGACTTACCCAATCATGCTTTCTAGATTCAGAATCATAAGTAAAAGACAAAATCCACATGAATTTATGAAACATCACTACTACTACAACAGTTAAAAGGACATGCAAGTTGTCTCTCTCAGACACTACACCCACGCATCAACAAACAGGAGCATACTAACATGGTAATACCATCAAAGTTGCATTTCAACAGATAAAATGTCAGCTAATAACAATAAAATGTTAAATGAAAAACTTTAAGGGTCAACCAAATTGGGCCCTATACTATCTTAAAATTGAAGAGGTACCTATGAAAAGGAAAGAAGAAAAAAGGAAAAAGGAAAATTGAAAAAAGTACCTGACTCAGTAGGCCACCAAACTTATTTTTCAAGCTCATCATTTTTGCCAGCCCCTTCTCTAATGTTGATGGGAATTGCAGTAGCCGCAGAGTATGGCCAGTTGGAGCTGTATCAAATACTATAACAGAGTAATCCATTGTTTGCACTAATCTGCAAGGAAACATAAATGAAAAACAAAGAGATCAACAAAGAACATAAGAAAGCATGAAGTAGATGTGAGCAATCATATTGCGTAGACATACTTTGGGTATAATGAAAGGGAGGAGGCAGATGGACAGCATAAACATCAGATAGGAAGCTAGAGTATAAGTAATGAGCCAGGATGTCATTTAACAGCAGTTACTTTCATAGGTGGGCATTATAATTAGTAACACAGGTTATTCATATAAAAACTTCAAATATTATACGGAATAATCTCAATCATTTACATCAGAAGTGCATAGACAGTGGGAAGAAGTCCCTGATACAGGGTTTCTTATACGTCGCAGAGGAGGTGACAGCCCAAAGGAATCAACGTGGTTTGCCACCTCGACATGTGGAAGTGCCAGCTCAATGGGTCTAGGCACATGGCAAAAAAAGCAACATATCTTTTGCAAATCGTTACCCCTTAAATCATGTCTTTTCTTCTCACTTATAAGTACCTCACCTCTTGTTCTAATACAGCAGAAGCCTACCTAACACGGTAGTTCTTAACTTCTTATCGCAACCTCATTCCATTTTCTTTTAATTTGATTGGTATTCTGTGTCTACATAGCATGCACATCTCCACTTTTGTCACTTAACATGCTCAAACTCTATGAGCAACGTCATCCTTAACTCTTTACCAAATGCCATCCTCCACTAGCATCGATCATGAAAATTTACATGCAGTAATATTTAGAAATTGAACCACTAGGATCATATTCAATGAAAGGACAAAGGCTACTAAAAATCTCGGTTTAGTGCAGTATATTAATCCTGATTCTCTCTCTCTCTGGTCCCCTCCCAAATTCTCCCAAGAACTCATTCTTCTGCCATATTCTAACTGTCAACTATATTCCTTACTTGCCCAAAAAAACTATATTCAGTACTTAAAGACCCTACTAAAGAAATATAGTTTTTCTATGCTATGCTACATGTTAGAACCTTGTTTGTATAATACTATCTACTGGGGGAGAAAAGAAAAAAGAGAACTTACTTGAGCATCTCGGCAAAGCTCATAGCTTCATCGATTCCAGGTATCGCATTTGCTAACTCAGAGAGAAAGCTATCCATCCCTTCCACATTCGGTAAATCCTCATGCTCTACATTGGGATCCACCTCCTGATAGAGAATGTATTAAAATTATATCTCTAATTAGTTTTTATGGAAATAGTAGCCCTAACTAATATCTAACAAAGAGAGTTCAAACAATAAGAAGCTCAACTTATAAGGCCAGTAACAGATACCAATTAAAGAAAGCACCACAGAAACTCAAAAAAACAAACACAATTCTCTTTTGCTTATTCATGCACCATGAGACCCCAAAAAAAAAAAAAATCAAGGAAATGGGTGTATTACAAAGTACATAAAAAACTAAAATTTGAAAACAAAATCCAAAACACAGATTATAAATATAGCCAAAATTAATAAAAAATCTAAAATAAACTACAAACTAATAAAATGTTGTTTAAATCATGAATTCAGTAACAAGCATGAAACTGTTATATTGAATGGACGTAAAGATTTATATCAAAAGATGATATCTTAAAGACAAACATTGATTAAGCCCAAGCTACAAGTAACCCAAATCCAAGAAATAGAAATTTACTGAAGAGAAGTGATAGAGATACCATAGCGAAGAGATTGGTGAAGCCATTAACCAAGGTGGGAGTTTTGGTAAATCTTTGCTGAAATGCATCACTGAGATTATGAGCCGGGTCGGTTGAGATTATCAGAACAGAGGATCTAACCCTAGCTAAAAGGATCGAAAGAATTGAACTGCAAGTCGTCTTTCCCACACCGCCTTTCCCTCCAACAAAAACCCATTTCAGACTCTCTTGTTCTAAGATGTTCTGCAACGTCCCTTCTGGTACTTCTTGATCGGTCGCCATTAACAAGCAGGAGAGAGAGAGAGAGAGAGAGAGAGAGTTTTTCGACTAATTTGGATCCGGGAAATTTAATACAATTGAACCCTAGAACTAATTGAAATGAAAATTGAAACAACTTATTAATTCAATAGAGGCAGTTACCAAAAAAAAAAAATATGTAACAGAGGAAGCTTTGCTTTGTGCTTAGGTAAGGAGGACTAAAGTGAAAACTGTGAAAGAAAGAGGAGAGAGAAACAGCTCTGGTTTTCTGTGCTAATGTGCTCCGCTAGGGTGTAAAGTCAGACAGTTCGCACGATTGCAGGCGTGTGCAGTACACGTGCTTATTCCCAACGTCTGTAACATTATAAAAGAACATGTGAGGAGCGTTTGGAAAGTAAGGTATAACTAATTCTATTTCTTGCAGAAAAACTTCAATTTTTTCTTTTCTTTTTTTCTCTCTCTCTTTTTTTTTTTTTTCTTTTTTATATAAGAAAAGAGTATAATTCTATTTCTTATAGAAAGAAGTAACTGAAACTTACCAATATGAGATTTTTGTTTATTGAGAGGAAGGACTAATGATTTAAGTTATAATAAAGCGAAGATACATCATAAAAAGTGGATGAAAAGGGTAGAGAAATTATCAAGAGCAACACAGACGCCAGAAAGTTCAACACCTATAGATGCAGGAAATAAAGTCACCACGGACGCAAAAATATAATTAAATACATGGGCCAAAGCAATACTATGACTGCAAACTCTAAACTCACAACCTTCCGTGTCATTGGAAAGGACGCCAATAACCAACCGGGAAAGTGGTTATTGGCCTAATATTCACGAGCAAGGAAAATTCATTTTGGTGGAGCACTTTAGAGAAAGATTGTGTGTCATATGTTGAAATCTAAGTGGTTGAAAATAAATTTTATCTGGTATTAAAAGCATTAAAGTAATAAAATTTGCGTTAAATGTAGAGCACCTAAAAATTTTAAGGTTGTATTTGATAGCAAAGAAATGTGTTCCACGAAAATATATTCATTTTCATCAGTTCCACGGAAAAATATTCATTGGGGGGGCCAAGGAAACCTATCCAATGAAATTACATTGAAAACGAACCATTTGACACACTTTTAAGTAAACGGGTCTCCATTTTTTGTGTAATTAAAAATGCAAACAAACAACGAAATTTTTGTTATTTATACGAAACAAACCTATTTGTATGATATTCAAACGCTATGAAGAGTAATAACTAAGAATACAGAACGTAATAAACAAGAATAGATTTAATTTAATAAATTTTGGATGGGGCACGTACCCCACCTAATGCATTTGTAATTCCGTCCCACCACATGAGCCACACCCAGATGATTGGCACAACGCTTAACATGGACAATTCTGATAGCTTAAAAAACCGATAGTGAATTCTTAACATCAATCAATGTGCTTTTGATTTTCCAAGGGTAATTTGTTACAGGACCATATGATATAATTTGACTATGCTTAAAGCATCTCCTGCAATCACACATCTTCTAAAACCCCAGGTGTTAAAACTTAGCTTTTAAACTTCTACAAGAGATTGCAATCCTAAATCAGTATCACAACCCCTAAAAACACCTGAATCATCCCTTGTAATTAACAACAGACCAATTGTAGTCCCTAAAGTTCCAATAGCACCATTCATGTTTATCTTTTTAAATCTTGTTGGAGCAGCTTCCCAAATTTTATCTATTAAAAAGTTAATTAAGCGTTCCGCTAAAGAAGCACATGCAAATTGTGTGGTATTTTTGTAATATTTATTAGATATGAGAGTTCTTACACTTTATTTACACCAGGCTCACGAAGAGATCATCCAAGAGCCAATTTTGATCTAAAGGATATTAAGATTGTGCTCTTCTAACTCAAAACTAATTAGCTCTCATATCCCATGTAGGACTATTCTCAACACGCCCCCTCACGTGTGGGGTTCTTTTGAGCTTAACACGTGGAGCACGTGTAGCCATTGGGCTTATCACGTATGGGCCTGCGCTCTAATACCATATTAAGTTTGTGGGCTTCCAACTCAAAACCAATTGGCTATGAGTGGTGTGACCCAGGATCATTATATATTGGGTTTGTTAGGCTCTCATATCCCATGTGGGACTATTCTCAACAAAAGAGGGAGATTATTGTTAAGAAAATTAACTTTTAGATCATTTCCACGTGACCTGAAAGACTAGCGTAAGTAGAGTACTGTAAGAATAAGGTATGTTTGTGTGCGTGAAACATGTAAAAATAAGCAGATTCCAAATCTACTACCCCTGCAACTAGTCACTCGTGATGAAAGCATTACCATAAAGTGACAAAAATAAGAAATACATGAAAAAGAGACCTTTTTTTTAGGGCTTTGAATCAAAAGCCCCAAACTTCTTGAGCCAAATAATATACCTAATTGTACTTACTGATACAAAAAAAAGTTCAAGAGGGAAATAAAATTATAAAACCTAACACTGTACTCACTAATTAATACAAAGCTTATCCACTCCAAAACCAACAAACAAAAAACAAATTAAGGATCCAAACACAACCTTCCTTATGCTAGCTCTTTTAGTGTTTTTTTCCTTCTTTTTTTTTTTTTTGTTTCCCCCTTCATTGACACTTGATGAGTTTAAATCTAAGATCTTCTTAAAGCTTTGTATTAGCAAATCCGTCAGATGTAATCCTCTCATCCATAATCTTGATCCCCATGTACCTGCATCATCATCAACAAAATCAATTTAGTGTACCCTTTCAAATATTAATTTGGTGTTTTTTTTTCCTTTTTGGGCTGAAATGAGCCCGCCATTTATCACGTAAAAATGGCCAATTTAGCCCATTTCAGCCCAGTAAATAAAAAACAAACAAACAAACATCATAATAAATGATGACATTATAAGAGGGTGCCTGTTAAAGTTGTTGGGAGTTAAACTCACAACATAAATTATGATTTGACTGATACGCTTTTGAAACAACCCGCATGATTAAACAGGTCTGAGTTAATCTGACTGATATTGAGCCAACTAGGTATATATCGACCGATTTTTAAAATCAAGCAAATTAAGCTTAGCTATAGTGGTGGTGGTAGTGATGATGAAGATGAATTATGTACATACCTTCCAAGCATCATAACAGTAGCTTGAGGATTTGTACCAGGAGAGTAATTAAATGTGGACCCATCGATAACCCTAAGCGCGTCGATGCCAAGAACCTTATAGTCATGATCCACAACCATACCAACCTGGCAGCCTCCATGGTAGTGCCATATAGTCATCACTGTATCCTTACAAAACTGTTCTAACGACGTCGAAGTGTTATCGTGCTTTGGTAGCAAGTTTACAGGAAATCCTGCAGTCATGTTGATGAGAGTTTTTAAGGAGAGGAAAGGGTACCTGCAGTATGTAAAATCATACACATTCAATTAATCTAAATGAATTATTGTTAATGAGATGGAGTTAATTAATTTACATGCAATTAGGAGATGTAATTAGCTAGCTAGCTAGGGTACCTGAACTTGGAAAATGCATTGGATTCGACGACTTTCTGAATCGTTTTAACGCCATTAACGCACCTTTGAAGGTCTTCAGGTTCCTTGAAGTAATTAAAAGTGACTATAGGGTTGGCATTAGGGTTCCTGTTTTGGAGCTCAAGATGACCAGTTGAGAGAGGACCCATGATTTTCTCAAGTATGAATCCTCCTCTAAATACTCTAGAGTCAAGACCGTTCATTGCTTCCACAGCTTTGGCTATGGCTTCTGCTGTTCTTTGTTTTGGTGGCACAGTGGAGAGTTGTCCAGTCTACAATAAAACAAATCCAACAGTAAACCATCAGGACTAGTCGACTCAGTAACTAGGTGACTCAGTGACGAGTCAAAAACAGAATGGTCTGAATGGGCTTAAATGGCTACCTGAGGTGAGAACATCCCGAAGTTCCCTTGAGCCTCATTATTAGCTGCAAAATTCCTGCCGCTTGCTGCTTCAATGTAGCTTCCGAATTCTGTTATACCAACAACTTGGATGAGGGAGGTTTCAACGTCGACAGGGGAAGGGACATAGATGGCATTCATAGGATTGTCGGACATCGCTTGACCAACAAGAGGATGGTCAACCAAGACCGTGATGTTGTGGGACCTGAGGTGGTCAGCAGGTCCCACCCCACTTAACATCAATATCTGAGGACTTCCCAGTGCCCCAGCTGATATTATGATCTCGTTCCTTGATCCTTTGTTTAAGTAGGCTTTATGCTTCACACCAGAAGCGTCGCGAAATATCACACCGTGAGCTACTGGCTTTGGTTTTCCTGTAATGACCATACAATTATCAATTAAGAACCATATTTGGAAATCTGATTTAAAATCACAACCGAATTAACTTGGTCTTTACCGAACTTGGAAGCTTGTTGACCGAGTTGACTCGATGTATTTCAAGTCAACATTTGTAAATTATAACCACAGTTTGTTTGCATAACTGTGGTTAAAACTATAGCTTTAGATCACAATTTTTTTAACCATGATGAGTTTAAACCACGGTTTAAAAATATTCATTTTTTTGCATTATTGAGGTTTTAAAAAGGATCTTGTGAACTACTAAGAACCCTAATTACGAATTTAATTAAAAACTAAGGGCTCGTTTGGTTCGCAATTGGAAAACATGTTTTCAAAAACTAATTTACACCAAAACTAATAGGCATTTTGTATTATATCCAAAACTGTTTTAGGATTTACAATAAAATCATGTATGATTTTACAAAACAAAAAAATGTTGTTTTCTTTGTTTTCAATAAAATCATTTAGGATTTTATAGTAAAGTCAAAAAAATAGTTTTAGATGTGATACAAAATATAGTTAATATAGGTGTAAATTAGTTTTTGAAAACAAGTTTTCCAATCGCGAACCAAACGGGCCCTAAGTGACTAACAAAATTCTTACCTTTGGTCCTAAACAAGATCCTGTGAACTGTAGCATGTAGTAGAACAGTAAGCCCTTTCGGATTCGCATAATGAAGTAAATCAGCCGCGGTATGTCGATGCCCATCGCGATCAAATATTGAACCACCAACTTTTGTACCATTTATATGATCAAACGTAAATCCATTATTAGGCAAAACACCAACTTCAAGTAATCCATCTCTCACCGCGGATTGCCAACCTAACATCGGCGGCTCAAATGCCACCATCTTTTCCACCCATTGATAAGATTCATTAACAAGTTTTCCATCCCATCCAACAGCCCTAACATAATTTGTTGACGCGCGTGTGTAGAATCCGGCGTTCAAACAACTCCCACCACCCAAAACTCGTGCACGTGCGTTAATTACGCCGTCTTCTGATATAAAGCGTTGCGAAGGTGATGTATTGGAGAGGTCGGAGAGAGCAGCACCAAAAGAACTTAAATTGGTTATGTTAGGGTTTCCATAAGGAGAGCCTCCTCTCTCAAGTAACAAGACTTTGTAGTTTGAAGAGAGAGTCGCGGCTAACGGACAACCGGCCGTTCCTCCTCCGACAATGATGTAGTCATAATATGATACATCCGGGGCGGATGTTGCTTGTTGAACAAATGTATAATTTGGAGCTGCAAAAATAGAAATGACACACATGTAATATGGATGCCCTTTAATTTTCACATAATAATTAAGCATTTAGATTGTTCGCGGATTAATTAAAAAAAAAAAAAACAAAAATTCATTAAAATTTTATTTTTCAAAAATTACTCAATAAATTAAAATATCATCACTTTTTGTCCAAGCTTGAAATGACAAACCCAAATTATACCAGTACCATATTTTTAATTATAATGTAGAGAAAACCTGAAGATCTTCGAGATGATCATTTTTGTGTGAATCTCGAGGACAAAGACCAAGATAACTACCAAAGTGTCAGGTACTAGAAGGGTATCTACGTGTCTTACTCTCATTGGATTGAAAAGAACTATATTTAAAACTACATATGACGTAGAATTTATTCTGAAGCTGAAAAAAACAGCCAATTAATTTCAGACTCTGTATTGGACTCTGTTTTGCAAATATTCAGATATATATATCATGAAAACAAAAAGATTCAAATACATGACTTTAATTAACAATATTGATCATGATCAGTTACAGAGAATAAATTAATAACAGAAGACCTAGAGAGAGACCTAGAGAGAGAGAGAGAGAGAGATCTAGAGAGAGAAAGAGATAGGTTTTTTTTCCTATCAAAAAAGAGATAGGTTTTGATTATACCTTGGTCAGAGTAGCAGAAGCCATGAAAGCTGAAAAGAATTCCAACAAGAACTGCACCAAATAATCTCAAGTAGAACCCAAAACTATCCATACTTATTAATGGGGAAATTAAGAATTCTAAGATATGGGTTTGTTAAATTTTTCTCTGGAAAACAAGAATCAATAAAGCTCCTTTAAATAAACTCCAATTACAACGATCATAACGCGCTTACTTTACAACTTACACCAGATGAGCAGTGCAAAGAACTCCGTATCGGATTTTCGGCGACAGATTTGATGAAAAGAACCGTAATATATAATTTAACAATTTCAAGATACACCCATATAAAGATTCAACTCTCTTTAAACTTGCTGAAGTGCAAAATGCATGATCATCAGACCTCTTTCTCTCTCTCTCTCTAACTCTTTCTCTCTCTAACCTAGTCACTCACTCACTCACTTACTCACATTGAACAGTTTTTCATGCAATTCCTTTTATTTAAAGCTTGAACTTTTTCGGTTCATCTGGTGATGTGGGTATGTTTTGGATCCCAATTCGTAGATATTAAATGAAATCTGTTGAGAGTGTTAGAATTAGATAGTAGTACTATTAATTGCAAGCACCTAATTAAGATCTCCCCATCTACCCCCTTTCATTTCCATGCCCACATTTATACATAGGGTAGTACTTTGATTTGTGCTTCGAACTCTCCAACTTATCTTAATTAATAACGGGCCTAGAAATTAAGAGACCTAAATTAAGTATGAGCAGTGTTAATTTTCAGTACTCTCCATACTCCTAGGAGTTGGGTTGTTGTCCAACACTACCCACTCAAAATTGCGTGCCAATGAGCATAATCTTTTTTCTTTTTTCTTTTTTCTTTTTTTTTTGTTTAAGTGAGCCTATTTTTTATTATTAAGACGAGAGTTAGTGGTTAATTATTAAATGGTAAGGTGCAGGTTTTGATCCTAGGTCCTAGGTTCGAGTCCCAACATTTTTACCATCTCTATTGAGAGGAGCCTACTTGCACCGAAATTTATAACCAGGTTTATGCAATCTAAGACTTTACCAACTAAACTAGTTAGATTATTAACACATATATGTTGAATCAAGCCTTCTTAATTCTTAGCAATTTGGCACACTAGTACAATAAAATTTAATTGTTTGTTTATTTTTCTATTTTAAATGTGTGTTTTTTTTTTGAAATATTTAGTAAAAAATAAAGAATTATTTGGATAATAATATGCTAATTATTTGGGTTTAGGGAATATTGTGGTATAGGGAAACTAATCATCACGTACCACAGTATATCTTCTTGAGAATGTGCCAATGGCATGAAAAGGCAATCATATGATTATCTAATTCTTTGCAAAACCAACTCCCAGGAGTAGGGAAGTTGCATGCACTCAAAGTTTTTATTAAAAGAAAATGAGGCTGCTTTAAGTACTAGAAAAAAAAAAAGAAAAAAGATGGGGTTTAATGAAATTCAACTACTTTTTGTAAGAGTAGTTAGACCCCTTTAAAATCTCTACTTTTTATATATGTGGATCTTCTTCTTGGTAAAGAGACTACTGTTATTAAATTTAGAGTGGTTTAATTTCAGTAAGGTCTAACCTACCAAAACATTAAAGCTCATAAAAGACTATGCTTTTTATATTTGGTACTGTACCATTTGGTTCAATTTTGATGTCATAGCTAGAAAGTCATAAAGTTAAGTTACTTTTCTTTTCTTTGTCTATGTTTCTTATTTTTTGGGTGTTTATTATAGCTAACTGGCCTGGGATTATTGAAAAAGAAAAAAGAAAAAACACCATATTGATCCAAACTCGTTTCTTTTTTCTATATTTCCCATAATCTACCTTTCATTGATTGCATGGTCATAGGTGTTTATTATAGCTAATTGGCCTAGGATTAAAAAGACAAAAAAAAAAAAAAAAAAAAAAAAAAAAACCCCATGGAAACAAATTCATTTCCTTTTCCGAATTTCCCATAATCTACCTTTGATTAATTGCATGATCTCTAGCCGTTGGATGTGTATAAAGTGGTAGATGGACCATTGCAGAGCGTCACTCATAGATTCCTAATTTCCATTGTTTATGGTTGTTGGATATTTCTTAAACAAAAACTCTGAATTTTTAGCGTGACAGAATTGATGATTCACAGTTGATTTCCACTGATAGTCTGTTTGGACAAGGGATTTTAAGGAGGGATTTTGTGGGAACCAGGAATTTTAAGAAAAAATATAACATGATTTTTCCACCAAATCTCTGGACCCCACAAAATCCATCCCCCAAATCCTTTGTCCAAACAGACTATGATATTATTCGTGAATTGTGAAACCCGCATGAAAATCCTCAACACCATAAATTATAATTTTGTTGCTTGCCACATAATTTATTTATTTTTTCCATCCAAGTATACCTGTTGTTTCTTATAAATACAAATTCGTAATACATATTCTTTATCAAGATTTGTTTGAACATCATTGATGGGGTGTTTTTTTTTTGCCTATGTCACGAGTTAGGGCGAGATTGATCAACGGATTTCTGCGTATATTGTAGGTTGCTTCAACAATATTATGCATAAAATTCCTGATTCAAACTTTGCAAAAGTATATTGATGATTATCGGTTGATTCACTTAATTACATATTTTCTAACTACGATACTCGGAATAAAGATAGAGCCTACGAACAAGACAGGACATAATAAACCAAAACAAACAAGGAACTCCTGAGTGCCCCTGACTCTCAAAGATGCGAAAGCCGTTACGCTAATGCGTATATATTTTCTTAGTGGGGACTTAGGAGGACGGAGACCTAGCAGTCCCCAACTCATTTCCCTTTCATTTTGGGTCCAAAGTTACACTTTAAGGTCACAACTGTGAGTACTCACAGAGACTAAATCAATTTTTTTTTTTTTTTTTTTTCGTTTTTGTGCAGAGGAATAATAACTCCAGCAGTTATTTCTATCTGCAAGATGCTCCAAGTGTAGTTCTTCTCTCAGAATTTATTCAGCTCTGAGAAAAATGCTCTCAATGTTATAAATTCTTCCTAGTTCAAGTAATGATGGTGTACGAGGAAAATCCGCAGCTGAAAATTGGGAATTTTATGTCCGTAAATTTGAAAGCTTGAGTTACCCGAACGGTCAAATTTGAAAGCTTGAGTTACCCCAATTTTTATATTTTTTTAAGTCAACGTTAACACATTTATCTTGTGTGAATTAACAGTGAAAGCTTGAGTTACCCGAACGGTCAATTAAAAAGTCTTCCTAGTTCTAGAACGTCTGGAGCAAGCGAACGTGGTTCGAAGCAGGAGCCCAAAGTTCAAAATAAATAACTGAATGTGGCAACTAGATGATCACATGCTTGCTTAATGTAAATTAGATTTCGTAAACTAGTTTTTGAATCGCATACCAAACGTATCCTAAATGCTCATATTCAAAAAATATTAAAAACTAAAGAAGAAAATTCGCATTTATAATCTATTTTTTATTTGTAGCAATTCATTTCTGGTTACATCGTCGCATACGAAAATACCAAAACCAGAACCAGTTATAATAATAATGGTTCCAATTCCCAGCAGTTTTAAGTTCCCATACTTAAATATGTGAAAGAGGAACTGAGAAATTGGTTCCGTTCGGTTCGGTTTCTGGTAGACGGGTACGGGTACCCAATGAAACCCCTAATCCGGACCACCGGATCCTTAGATAGCAAAACGTAAGTAAATCCTATATATTTTATTGTCTAGCTAGATTAGACTTAGCCCATATCAAGGCCGATTCAGCCAAATATGTTCCTTTGACTCACCAAGATTCGCATGACTCGGTGATTCACACGTTAGGGCCTGGCCTGGCCTATACTGAGATGACTCGCCCATTTTCAAAACCAAACTGCTCATTAGACTCGGAGCCAAGGAGGGGGGAGAAAAAAAGGAAAAGAAAGAAAAAGGTACCAAAATGTGAAAAGAGATTTTTCATATTAACATTTGATATGAAAAAAATTGAGGGCCAATCAATAAGAAAAGTTTTATCATATTAACATTTGATACATAAAAAATAAAAAATAAAAACAAATGACCTAGAAGGGAAAAAAAAAAAAAGGAGAATTGCAAGAAAATGGGGGTAGAACTAAGGAGATTTAAAATACAATGGAAATAAATCAATAGAGGGTGTTGTAGGTGAAAAAAGTTGCAATAATGGAGGCTACACAAATGAGAAGTGAAGGACCTAAGGTGATATTCAAGAGCCGCTTCTCACCCAAGTACCCAGCCAATGTTATTGTACCATCTGCCACCACCCTAGCCAAGGTCCCGGCCTCCGTCGACAGCAATCCGCCATTGTAGGTCCCACGAGCTAGCCTTGATGACATCACTCGCGATAGGAGCGATAGGTTCACACCTGGATTTTTCGAGAAATGTGGGGAAAAAAAATTAAAATGAATGGAACACAAGCTCGAGTTGGGTTTTTAAAGTTCTCTTTGGACCTGACTGACACTCAACAAAGCCAAGTGAAAACTACAGACTGCAAAATGAATAGATAAACAGATTACCTTCAAGAACTTCAGCAGACACGAATGTGATAAGTGCTGAGGTGACATATTGAGGAACAGAATAGGAGCCTACGACATGGAAGCTTAGAACTATACCGATGCATACCATAATTTCAGATGCCAATAAAATTTGCCTGCAATAAGAAATCAATGGTAACAATCAGCAACGGGTATTGATTACAATAAAAAATCAAACAAATGAACAACATATCTCAGTTATATTTTGGTCACCACGCTTAACAATATAAACTTGTGACAATAAACTTCCAGTGGTAAAACCAGTGGGTTATGGTTAAAGATCAGAGTATTAGAGTACTATATGGAAACCAGGAACACTTGGAAGTTCCATAATTGATTTCATTCTCTGCACAACCAACTTCAGATATATGACAAGTCAATTTTTTCATAATCAACCACAAAAAGCATTTTTTTGTTAAAGATTTGTTCCTAGGTCAATCTTTTGATCGGGTCGTGCAGTCCACAAGTTGTTCAAAAAGCACTTCTACTTCTTAGAAATTATGTGATGTAAATCACTGTGCGGCCCACATGTGCATGACGCACATTAGTTTAGGATCTAGGGTAAATCATGGCAGCCAGCACATTTTAGTTAAATTATTTTTAGTTGTTTTATTGATTTGGAACTCTTAATATTTGTTACCTATTTTATTAGGATTAGAATAGATAGTTGCTTATCCTAGATAGTTTCCTTTTTTTAGTTGCTTATCATGAGTATTTGATTTTAACGTTCCGAAAATCACATCATTACGTCATGAATCAGGATAATTACTACTAGAATGTTATTTACTTCCTATTCCTTAACATGAATAAACATCATAAATCCCTAATATTTTTCCGCTATCCTCCTACATTTTTCTTATCTTTGTCATTTTGGTTTAAACCCATGTAACAACGACACTTCACTTTTGTGGATTTTTGCCTTGTCGACACTCGTGTCTGACACTTGTGGACACTTCAATGGGTACTTGCACATAATAATGTTAAATGTTGTCTGTCTATCTTGTGTGCACTTGCACATAATCGTGTTAGAACATATTGTATAGTTGTATGTCAACCTCTATTGTGTATTATGTAACAACGGTGGTTCTAAAAGTACATATCATAACTAAAAATAAAGCATATAATAACTGACAAATGAACAATGTATGTGAACGGCCGTGTCCGCAAGTCACCGTGTCGGACACCGACACCAGTACCAGTATAATTGTTGCATAGGTTTAAACATTATTGACTAGTCTAATTAGAACTTGTTCTACTTGGCACAAAAACAAGGCAAAACGCAGGTTGACGTCATTGGGGAGTTTTTAGATATTGGATACAAGTGTTGGTTGGGCCTAACAGAATAGGATACTAAAATTAGTATTAAAAAGAGATACAATGATGGAATTCTTTCTGCTGAAAATTTACCTGTCCTCAAACATGTTGCTAATGTAGCTTCCGACAATGATATTTACTGGAAGAACAGTTAATCCAAGACATGCAAGGAAGACTGCCACTGTGCTGGTTGACCAGCTGAAGTAGTATGTGGTAATGACGCTGGATTCAGAGAGTAAAATCTCCATTGCATATTTGAGCATGAAATAGATCAACAATTGGACCTGAAAATTATTGAAACGGCTAAAGTGAGATACCTAGTACAATTTCAATAGTCTCTTAGCTCCTGTAACAAACATTCAAAAAAAAAAGTAACTAGTTGGTAAATATGCATATTGATAAACTATATCCGTATTTATTAAGCAAGTATAAACAAGAGAATGTAATGAAAATCATTACAACTCCAGATCAAAAGAACTTTAAGTCTTGAGCAAAACTGTATAATGTTTGATTCTTTATAAAAAATTATAGTTAAGAACAATACATTCCCTTGAAACTGCCACACTTGTAGATGCGTGAAAGAGACACTGATATACAGTAATTCTAAGGTCTTCTTACAAATGTTTGAGCTGCAACAGGGACTCCCTTCAGAAATCCTCTGTTGCATTCAAGTATAGTAGTATCCTAATGGAATCCCAATAAGTTTGGTTTCCTTTGTTCTTTTTCTTTTTTTAAATGGCAAAAAGTATATCAATATAGTTTCAGTCAAAAGTGACAAAAGGTTGATTTTTGCACTTTTTTTTTTGTGAAGTCTGATGAAAATTGGATAAAAAAAATGAGAAAAGGAATAAAAAAAAATATAAAAAATATATAAAAAAAGGAAAGGAAAAAAGAAGTATGATTTTATGTTTCCATGAATCATACTCGGTGTTAGTAATTGTAATATGCTTTCATAAACTAAATTGATATCTATTCCTATAACTGAATTGTACAATTAAAAAGGCTTATTCTCAAGCAAAAGCACTTAACAAGTTAGCCTGTTAGCTCGTTTGAATCTACTATCTATTCCTACCGAAGGTAGCTAACAATTGCAATGAAACTTTAACACCTAGGTTGGCAAGAAGGTAATTTCAAAGGTCATAGAAAATGAATGGTAATTACTAATTACTACCTTCAGAACCCCACAAATTTTTTCTGCCAATTTAACAATGATAAGAGTAGCAAGCACTTGAGTAAACATATGAAGTTATATGAGTTTAAATGAAACTTAGAATGAACTCCGGACCTTCACAGATGGCGTAAGTAACCTATAAGCTGCCCCAATTGAAGTAGCAGGCGCATGTGATTCTTCAGCAGCTTCTTCGCTTCCATCACATTCTTGATCACCATCTTCATCTTCTTCCTTCTCTTTTGAACTTAAGAGCAAAGGCTGTGCAAGACCATTTTCTAATGCTCCATCATCTATTCTTCCTGTCATAGTAGTATAACCAAGGTATATTAAAAAAAACATCATGATCAACATTAGGAAAAATACTTGAAATGAAAGAAAACTTGCACTATAGAAATAAGAATAAGTAGAAAACTTTTAGCCTTTCAACTAGCAAGGCACTTGTTTTAGAGACTTGGGACAAAAAGAGTAACTTGTGTGCAGGATCTGTGAATGGGACTGGCAGAAAAGAGTCAACAGGCTGTCTAGTCTGGGTTAGAGACGTATATAAACAACGTCCAAGCCTGACACAATTCAGGTCTCAAATTATATCCATTCCCTACCTCTAATGACACAAAACGAGTTTTCCAAATAAACACATATTTCTGCAATAAAGGCTGCTCTTGCATCTTATATAGTGTATGAGAGCCCTTCAAATAAAAGAACGATGTAGGTTAGGCTATCCCCAAGCCAAGGTCGCATGCTGTTGAGATTAACTCAAAATAAAAGAGGCTGAAGGTTATAAGCTTGTCTCAAAATCATAAGTGATCAGCCAAAAGAAAGTAGTGTATAGGTCCCTCCCCAAAAAGTAGGTACATTTTTTTTCATCCCTTTGCACATTTTTATATGGTTAAAGTCATCAGGCCACATATCAGATGTCAAAAGTTGTGTGTGTTTGTTATATGTATTATACTTAGGTAGAGGCACATTATATCGTTTTAGGGTAACAAAGATTCCTTATTTATTGACTGCAAAAAAAAAAAGATAGAAAACTCTACGTTTTTTTAGTAAGCAATTTATCAAAATATGAAGAACAGAGAAAATGTAAAATGGCTAAGGTACCCTATACCTAAGTACAATGTAAACATCATAATATATACAACAAACAGTATGCACTAGGTGAATGCTATTGCAAGGAAAGTCTGAACAAGAAAGTGCTTCAACAATTAGTTTTTATGGTGATTCTATACCAATTTATGCAAAGCCTTAAGGATGGCCTTGCCAATTCTAACAAGTAGGCATTTACTTCAACATTTGGTGTTTCGACAAGGTAAGCCTCCAATAAATGATTTCTATTTACAAGAAAAGCTATTTTAATAATTAACAAATCCTTTCATTAAAAAAATATATATATAATTAACAGATACTAAATCTTTAAAATCCTGAGTAAGAAAACCATTATTAGATCTATGCATGGTCAACGCAGATGCAGTGTAAGATCATGTTGTTTCTCAAACAGAAGCATCTTAACATATTGAATAAGTTTGTTTGATATATATTAAAAAAAAAAAATTTGTTTGAGATCTGAGTTTGGGTTACCAGCATCAGCTTCCTGTGGCACGGGATTCACTTCAGTCTCACGAGCAGGTTCTATAAATGAGATCCAGAGCCATATTGAGTAGATTAACCATGCCATTGCCATGACCCAGCCTGGTAAAGTATCTTCGTTAAATGTTAACTTGAAAATCTTAAAATTAGTTTGAAGCAAGCCAGCAAGAGCAGGACCACATGCCATCCCAAGAGCACTGGCACTAACAAACCCCGCAGAAGCCTGCATCCTTATTCTATGAGGTACACAATCACTTATATAACGCCGGTTAACAGCTCTGGCAGAACCGAATCTGAAATGATGATCAAATTTTATCATGTCAAAGTATATCAATTGATATAAATACAATCTAAACTACTACAACACAAATAGGCTTCAGAGGGATTTCAGTCTATATCAACCACCATAATACAACCAATAGAAATAACACTTTTCCTGTTGATAATTCAATGAGTTGTTTTAAGTACTCGGTTTTAAGAAAGTAAACCCAGGTAGAACTTTCTGTGTTAAAGTACTAATATTTGATATGGTGAAAATAATTGGATAGAAAATGGACAAAATGAAGTTTCAATCAAGTAACAGGAGAAACAATGAAATGCTTACCCACACAAAAGACGGCCAATTAGAAGAACCGCAATTGAATCAAGATCATATGCCAATGCATACAAAATATTCCCCACAAAAAGAACGATACTGCTAAACACAAGAGGTCTGAAGTATGATTTGTTTGACCACGCACTGAAATACACGGAAGAAAACACTTGTGCAACAGCCATTGCCCCAATCACAATACCACAAACTGTTGCTGCAGCTCCAAGGCTCAGGGAGTAGTTATCAGCTGTTGGGACAATAATATATGTGTTGACCATATACAGGAATGTGTTTGCTAAGTTCAAGAGAAGCGACATAAAATGATATCTCTGGTCATCGACTTGATCTTCAATTGGCGTAGGTAACTCATCTTGCATAATAAGCGCATGTTGTCCTAAATAGTGGAGGAAGTTTGTGGAATGAGTTAACCTATCTACAGCTGCTTTTATTGAATCAATAACAGGATCCTGCAAATAACATCATGAACAAATAATTTCTGCAATTATTAACCAAATCTTCAACCAAAGGAAAATCAAAGAACAATAAAATAATGGGATAAGATTTTAAAATGAAAAAAAAAAGTAATATGTAGGATAATTGAAATTGAATTAAAAACCTGAAATGAAATAGATGGCTGATCATATATTGATAAATAGCTTCCTTGACGATCCTGAAGATCTGCAAGATTGCGAGAAATGGCTCCTACAACAGCTCCAAAGCCCTGCATGTTTGTTCTATTGTAAGTCAATAAAGATTTCGTTGATGCAAAGATTAAACATTTCAGAGGCCTATTCATGTTTAGTATGGCTCTTATATACCGCTACTAAATGTTGCATCTATAAATAAAAAAAAGGAGAAAAAATGAAGAGGTGGAAGGGCCCCACTATGCTTGTCATTATTTTCACATTTTTAAGGGAAAATTGCAACTCTGAAATGGATATATTACCACATGCTTGAACACTTGTTGAAGCTGGGAATAAGGATGATTTGCTCGAGAAGTAACATAGTAATCAGTGAATCTGTAGCCAAAACGCTTATCAAACTTCTTCAGTATCTTACGCAGGCCAATTGCATTCATCTCAACAAAAAAGAGAAGCTTTAAAAGATCCCGTCCCACATCTCTATATGCTTCTCGTAGTTCAGCCATTTGGGATATATCTGGCTGCTGTAGAAGTTCTGCATGCCGTTCTCCAAGCTTGGCTAACCTGCTTGCAAGTAGCCCTTGTTGTTCCAAAAGGAATAGGACAATTTTTTCAATCTGAATAGAAATAAACCATCAAAACATACGTCATTAATTTTTAGTCAACTATTACTATGTTGTCTTTGTTATAGATGCCATGAAGCAGCACTAAAGTAGGATATAGAAATTCCAGTTAATTAAAAATGTTTCTTCAATAATGTAAGAGGTTCAACAGCCCACTGGACCAATTATTTGAGGCATTCTTAGACAACACAAATTCCATAATTAGGCATTAAAATTCCATCTCTAGGCCTCAGATGCCTATCAACAATAAAAAAATGCTTCAACTAAGTTCTGCTCTACCTGGTTATCCAGCATCCGGGAGAATTCTTTGAGGACATGACGGCGGTCTTGCGCTCCAACCACAAGTTGTTGAGTAAATTGCTTGACTTTCTTCTTCATTAACTTGTAGTTAATGTAATAGCTGGAAGTAACCAAATTATTAACATATTAGTTGATTTTTTGTTTCCCCTAAAACAAAATATATGAGAAAATGTTAAACGATATAATAATCAATATTTGGCTTGATCATTCAAATTTCACATATGAAAGTCATACTAAGATTTAGACATCTGTGGCAATTCAATAACTTGGAAGATAATGGTATTCAGTAAAGAAAAGGGGAATGCAATTGAGAAGAAAAAATTGAACGTAATCGAGGGGTTTACCACATCATTGAAAGGTATCTTCGGGGGGAAATTAGTATAATAGAAAAAAAAAATCATAAGAATGTCAATTTGGAACAATTTAAATAAAATATGAAACAGGTTTTGTGACTGTTTCCATTGAGAAGTGCTAACCAAGCCCATCGGCTCTCCCGCATGAAAGAACCCATTTGGTTCAATGTCATGTCAAACATAGAGCTGCAATATGCGACTAAATCCAATACAGAATGTGCCTTAGCGTTAGCTTTTCTATGAAGCTAAGTATGGAATAATTGGTTGTATTGAATGTACTGTGACACAAGAAAACACATTTCAAATCCAACCAAGGCACAAATATACACAAATAAAGGAGCAATATACCAAACCAGGATGTATTCCTTAGTCCTTACTGAAAGATGGCTAATGATTTTTTATCTTTTACAAAATAATAAAAAGAGAACAGCATCCACAAAATTACGATATGCAGACTGATATAAAAACATACCCTTGCCATTCTTGAATCTGTCTCTCCTTCAACTTTTTCCCAAATGCAACCATCTTTCAGTAAGCTCTGTAAAGATATAAATAAAAAATATAATTATAAGAATAAGAAGAGTTTTTTAAATAGATAGAAAAGAAAAACATTATTCCCAACAACATACCCATAATAAAGCCAATAAAATTGTCATTCAGGGAAAATGATGCCGCATCACAAATACAAAAACGTAACATAATTTGATGAAAGCCATATATTTAGCATTTTGTTTCTGCTGATTATGTCAATACAGAAAGTATTTTAACATGTAACAAATATGCAGCTCCACTACAAAGCACAGTAAACTATCATCATTTTGGTTCAATATGATTAGTGAGGATGCACTAAGGATTCACATAAGAATGTCACTTTAAATTGCAACTATCATCTTACATTTTACCTGATGGACTTTTGTTTTTTTTAAACATTAGATTAGATTCAAAAGAAGATAAAGAAAAACAAAGTAAAGGAAAACAGATATACAAACATGAACAATGTTTGTAACTAATGAGGAAAAAGAAAGGAACAAGAAAAAAGTATGATAATGTCAAGATTAGAGTTCATGGAGTATATTTCCATATGGTTAATTTGCCACAATTTTGTTTTCTTACAATTGCCTATCAGCTCTTCATCACTTTAATCAGATCACACTGATAAAAAAATAAAAAATTACATTCCTTCCATCGAATAATGCTTTCTAGGTTTTTTTTTTTTTTTTTGGAAAGGATAATATTATCTGTTTACACTCCACAAAGCATAAAAAAGCAGGAAAAAAAATAGTCAAAAGTATTTTTAGTATAACAATTTTTTTTTCTTTTTTGGTAATCAGAGTTTTATTGGAAAAAAAAACGCCCAAAAGGCAAAAAACTAAAATACAAATACAATTCTGATCAAAAAAAAATACAATGAAAATACTATGAATCAGCAAAAGCGAAGAAAAGGTAGGAGAGAAAAATAAAAGTTATATAAAAGAAAAAGAAAATAGGAGAACCCCAATTACAAAAAAATTGTCCATAATAAATTTGATCAATCTACTGCAAAACTTCTTCCCACCTTACTAGAAGAGCTGGTTTTTTAGAGAGAGATAGATGTGTAACGAATTTGAATTTCAAACTCGGATTTAGACTCAATCAACACTAAAAATAAAATAAGAATCACCACAGACCCAGGTTGAATCAAAATGCTAATCTATATGAATCCGCAGTCTACAACTCAAGAAGATACTGTAAACCGCATTATAAAACAGAGAACGAACTAAATTATAGGTTTTAAGATCCATAAAAACACAAAGTAAGATCCAATCTTTGTTAATGCGATTAAAATTAAAGAAAGAGATAGAAAAAAAAAAACCTGATTCAAAACCTTAATAAGTTCTTCTGAATGTTGATTCGACGAACTTAGATGACCATCAACAAACAGAGAAAAAAATCCAAGCTTAATCTGAAAAACAAAACTAGATTCATTAATTCATAAACAATTCTGAAAAATTGATTTAACATAGAATATTTTACAGAACGAAACTTACCTGACATCAAATGCATACGATTTTGAATCTTCGATGAAGAACTCCTGTTCTCACAGAACACAAACTTCTACTTCTGCTGTCGATCTTTCAGCAAAAAAAAACTATCTGGTTGAAGAACAGAAAACAATGTCTACAAATAAATATGAATCAAAATGTAATAAAATGACACTGAATTAGGGTTCCATTCTGGATTTTGTTTCAGCTTTTTTCGCTAAATACCTTCCAGACTCCAGAGGTTGGAGGTATTGAAGGCACTATATAACGATTACGATTTACGAAATTTGTTTTTTTATGAATTACTGAACAATGATAATGACAGACGCGTGTTGAACAAAACCACATATGTCAAATCCATTTTATTATTAGGCAGACATTTTAGACGTAAAAAATACCTAAATTTCCCAACCACAATCATCTCTAATATTAGCCGTTAGATCATTAACAAATTAACAAATAAATTTTTTTGGAAAGTTTGTTTTCTTTATCTTTAATACTTAAAAGGAACTCCCAGGTCAAACGAGTTGGAACAATCAAGCTAGGTTTGTGCCCATTTTTCATTAATGCCAAATATGTATTCCAATCTTTAACATTCGGTTTACATATGTCAGTGGAGTTGTATGAAGATGATCCAAGAATAAATTTTTTATAATGATGATGTTTCTATCATTTTGATCAACATCAGCTCATAGATCATCTTCACATGAGTCCACCTAATTATTACAATATAATAATCTCCATACAATAATCTGTAGTTGGAATTCATAGGATACAAGTTTTCAAAATTTTTCTTTTGGTTGGGACAATCTTATTATATGATGTAGAGCGCTTTTCTTTTTTTGGGTTTTTCTTTCTTTCTTTCTTCTCCATTCCTTGTATTCTTTAGCTTTAGTGTTTTCATTAAATCATCTTATACCCTAAAAAACTAACATAAAGAATAAGTTTAGCGTAAAAAAAAGGATAATGCTATACTTACAGCATAATTCTACAGAAAAACCTACAGAATAGAAATCTGATGGTAGTGTGTATTCACACTCTATATACAACACAAGTGTGGATCATGTCTATGTCATGTCGTATGCATGTGTCTCCTAATGTTTTAGTTAAAAAATTATATTAAGCAAAATAACAGCGGTGTTTATGTCCATGTCCGATCGTTATGCATGTGCATCGTAGTTGGTTTGAATCCATCCAAACATGCAAAAAAAAGTGTAAGAATAAGTAAGGTGTGTAGAGTAAAATATTTGGGTAAAAGTAGAATTTCTAAAGGAAAAATTGAGATTCCCTTGCTGAGTTACAGGGCGCACCACTATCTTTTTTTCTTTTTCTTCTTCCTAGTTGCAATCTTATATTTAAGTTGATATTATCAAAAAATTTAAAAATAAATATAAATCATTAAAATCCTATTCAAAATATTTATCTCATTTAAATAATAAAAAGATATATTATTTTAGAGGTAAAAAATAATAATATACAAAGAAAATATCATTTATTAGGATTGTAATTGGATTTATTTTGGAATTATCACAAATGTCTGTCTAAACATAAGGTCATAAGACTCTTTTTTAAAAGAAAAAAACATTTTAAAACAATTATGATTTATGAAGTATTCATAAGCAATTTTGTACTTTTATAAATAAATAAAGGGTTTTTGGAAAAAAAAAAAAGTCCTTGTAAGAAAAGTCATTATATTTTTAATCATTTTTTATAAATTTAGTCATTTGTTTTGGACATAAAAATCATAAAAGTAGAGACTAAATTTATAAAAAAGAATTAAAAAAACAATGATTTTTTTTACAAGGATTTTTTTACGTTTTCTAATAAATAAATGATAAGAAAAACTCACAATATAAATCTAATAAAAAGATAAAAAAAAAACCTAAATTTCCTTTAAAATATTTTCTTCGTCTGAATATAAAATGATGTTTCTGAGTATATCAAAATCTGTTAGAAATATTCACTGGAATATTCTTAGATATATACCATAATTCCACAAAAAGTTAAAGTTTCAGTGGGGAGTTTTTTAAGCCACAAGAGAAAAAGGTGGTTTTTTTAGCGGCAAAATCTTAACAGTTTAATAAGGAATATTTGTTTGGGAGTTGGGATTTCATTTCAAATTTAGACAACTTAACCAACAATGACTGTACTGATAGACACGTTTACTAAGAAATACGTCACCTCATTGTAGATTTGTAGCTATCAAGTAGTAAAAATTGTAGTGTTAGTGAGTTTATCTTGAGATACAAAAGAAAAAGCCTATGATAGTGGCTGTCTATCTGATCAAAAAAAAAAAAAAATGATAGTGGCTGTCTAAGGCCAAAACTAGGGTTTCAAACGAGTCGAAATTATTTGATGTGTCAAGCTATTTCGTTTGTAAGAGTGTTGTCTACTAGAACTGTTAGGAGGCATGTGCTAGTTAGCATATCATAGCTGCAGTGTTTTCTATTGACAACTTAGATGCTTGCTAATTTGGATAGGGGCTTAAATTTTAAAATGAGGTGATTTTTATATAAAGATGATCTAAATGGTGAAATGAACATCCTCATAAAAAATCAGTACTTGATAATCTCATGTGAACCTAATAAAAATAGTAATTGAATAAATCTCGGTCCAATATCCCTCTTCTTTGTCTATATCTCTATTTATCTCTACTCTACTATCTCATCACTATTTAGATCATCTTCTAATTTTTTTTAGATTAACTTTTTTGACTTTTGTAGTGAATTCCAAAAGGAAGATCCTTCAAATTCACAAAAAATCACTTTTTAATTTCATATCAGTTACTGGTAAACATAGCAAAATTTGATCTAATCCGCCAACTCTATCCTAACTCGATTTGTCTAAACATTAGGGTGGTCTTTTGTAATCCGTGGGTTAGACAAGTTAACCTGTGTAACACCCGAGTCACCCGTCATCCTATAAATTTGTATATTTTTTAAAAATTAATGTTAAGGCTTTGGTTTAAAGACTTTAATTTGCGATTTAAAAGTTTTAATTTTAATTTTAAACATTTATTTAATGACTAATTAAATTTTAGTTATTTTCATTAAAGTCATAAGCAATCTTGTTAGAATAAGATTTGAAAAATGAACCCATTTAGTAACCAAGATCCGGCTTAAAGTTGACCAATATGTATTCACCAACGCATGCTAGGATCGACCATAAGGTCCATAACTCTAATCCGTTTTTAGGTCTAATAACAGGTGTATGGAATTACCCAAATGTGTGGAAACTCATTTTGGGCTTGAAAGCGACTTCACATCCTTGTCTCCCTTTTCTTTATTTCACCTTTTCTCTTCTGGTTTTGGGTTATCAATTATCCAAAAACTGGTGGTGGTAGGATTTAGGTGGGCCATGTCACAGAATCTATCAACCTAGCAAGTTGACACTTGGCACCTTCTAAAAAGAATGATTTGAAAAACGTACGTTAATACAAAGCAAAATTAATCACATAAAAAAAAAATGAAGACTCACATAGAGTGTCATAAATCTTGAAAGAGTTGGTAGCTGAGTAACTCACGAACATGAATCCTTGTTAAGTGGGCCCAACTTTGCATGTGATTAAAGCTGTGGAAATCATACATGTCATGATTGTAACAGAAAACTTTAGAACACATCAACTATTTGGTGCATCATATTCATATATGGGTCTTGTTAACGTGTGCCTTTAGGGCACACGATAAGGATGTTTTTGAAGGGATTTTTTGCAAGTTACAGGTCTTCAAATCAGCTGAATTTTTGTAAGCATAATATTATCATTATTTATAAGATGTCCACAAAAAATTATCTCAATCAGAGACATATAACCCTCTAAACAAATCACTTTAAATGTCAATCGTTCATTCATACTATTAAAGTCTAAATTAAGTGTTCGTGGTGTTAGAGGGTGCTAGAGGACTCTGATTGAGCTGATTTTTTTAGATATGATCCAAGTAGTATAAATAACATACATATCAAAAAATCAGCCCAAACTAAATAAAACACAAAACTAAAAAGCTTAACATGTGCGCACATGTTAACAAAATCCTTCATATATAACACATTTGATTTCCCACTAAATATTTTGCATAAAAAGATGAAATTATCATCATAAAGAAAGAAAAAAAAAACGTGTGTCGTTTAGCATATAGTGTTGTTGTGGTCCATGGGCAATTGTCTTTTGTTTAATTTTTATATTTTTTAATTATAGATTTCAGGTTTTAATTTTTTATTTTTTAAAAATTGAGTCTATTTCTAAGTGATCAGTACCTCAATGCAAAAATAAAATTTGGTTCGAAACAATAAATAATAGTATATACTATCAACTATGCTAGCTAATGCATGCAATTATCAAAGCATGATTTTTTAATGGGATTAGTACATGGAAAAAAGATGTAAAACGCCCAAACTTTCATAATTTTTTGTGTGCCCCAAAGTAGGATATTTGCGCCCTCACCTTAGCCAACAATAGGTGTTAACATCTAGATTCTCACGGTAAGTTTTTTGGGCATAAAAAAACATGAAAAATTTAGGTGGTTCACATATGGATAATACTACATTAAAAAATAAATAATGCTAAACTTACAAGAGAAGAAACTACAGCAAAGTACATCTGACAGTGGATATGTGATTTTTACTTATCCTCGTGATTTACTCTTATTTTAAAATGATAAAAAATCTCTATGAATACACATTAATATTGGTTTTTATAGGGTGATGCTTTTACTGTCAAAACCATTTATAAGGGTAATATGGTAAATTTGAAATGAGTGCAACACAAAGAATATAAAATTAATTTATAACAGTAAGATGCTCAATTTTTTTTTTTTTTGAGATCTAGGGTATCCGGGTCTCTTAAAGCACCCGACTAGTCCTTAGGGTGTGAGCAGACCTCCCTATCCACACACAACTGGTTAAAATCTTATTGTGGAAGTGGCCAGCAGGAGGATCGATCCCTTGACCTCTATTTTGTGAGGTGAGCATCTTGACCACTTAACCATCCTCCAGATGGTTAAGATGCTCAAATTAATAACAAGAAATTCATGAAAAAATTGCAGTAGCTTTTAGTATTTTCCTTTTTAATATTCTATTGTACCAAAAAGTTATTCACTATTCTAATTTAATTCAAAATTTAAGGCTCTGTACAGTGGGACACCATAACACATCAAACAGTTGATTTGCATTTAAGTTTTCTGTTTTTTTGAGAATGTTCTTGGACTTGGTCTATGGGTCATTATAGTAATTTTGAACTCCGTATGGCAATTAGAATTTTAAACAAGGTTATGATTTATGATGGGACAGGCTTCACATGTGCCCTTATTGATTTCTCTCTTCGCACAATATGGTTCGCTAGATCGGCTGATCCGACGTAGGACCAGCCATAACTGTCCCATTCTTCAACATCCAAACTCGACTCGGTGGATCATATGCTGAGTCAGTACCAGGTCGGTGGGAATGGCGAACTAACTCAGGCCGATTCCCTACAGTACTATCCTAAAAGGAAATGTTTGTATTAAATCTAGAAGTCTGTTTTCATAACTAATTAATTTGTGGAATGTATAATTATATTGAAAAACTAAAATATTCATCGAAACAAACACGATACAATACAATATCAAAGTATTAAAATTGTAAAACACCAGAAAACAATAGGCAACAACACTTCGATACATTGCGATACATGCCGATACATTTCAATACATTTCGAAATATTCTTAAACATTCCAATACATTTCTATTTTTAAAAATATTTAATAAAATAAATAATTAAATTGAAAGTATCGTAAAGTATCGATTTGTATTGAAATATTTCAGAGTGTATAGAAATGCTTTGAAATATTTCGAATTCTAAAATATTTCATTTTGGTGTGTCAAAAATCAATACGAAACATAGATACATTCTAAAACAAAATGAGATTTTGAACCATGATTGGAGGACATACGCTTTGTGAGCTCATAATGAGTAGTCCGTCCCTACTAAAGTACTATTCATTCCTATTGACTTTTGGGTAAGTAAAGCTCACACACAAAAAGACAACGTTCTCCCACTTCGGTCTCCCTCCCTCGGATTAGAGACTGTCCACTACCAAATTTTGTGGACATGACAATTTCATCTACGTGTAGTTTTATGTGTTACAAAAAAAAAAAAAAAAATCTAAACAAAATACAAAATAGTAACAAAATTATGTGGAGATGAAATAAGTTGGATATATTTTTTTTTGTATAAACATAATATAGTGATTAATTTTAGATTTTTTGCAAATAACTGCGTTAAATTTGCGCACAAATTTTGGCTTCCAAATTTGAAAATTGACACTATGTAATTCGTTTTTTTTTTAATTATTAAAGAAAATGTTTAAATTATTAAAGTATATTGATTTTACGTCCAACATAAAGAAATAAAAAAGTTGCAAATTAGTTTCTCCTTAATATATAAAATCTCTTTCTTCTCAACAAATAAAATAATTGCAAACAAGTAAGCTGGTTTTTGTTGTAGATCACTTAAAAAAATGTAAATTATGGACTCAAAAAGAAAAAGCACCAGAATTATACAAGAGGAAGCTAAATGACAAAGTTGAAACAAAAACAAAAATGTAAAATATTATTTGTTTATATTAAAAAGAACAAAAGGTAAATCTATGTTTACAAATTAAATCAATTATTGTTTTGAGTTATCTTCACCCTCGACATGATCCACAAATTAAAATAATACACAATGATCGATCCAAAACATAATTAAATAATATTTAAATTAGACAATACTAGTTTTATTATAGCCTTAAACAATGGCCTAATCATTAGTTAATAATTTTTAATTAATAAACTTAATCATATAATCCGTATCTGCATGTCTGTGATCTCAAAGCAACATTTTTTAATATTTTTTGGGCAAACTTCGCGTTTATTAATAATTTACTATAACGTACTTATTGCATGGTGCATGTTAAATATCCTTATTAATTTTTTGCAAGTAACATTGTTAATTATATAAATGGAAATGACTTTCCAATAGTTATGCTTATTCATTTTAAAGAGAAAAAGATCTAATATGCCCATGGTTTTCTGACTGGGCCGAGTCGCATCTGACTCGGCCGACTTAGATTGGGCTCGGTCATCATCTACCTAATTATTCACTATCAAACTCAGCACGTTATGGACTTTGTGTGACTCGATCTTGAATCGCTTGATTTGGTTGGTTCGACTCGGTGGACTCGAACATCGTACTGCAATATTCTCGTCGGCGTGTAAGCCTTGGCACGTTAATTAATTGGGAACTCAAAATTTGTTACCAGTTTTAACCGCACTTCAAAAGTACATGAAAATGTCATTCGATGAATTAATGTAACAATTATCTATTTATATTATCAATAAAGGTATAGAGAGGCTGAAATTTGTTTATTTTAAATCCACTTTCTATTATAGAATCAAAATTCTTAGAAAAAAAAAAAGAAGCAAAAATTTTTGAATATTTTTGTAGTTTTTTCACCTAAAACATTTCTAAGTGTATTAATTTTAGCTAATATTCCTACTTCCTACCACATTTATTTTGTCGGCCGTGTTCTTAAGTTACAGGTTTCGATATACTGTTCAGACATATCTTATTTACTGTTAGATGCAATATTTCAATAGTTTAAAATATACAATCTTTATCACTTTTTAAATTAAAATTTTACTGCAATAGTTTGTTAGTTTCTCATCTTCCATTGAACTTAGATGCACATTAAGTTTTTTTTTTAATTGATTTATAAGCTGTAACATCTGTACATTCCTCTTTCTCTTTCTTGTGAATAAAATCTTCCATTGAACTAACACAATGACAAAAACTGTTGTGGAGGATATTCGAAAATACCTAGAGTTTATTCCTAAAAGTCTCTTAATTATATCTATTAACTTAATTATTTACTGTTTTTGTTACATCTATCTATCCAAAAACCCACTAACTAGATAACCCTAGTTAGCCCTCACATGGCTTCCTCTATTCTTTTTCTAAAGTATCCAACAAAAGTTGCAGTTCAACATATTGTTAAATATAAAATAAGCTAAGTGCTAGGAAGCTGATTCCAAATCATAAATAGTGAAGTGCACGGGAGTCCTTGACATGTGGGGTATATGTCTTTCAAAATTTTCTAGACTTTAGGTCTAAAATTTTCGAAAAAAAAAAAAGAAAAAAAATTCAGATTTAAAATCTAAAATTTAAAAATATGAGACATAACTGAATTTATAATTTTTTTTTGAAGGGTAAACCAGAGTTAAAGAGACCCAACCGATACAATAAAATATATCAAGGAGTACATCGGAGATAGGCTATACCAATTATATCATTAAAGACAATCTTTTTCGAATCCTCTACAAATGAACTAAGGCTGTATTTGATATATAGCATTTGAATTCTATGGAAATGGGTTAGTTCCCTGAAAATAATACAAATTCCGCCGTTTGTTTACATTTTTAATTATACGGAAATGAGGCCCATCTACTTAAAAGCGTGGCTAATAGTTAGTTTTTAATGTAATTCCATAGAATAAGCTCCCTTGACCCTCCCAAGGAATTAATTCTGCAAAAGTGGTGGAAATGAACCTATTTTCGCAGAACACAATTCGTTGCTATCAAACACAGCCTAAGAATAATTTCAACAAAATGCGCAGACGGATACAATCTAACTAGATGATCAGCTATTTTTATTTTTTTTTAACTTTTAGTATAGAAATAAGCTAAGGACTCACGTTTGTATAGTTTTTGAATGAGTTGACAAAGTCTGACAACACTAGCTCAGCCTTTGATACAATGACCTGTATATTCACTACTCTATTCAGTTTTCAGACTGATCTAGTGATGATCTCCCTTCACCAGTTAATTCGTAAATTCAAATCATTAACCCTTTGCGGTGTAAATAAATAAAATTAGTCGACAGCTATGAGACAAATAAAGAAAAATAAAATTTGGATTTACACACGTGGACGTGGTTAATATCAAAAGGTTGATAAAGGCACCTTGTCAACATTGTGTAAATTGCATTTATTTGATTTGGTCGTAAATTGACCCAATTTTGACTTGCCAATCGGACGGGACTCTTGTTATACACGATTAATATTTGTATTTTTTTTTTTTGTATTACTGAAAAACATTCAATACTTCGGAAAAATATATATTCCGAAGATCCTAATTTTCTCATTTTCCTTCTTGAATTGACATATTTGGAATTCTATGAAGCACTTAGATGACATGGTATATTACTAAATTTTTAGCATGCGGAGCGTGTTAAACACTAATTGCATCTAAATAGAATATTATATGTACGTCAAATTTTGAACCATATATATTACAAATCTTATGAACCAAATATATTGGATGTAGAGGCAGAAGATTGTTAAAAATCCTAATGTTTGAGGAAGAAATTGATGATTTTAAATGCTTAAAATTTCAATATAGGGTTAGAATGCATGATTTTCAAAAATAACAAACCCTACCCGCATTTCAGAAGATTGTTAAAAACCCTAGCAAATTCTTGGGGGATGGATGAGACTTTAGAGAGATAGAGAAAAAGACAAGAAGCAATGAAAGTTCCGCGGGTTGGGCTCAGGAAAAAAATAAATGCGCCGCCCTAATTGAACAGATTGCTAATCCATCTCATGGGGTTACTGGGGTTGTTAACTTTGTTTGCACTTGGGCTGGTTCTTGGTCAGATTTGGAATTGTTTGGGCTTGAGCCGGGTTGAGTAGGGTTTTGCTGTCAATCGAGTCCTGATTTGCGGCTATTCTGGTCATTGAATTTAAGTGCACAAATCTCAAAATTTTGAATAGTAATATTTTGAAGTTTGTTTGATTAAATAAAATACGTGATAAATATATGTACGTTGTTATTGACGGTTTTTCTGTATCCGTTGGAGGGTGCCTTTCCTACATTCGTTGGTGACGATGTTTTTAGCGGTTTCTTTACGCTTCTCACACGCCTACTGCGTGTATCTACGCCATAATGTAACGTGGGCAATAGTCCCGTTAAAAAAAAAAAAAGGTGATAAAATAGATAATTTAATTTAATTTTCTATGAAAATTTTTCAATTACTTAACCTATAACGGAACGGATGTGTGTATTAATTAAGGGAAAATCTTGATTTTGAGTTGAAGCCATCGGTCTGAATGTCCATTACGTTTTTTGACGGTCAAGAAGCGTCCTATAAAATGTCTCATTCAAAATTATGATAATACAGAAAGAAAATACATACGATTATAAACTATCCCTTAGGCACGTAGATGTCGTTTTTTTGATATCATAAGGCTGCTTTAGGTTTATGAGCACGTGCATTAATTATGGTGTGTCGTGTCCACATCAATGCATGATGCATCCATCTTCCTCCGACTTTTATTAGTATTGTATATGGTCCATCTTTTAAGTATGAAGGTACCATAGACTGGTGCATATGAGAATTAAGAATAAATGATGTCTTGGCTACTTGTTAGGATGGTTTTTTTTTTTAACCCATGTTAGCATGGTTTTTATAATTTAAGCCTTAATTGGTAAGAAAAAAATAGTGGGTGGAAATTAATGCAAAAGCAATATAGATGGCTTTTATGGGTTGCGAGAGAAATTCATTTGGACCAAATGACAAAAGCATAGGTAGCATGATGGGTTCCGCAACTAGAAAATACTGTCCAAATCATTTTTGGAAGGAGAATGGCGGTGGGTTCCACCAACCACATAAGCTTCTGGCATATACTCTGGTAAATTGTTGGTCCACAGCTTTTTTCTTAATTAAATTGAGTGGACGAGAATGACATGATATCAAGAGAGGATTATCTACGCACTCACAATAGATAATCATCTTGTACATGGGTCTTAGACCCAACGGTTATGCACCCCTCTTATGACTTCGGAGGTCTTGGGATCAAAACTCTTGATATGTAGTTTACCATTAGTTTGTCCCATGTTAGATTTAGTAGTATTTAGATAGTCATTCGGTGTCGGTTTCGTTAGTTTCGTTAGTGTATTTAGCGATGTTTCTACGCTTCTCACACGCCTTTCATGGTGTATCTTCACCTTCTTAAATATGTATCCTGGGCAATAGTCCCCTACTTAAAAAAAAAAAAAAAAAATTATGTACCAACGTATGCTAACCTAATTTGCATAATAAAAAAAAAAAAGATAATCATCCTCATAGGGAATCATCTCCATGTGTGATCTCCCGGATTGTGTAAAATGAATTTTTCTATAACCATTGATGTTGTAATAAATTTTAGATAGAGTTACAAGTTTTAGAATGATATAATTTTTGGTGAGGATGATCTACATGTCGAGAAGATCATCATACTAAAATTGTCCTTATTTGAAATATTTAAAAAGTTATTCAGTCACTAGTTAGAAAGAGGATAATCAGAGATACTAAGTACATTTGAAAATACTTAAGGTCGCGTATTACACGTGCCAATTATATATATATATATATATATATATAAAGTCTCACCATGATTTGTAGATGACTTGAAACCACAACTTTCTCTCTAACTAAGAAGGCTACAAATTAACCACTATACTAATTAAGGCAGTTGTTTTAATCCTCGATTCTAATCTTATACGTATAATAAAAGAAATGAACATGTCTTTTATTTCTTATCCTGACATACATTCATGTCGGTGTATATGACTCGAAATGTAAACGTTATTAATCGTTTATTGCACTTATTCTTAGGTCAATATGGACACCCATATTAAGAAATAAGAAAAAAAAACTGTACATATAATTAATTAATTTATCCTATTAAAAATTCAAGTAATTCATAGGTATATTTATATCATATAATTAAGTATAGACGTATGTACCGAAGATATGAAATTAATAACATGGTTTTATTTATATATTTATTTTTGAGTCGGGTACGTTAATGACCATAACTTGTTTGTTCTTATCAAAGTTTATTTTGGATGGACAGAGTTCTTATCAAAGTCTTTGCTCTTTGGTTTATAACGATATTGACCTCAACATCATACATTTATATATTAAGGGTGTTCTAAGAGACCGTGACATCCGAAATTTAACTACAATTATAACAAAAGAAAATAAAATAAAAATTTAAAAATTAACATTTCTAACAATTATTTCGTTGAACGCCATGACATCAACAAAATTACCCATTTTCACCAAACTAGTCGAGAAAATTTAATATAACGATCACGTGTTAGAGATTTCAAATAAAACCTAGAATGCATGTACAAAACACCAACTAATAATTAAGGAAATAAAGGAGTTCCTCAAATTCATGGTTAATTACTCTTGCAGTATCAAAAATAGAGATTAAACCAACAAACCAATATAACCAGGAGAAAATGAAATTTAAAACAGGAGGCATGCAGTAATTGACTTACATTTTTAAGGTATTTCGAAGAGCTCAGGAATTCATTGGTTGACCTCAAAACTTTGACAATAATAATGAAACCCAAGATTTGCCCTTCAATTTTTGCTCATTTTGAAGATCCATCAACTAGCCCTAGATAGCCTTTTTTGAAGAAATCTAACACACCTTAATTAGTAGCTGAGAGACCTGAAGTTCAAGTTTTGAACTCAAGATCCTCATTAGAAGTAGATGAGAGAGGAGAGAGGAGAGAGGAGAGAGGAGAGAGGAGAGAGAGAGAGAGAGTATTGAAGTGGTACGCTAAGTTATGGGGGTCCTTATAGCAGAGCTCAAAGTGGTACGTCGTATAATTAATGGTATAAATTTTTTACCTTCCCTTTTGTTTAAAAAAAATAAAATTTTAAAAAATTTCACAAGAAGGACGTGTTCTCTTTTTCATGGTTAGCACACAATGAGAACATTATGAGGTTTTTTTTTTTTTTTTAAAGAGAACATTATGAGTTCTGGAATTATTTTAAAAAATAAAAATTATGATTTTAAGAATTTTTTGTATTATTTTTTTTGGTTTTAGAAGGATGAGAGGATTAAGGAGACCCAATTCAAACAAACAAAAAACGAAAACATTACAATCTCTAATAGACTTTGATTATCTTGATTAAATCGTCCCCAAAAACACTCGGCAAAATCCTGAAATATATAGTGGGCGAATATTAGCAAGCAAGTTAGCCGGACGATAAATATGGCGAACATTAACTACATCAAATCTCAATAAAAATTTTCGAGTTAGCAATCCTGTTGAAAATATACAATCAGAGTGCTAAGTAATTGAGAGGATCCTTAAATTTAGGTATTCATCCCTGCAAGTGTTTAATACATCTTCTAAAATAAACATAACTAAAATCCATCTTTAAAAAAAAAAAAAAAAAAAAAAAAAAAAAAAACCCTAACAAGAGGCACACCATACAAAAAGATGTCCTACAAAAAGTAGAGGTACCCAAACTAATTGCATCAGGTGTTGGAAAAGTCCTTTCCTTTTCATCAACAAAATTCTAAAGTGAATCTTTCTGATCTTAGAACTATAATAAATGGGTAAGGTTATGTTTTAAGGAGTAGATTTGCAAGTTAGAGATCTTCAAATCAGTTGATTTTTTGTAGATATAATATTACTATTATTTTTAAGATGTCCACAAAAAATCAGCTCAATTATAGATATCTAACCCTCTAAACAAATCACTTTAAATGTCAGCCGTTCATTTACACTATTAAAGCTTAGATTAAGTGATCGTAGTGTTAGAGGGTGCTAGAGATATCTGATTGAGCTGATTTTTTTAGATATGGTTCAAATAGTATAAATACCATACATATAAAAAAAATAATAAATCATAAACTTCATAACATTGATCTGATTTCAATGTTAACAAAATCCATAATAAATTATTGGTTCTTTTTTTATCCAATCATAAACTTCATAACATTGATCTGATTTCAACATTCAATGAATGTAGACATGTAACTTAAGCCATTATTTTATGTCTGCAGTTCAATTCTACTTACCATTCATTCACCTAATAGTCTTTTCTCTCTCTCTCTCTCTCTCTCTCTCTCTCTCTCTCTCTCTCTCTCTCTCTCTCTCTCTCTCAGGACAGGTAGACCAATCAAATCAATCTGCCCAAGATTCATCAAACTAGGGCTCTCAAATGATCCAAGTGGACCCTCTAATTGGGTTCAGGGTTTCAATCTGTACCCGTTTGATTGTCCGGGATAAAAAACGGACCAGAACTGATTAAGAACTGGATTCAACCGAATTGTTAGTATTTCGACCAGTACTACGGGCCCCAATAGCTAGGAACTGATACTAATTTAGAAATATTATTATTATTTTTTTTTTTCCTCTGACTTTCAACAATTTTGCTTGCTTATAAGTTATAACCAACTAGAGCCGTAACCGATTCTAAATTAATTCCTTATTCCACACATTTGAGTATTGGAACCGAACCAACAAGAACTGAAACTGAACTAGTTATGGATTCGAGTAGTTCAAGAACCGTACCGCAACCGACCAGATGACGCATCTGTTAGTATTAGGGACCGACTGGGTGGGGCCGAGAAAGAATCTAGATACCAAAGTAAGTACTTGATTTTGGTCCATCTGGTGGTTGTTGTTGTTTCATTTCATTATTAAAACAAGGGTCTCGTTAACGTGTGCCCTTAGGGCACACGATAAGGATATTTTTGAAGGGATGTTTTTGTAATTTAGGGATCTTCAAATCAGCTGAATTTTTGTAAACATAATATTATCATTATTTATAAAATGTCAACAAAAAATCAGTTCAATCGGAGATATCTAACCCTCTAAACAAATCACTTTAAATGTCAGCCGTTCATTCATACTATTAAAGTCTAAATTAAGTATTTGTGATACTAGAGGGCGCTAGAGGACTCCCATTGAGTTGATTTTTTTAGATATGATCCAAATAGTATAAATAACATATATATAAAAAAATCAGCTCATTTGGACAACTTTAAAAAACTAAACAAAACACAAAGAAAAGCTTATCATGTGCCCTTAGGGCACAAACAAAATCCTTAAAACGAGACAACATGTCAACATAGATTCCAGGGTACCTATCCAAGTTTACCATTCTAGCTCTTATGTGTTTAAGGTTGACCTAATAGGGTTTTAAAAGGATCTTGGGGCAAACCGATTTTACCGTTATCCCACTTTTTATAGATGTGCTACACTCACAAATAATAATTAAGAACAACAAATTAACCACTCTTCATAAATTACGTGTCATCCTTTGAAAAGGATAAAAAGTTATTTAATTTGACGAAAAAGATAAAAATGTTATTGCATGTCACATGTGACACTAATTTAGTTTTATTATTAAGGTGAAATGTTATGTAACTCTGAATTTGCACTTCAAATAATACCTCAGATTATAAAAATTTAACTTTAGATCAACTTTAGACCTAAGTTAGATCGAAATTAGACTATTATATCAATTTTATAATATGAAGTATTGTTTGGGGTGCAATTTAGGGTCCCTGTAGCATTACTCATTATTAAGAGGGGGTGGCCATGATAACTGCAACTGCATTCTTAGGTACCCCATCCATACGAGTTTGTCATGCTACAGCTCCTGTGGGGAGTTACATCATTACCAAGCTCTCCTGCCTGAAACATAGATCCTCAAAAGTATATCCCTAGAAGATAAAATAAAAAGAAAAGACTTACGGCCCGTTTGGTTCGTGATCCAAAAACTTGTTTTCAAAAACTAGTTTTCACCTATAATAATATACATCTTGTATTACATTCAAAACAGTTTTATAATTTACAATAAAATCATGTAGGATTTTGTAAAACAAAAAAAAGTTGTTTTATGTGTTTTCAATGAAATCATATAAGATTTTATAGTAAATTCAAAATGCAATTTCAGATGTGATACAAGATATAGTTTAGTTTTGGTGTAAATTAGTTTTTAAAAACAAGTTTTTAAATCACGAACCAAACGGGTCCTCATTTCTAATTACATCACTACAGGTATGTTCAGTAGACTCAAAAGCCCTTCAATTTCTTTCCAACCAAATACCCACACCAACACCAAGCGCTTGTGTTTTAACGATTTTGCTGTGTTCAGCATTTTAAATTGTTGTGACGAAAATGGAATCAATAAAAAATGGGTATACAGTGCTTGTTTACCCAAGAACTGAACCAGATTGGAACTTATTTTTTCTTAGTTTTGGTTCCACCTAGTTATTTTGAGTACCCAAACAAGAATCCTTAGTAGATAATACATTCCAGTTCTAGGTATTTTGGTATTATTTTTCATAGAAATAGAACGATCAAAAATAAGAAATAGAACCAATCAAATAGGTTTTTCCATGTGCCAACTAATACAGTTGGTAGTGTCTCTACTCTACTCTCTACTATTTTTACAACAGCTTAGACTAAAAAATATAGATTTTCAAGTATGTGCAATGCACGTGTTCACCTATTACCAACTTGAAGAGATTCAAGTAACTTTCCCATATTCAAGAGCACAGCTTTTAATACTAAATTTAACTGATTAATTAACTGCATTTCAAATCTATCAACATTGTAACTGATAAGAATGAGAGATATCTTACGTCGACTCTGATTCACATTTTTACACTCCAGTTGGTATTATATACGCTTATCAATCTGGACATTTATAATCACATAAAGATGATTTAATAGTTGATGTTGATCTATAAGGTGCAAAGATCATTGTCATAAAAAAATTATATTCTCGTATGGGTCTTCTTTAAACGGGTTTATAGGCAAATGTAAGTAGATTGTAAGAATAAATTGTAGTAATTAATTTCGATTGAATCCTAATTTGTACAGATTTGTCTTCAAAAGGTTAAAAAAAATAAATTAACAAAAAGACTAAAATCAGGAAAAGAGTAATAAGAAAAATGTAAAGAAACTCCATAGGGAGAGACGGACGAGGAAGCTCAACATGATGATTCTCAGCCATATTGTAGGATCCTATGACATTATAATTCTCCAAAGAAGAAGACCCATTCTTTATAAACGCCTTCACAAGCTTTGAATATATAATCCTCATTGAATCCTGAAACTTCGTCTTCGACAAGACGGTCGTAGAGGAAATGGAAGACGACCCAACATCATCATTATCATCATCATCATCATCATCAATCTTTTCAATAGGATGATCACCAACTTTCGCTCGGCCGTTAATATAAGCCTTACAGGCAATTGAAATAGTTTCCGCGCGATCCCGAAAATGCTGAGCAACAAATTCTTCAAAATGCTTTGGTGGCTTTTTAAGAACAGCAAACATTGTCTTACAATTTAACAAAAACACCCCTTCGTTATAAGCCAAAGATATGTTCTTCCAAATCCACCAATTACTAGGTAAAAGTCCATTACCAGGTTCGTTAAAATAGGGTTTCTCGTTGAGAACTAGGGCTTGAATCGATAGTAAAACTTGTAAAACAGTCGATTCAGATGAGTTCCATCTCTCGTTCTTTCTGCCCATCCAAGTATTTAGAAGGCTTAAACAAACCTTACCATTATTGTACAGATTAGGGTTCAGTTGGAAGCCGAATGAGTGATAGTAAACTTCGGGGGGTACATTAGGGTAATCAGAAGGGAATTGAATATCGAAGAAGAAGAGACCGTCGTGGTAAGGCGTACCTGCTGCACCGATGATTACAGCTCTTAGGAGATCGATTCTTTCTTCGTAAGCCCTAACGTAGATTGAATCAGGGAGGTTCTTTTGTAGGATGCTCCATTCTTGCATTATTCTCTTACTTGTTTGCTTGTTGCTGGTAATTGTTTGATGATCCCGTGAAGCAAAGTGATGATCTTTAATTGATGAGTTGGTTTTGTTGTCATCTTGATCAGCTGTGAGGATGATATCAAATTGCTTGAATTCTCTTATGAATTTAGTATTCTCTTCTTTTTCTTCTTCTACTCTTATGCAAAACATCTTTTCATGATTTCCCATATTTAAATTTCTTTGATTCATGTTAATGTTCATCTTCTTCTTATACTTTTGTCTACTTAACAATTTCGATCCCATGCCGATAATTTTTTTTTTTTTTTCTTCTGATTAGGGTCTTGTATGACTGGACTTCTATTCCTACAAGAAGTGTAGATGGTAAGGTTTTTGTAATATTTAGTAGATCTCTCTGAAAAAATATTTAGTAGATCGAGAATTTAGTGGGGCCTTCTAGGTGCCCAACATTTTTTTTACCGGTGAGCAAAATGTAGTGCAAGTTATATTGCAAAGGCTATTTAATAGGGTATTTACATCAATTAAGAAATGACGCAAATCACGAGGGGTGTGAGATTATTTAAGAACCGTGGGATGACTTTTGCAGTAAGGTTTGCAGTAGAAAATGCAGTAAATTTAGCATTTTTGTTTTTTTACAAGGGTGCCCAACATTTTAGGGGTCCTAGTTTTTTTTTTCTATTTTATACATTTTTACCTATACTCTTTCTACACCCTTGTAATCCCTCACGAGAGAATCCATTGGTCATTGGTTGAATTGGTTTTTGTGCCAATTAGTGAAATACCCTCAGCCAGTAATTAAAACTAGTGAAGCACCCCTAAATTAATCAAAATTAGTGAAACACCCCAAAATTGACGGTTTCTGTCAATTACAAAATGCCCATATTACCCTCTACCCAACAACGTGTAATATATGTGATTTCATCTTTTAAGTTAAATCCAACGGCTAGGACTTAAAGTCCAAATCCAACGGCCCAGATATAAAACCCTTTTTATTTGCCTTTTTTCTTTTCTTCGTCAACCCTCGGGTTCCACTCCACCGGAGTGTGGCCTCCCACCAATCCTCTCCCTCTCTCTATTTTTAATAAAATTTATAATTTATAAACTCTTTTTAAGAATTACAAAAAACAAATTATGGGGAAATGTACATTAAAAACACTTTAGTTTGAAAAAATCACACTTAAGTCATCATTTCCAAACTAAATACAAAAACAACACCCTCCCCCAATTTTTGTCCAAAATCTCCAAAAAATACCCTATTAAATTCTTACTGTCTATACCATTTATTCTTCAATCTTGACCCAATAACATACAAAAATATTTTTGCATATGCAAAAAACATGCAAAAAATATTTTTGCCTACAGCTTTGAATAAAAGATTTTGACGAAATTTAAATATTTAGAAAGTATTCTTCGAGATATTTACTTCTCGCAAATTTTAATTTAAATGCAATCTAGATAAAATGTATATGTTTCTAAATATGCAAAAATATTTTTGCCTACTGGTTTTAGTAACAGATTTTGTCGAAATTTATATGTTTAGAAAGGAATCGTCGAGATCTTCACTTCTTTTGTTGTTATCTGAATTTGAAGTATGCAAATTCAAATTTTGATACAATCTAGATAAAATGTAGTTACAAAATAGTTTTATGTTACGCAAAAGAAATTAAATTTGCTTAATTTTTTTTTAGAAAAAATATTTTTATCTAGTATCATTTCGAAGATCTGGACGAATACTTTTCAAGAATATAAATTTTGTGAAAAATTGATTTGTATTTTTTAAGTTAAATAAAATAAAAAATGGGATGAATGTCTTTCTCCATAATCATATGAATTGTTTCTCAGAGGCTGGGAACTTCATGTGGAAGCTCCTACCTTTACACTCACTTAGTCACTTGCTCAATATGGAATGAACGTGGTAGATCAAATAACTTTTGAGGATATTGAGGACGCCTTCAAAATCATTCTCGAGAATAAAAGTTTAATATAGTTCGTGCTCACCAAAGAAAATTCTAGGGAGTCATCGTTATAAGGAATTGGTCGACAAATGGAGTGAGATTGAATCTAAGGTTACAGCTTGTTCATTTTTTTTTTTTCAATAAATTCATCTTATTATGATTAAAAAAAAGTAGTTAATTGGTGCTAATATGCACCTATAGCTAATGATAACTTTGAATTAGTCAAAGGACAGATTTATCCAAACTTTATTTTGGGACTAAATCGATTCGTATATTATTTGATAGACTAAATAGATTCAAATAAACTCATAATGGATGTTTGTACGCTGCTGAAATCGACATATGTCATTCTACGAAGAGTACTTAAAAAAATTTCATTACTATATTAATAATTATTATATAAGAAAAAGAAAAAATATAAAATATTAAACTTGGTTTAATTTCCTTTCAAAAAAAACTTACATAATTTTTAATGAAATTCTCGTGCATTGCACGAAGTATGAAGACTAGTAATTTAGGGTTTAAAGTTTATAATAAATCATGATTATAGGTAGGATCACAAGTAAAAAGATAATGAGTAGTATGTAGAGCACCCCAAAAAGAACCCAAACAATTTGGTTAAGTAACGGATTAGGCTCCGGAATCACAACTTGATTGTTAGACAAGTGATCATCCATATATTGTCTCCAACGTAATCCTCCAAAGAAGACCCATTCTTTATAAACGCCAGCAAAAGCTTTGAATATATAATCCCCATTGAATCCTGAAATTTCTTGTTGGCCTCGCCGCTGATGGTGGAGGAGAAGGAAGAGGAGGCTGTATTTTCTATTGGAATATGATCACCAACCTTAACTTTGCCATCAATATATGCCTTAGAAGCAATTAAAATAGTTTCAGCACGCTCACGAAAATGCTGAGCAACAAATCCTTCAAAATGTTTTGGTGGTTTATTAAGAACAGCCAACATTGTCCTACAACTTAACACAAACGTATCTTCGTTATAAGCCAATGATTCCTTCTTCCAGGTAGATAAATCTCCAAAATTATAACCTGGTTCGTTGAAAAAGGGTTTAGCATTAAGAACTAGGGCTTGAATCGACAGTAGTACAGTTGATTCAGATGGATTCCAGTTCTCTTTCTCTGTTCCATGCCAAGTGTTTATAAGGCTTAAACAAACCAACCCATCTTTCTACAAATTGGGATTCAATCGACAACCGAATGAGTGGTAGTAAACTTTTGGGGGTTTATTAGGGTAATGGGAAGGGAATTGAATATCGAAGAAGAAGAAGAGACCGTCGTGGTAAGGCGTACCTGAAGCGCCGATGATAACAGCTCTAAGGAGATCGATTCTTCCCTCATAAACCCTAACATAAATTGAATCAGGGAGGTTCTTCTCCAGGATCTTCCATTCTTGCATTATTCTCTTACTTGTTTGGTTGTTGTTACTTATTTTCCTATGATACCATAATAATGGTGATTGGATTGTTGTCATCATCATAATCATCTGTGAGGATGATATCGAATTGCTTGAATTCCTTTCTTCTAATATTGATTTGATTATTCTCTAGTACTTCTTCTTCTCCTCCTTCTATTCTTATGCAGATGATCTCTTCATGCTTGTCCATCGTCAGATTCCTTTTAGGTCCACGATCTTTCTTTTCTTTTTACAAAGAACGGAAACAAAAAAATAAATTGTTAAGACTTATGATATACATATGAGTTATACATATATAGATTTCTAGAATTCTTTGTATGACCGTAGTTCTACTCTTAATAGAAGTCTAGTTTGTAGGGATTTTTTAATATTTTTAGTACAGGGCCGGACAATGGCACAATTCTAATATTTTAAGGCCCCAATTCTTTTTCTTTTTTACAAGTGTCTTGAGCGTGTCTTCTATGTGTTCATTAAGGAGGGAGAGAAGTAGACCTAGCAATGCGTGAATCGCCCAACCAACCCGATACTAACTCGACCCGCCAACTAACTAGATAGGTTAGGTTTGATATTTTCTGATCCGCGAGTCAACCCGTCCAACTCTCGGATGACTCGTCAAACTGTGAACTATATATATTTTTTTAAATAATATTTTATTTTAAGTTTTTAATAAGTAAATTTTAATTTTTAAGTTTTAGTTATTTATTTAATCTTTTAACTAATAAACTTAAATTTTTTTTACTTTAATTAGTGAGTTTTAAGTTTAAAACACTAATTAATGAGTGATAAATAGTTTTTAAAATTTTTAGATTTTAGTTAGGGTCAACACGCCAACTTGTTAGGGTCAACCCGCCTAGGGTTAGGATTTAGAAAACTAACATGTTTATTAAACGAGTCAAGGTTATGGTTGATCAATATTGACCCGTTAACCCGCCAATCCAGCTAGGGTCGGCCCTAACCCTAACCATTGCCAGAACTAGAGAGAAGAGAAAATCATAGAGAAAATAAATGAATTTTAGTAGTTAAATTTTTAATTGAATACACAAAGAACAAAAAATTTGGATGTTAAAAGAAAAAATTTGATGGAGAAATTTAAAGAAGTAATGAGGATTTAGTGTAAAATGTCCATTGATCAAACCTATAAATCCATATTTCGAAAATTAAATTTCTTTCAGTAAAAAATAAATAGGTTTTTTCTTTTTTGTATGCCATATACTCTTTTTTGTGTCTGACATCTATTCCCATCTCCATTTCATTTTTTTTTTAAAACACTGGCAGTTTTTTTTTTTTTAACCTCGACAAGGCGAGGAGAAATTTATTAATTATAAGAGAAAAACATGGCGGGAGGGGGACAAAAAGCCTTGACCTCACCAAGACCTAAAAAGCCCAAATAGCGCAAAAACAAATAGCGCATATAAACGATAACGTCATGAACCTACTCCCTAGGAAACTAGGAGCAGGACACTCACTGAAAATCAGATAAGGAACGGGTTTTGCGGGGTCCTGAGGGGAGCAAAAGCCATAAAGTCCTTGCGAGAGCGGATGGCATAACGGTTTTTTATGTTAGAATCTGACCCATATTGAACTTCATCCATACTACGTCTTTCATCTTCGTTATCTGACTGATCAGTCTCCGAATAGTCTTCAACTACCTCAATAGACTTTAGATATAAATCGAGAGCATCTTTCTCATTGAAGCCTTCGTACATATCCTTCATATGATGCTGCTGATTTTTGTCGAAAACAGCTTCCCCCACCTTGTTATTGGTGTCCGAATTGCCCGCGTGAAGAGTGTTAGGAGGGCTGCCAATGGTTCCCTCGATCATGTCTCCACTAATATTTAAACAAAGGTTTTTTTGTTTAATGTTTTTGTGGTCCAGCCCATTAACCTTGTCAGTACCTTCCATACTATTTAAACAAACCTTATTTTGTTTAAAATTGATTTGGTCCAGACCTTCATCCGTAGCATGCCTAATATATTGTTCCCTTATCATATTATATCCATCTTTTAACAAGATGGCAGTTAGTACTCCCCACACCACACTGCCACCAGTAGTACAATCCCCAACAAAAAAACCTTATTCTACCATAATCACCACCACCCCACCTCCTCCACCATTACCATCATCTTTCCACAGGACACCACCACCATCATCATCATCCCACCGGGCAGTGACTTACAATGACAATACACCCCTATCTCTCTACACAGATGAGATAGCAGATGACCTAGAAATTTTTTCAGGCCATCATTTATTTCTCTCCCCCTCTTGCTTACCACTTTCTCTTACTGAATTCTTTCTCTCTCTTCCCCTCTGTTCCTCATCTCTTCCAGATCTACAAAAAAAAAAACTAGATCTGTAAAAAAATAATCAGGCCTCCCACCAATCTCTCTCCCCCTCTCTCTTTCTAAACAGGAACTCTATCGCTACTAAAATTTATAATTTATAAACTCTTTTTAAGAATTACAAAAAACTAAAAAACAAACCATTATCGGAAAAAGTGCATTAAAAACACTTTAGTTTGAAAAAATTGCAATTAAGTCACTATTTTCAAACTAAATACAAAAATAGAACCCTCCCCAAATTTTTGTCCAAAATCTCCAAAAAATACCCTCTTAGATTCTTACTGTCTAGACCATTTATTCTTCAATCTTGACCCAATAATATGCAAAAATATTTTTACCTACTGTTTTGAATAAAAGTTTTTGACGAAATTTAAATATTTAGAAAGCATTATTCGAGATCTTCACTTTTTCTTTCAATGTTACCTAGTCTGAGACTTGCAAATTTAAATTTAGATGTAATCTAGATAAAATGTATATGTTTCTACATATGCAAAAATATATTTACCTACTGGTTTTAGTAACCGATTCTGACGAAATTTATATATTTAAAAAGTAATCGTCGAGATCTTCACTTCTTTTATTGTTATCTCATTTTGAAGTATGCAAATTCAAATTTTGATGCAATCTAGATAAAATGTAGTTACAAAATAGTTTTATATTACACAAAAATAAATTAAATTTGCATAGTTTTTTATTTTATTTTTTTTAGAAAAAAATATTTTTGTATGGTCTCATTTCGAAGATCTCGACGAATGGTTTTTAAAAATATAAATTTTGTGAAAAATTGACTTGTATTTTTTAAGTTATGTCAATTTTATGTAAAAAAATAAAATAGAAATGGGATGATCACATATGTCTTTCTGCAGAATCAGGCTGGAAACTTCATGTGGAAGCTCCTACCTTTGCACTCACTTAGAGCATCCACAGTGGTATGGTAAAATACCTTTTTACCTTATTTGAGTTGAGTAGTGGGTAGGGAAAAATAAGAATTTCCCCCTACGAGAGTCCCAGATAGGCTAAAATTAGCTTTTTGGAAATGAGTCTGGAGAAAGATTTACGGGGCGTGGAGCAGAAACTACGTCCCATGGAGCGTAGAGGTAAGACCACGTCTCATTGTTTTTTTTTT
>MVGT01001384.1:14989-60953 GCA_002174775.1 Macleaya cordata | reverse complement strand
AAATGACGGTTATATCCTTTTAACCAGTTTTTAAATAATTTCTCAAACTTTTTTAAAAACCTATCACTGTGTAACTCGGTCTTGTAGGCTAAATAAGAGAGAGCTAAAACACCTTTTTAGCTTATATGACTGTGGATGGTCTTAGTCACTTGGTAAATATGGAATGAACGTAATAGATCACTGAACTTTTGAGGATATTGAGAAGGACGCCTTCAAAATTATTCTCGAGATTAAAAGTTTAATATAGTTCATGTTCACCAAAGAAAATTATAGGGAGATCTACTACTTGTTCATTTTCTTTTTTTAATAAATTCATCTTACTGATAAAAAAAGTAGAGTTAATGATAACTAGGGGTGGTACTCGGGCGGGTTGGGCGGGTTAGAGGCTTCGGATATGCCATGCCCACACTATTCCTCATTTGCCTGGAATGCCCATAGAATCCACAAAACCTATAAGAGGTTTACCCACGCATGGCCCGAGTGGGTTTTTCGGGTTCTTCGGGTTTCTTGGGTTCTTCGGGTTGCCCATATTTCAATAAATTTAGGTGATTGAATGAAATTATTAATAGAAAAAAATAAATAAATAATAAACTTAAATAAATAAAATATCCTTCATAATTTAAAAAGATAAACAAACTAACAATCTACTCACATAATAAATGAAAATTTTAAACAAAATATAGTAACAACGAAATTCAAATCCATAATTATCTTTATACTATTTTGAGTTTTTCTTATTAAGTAATATTATAATTTTACTTTACATATAATGAGACAAACACAAAAGGAAAGTTTTTATTTTAGGTCTTAATATCTCCACCCTATATTAGTAACTTAATATATTTATCCATTTATATCTTTCAAAATACTTGGTAAAAATTAGAGTTTTCTTTTTTCTGGTCACATATTTCCATGTTATAAATCAATTTATATATATATATCGGGTTGGGCGGGTTGCTTGGGTTGGCAATTATCTCTGCCCATGCTTGTCCAAATTTGATTACGGGTTGGCAAAATAATGCCTATACTTGCCCAAATGTCCAGCAACCTTCGCCCATGCTTGCCCAAATACCGGGTCGGGTTCGGGTTGGTCGGGTTGACCCAACCCAAGTCCCACCCCTATAACTTTAAATTAGTTAAAGGACATATTTCTCCAAACTTTATTTTTGGACTAAATCGATTCATATATTATTTGGTAGACTAAATAGACTTAAATAAACTAATAATAGATGTTTGTACGTTCTCCTTATATTATAAAGCTGAAATCGACATATGTCGACATTCTACGAAGAGTACTTAAAAAAAATTTATTATTATATTAATAATTATTATATAAGAAATAGAAAAAATATAAAATATTAAACTTGTTTTAATTTCCTTTCCAAAAAAAACTTACATAATTTTGAATGAAATTCTCGTGGACTAGGTATGAACACTAGTAATTTAGGGTTTAAGGTTTAGAATAAATTATGATTATAGGTAGGATCACAAGAAAAAAGACTAGGAGTGGTATGTAGACGAACCCACAAAGAACCCAAACAATTAGGTTCGATGACGGTTCAGGCTCCGGAAGCACAACTTGATTGTTAGACAAGTGATCATCCATATTGTCTCCAACGTAATCCTCCAAAGAAGACCCATTCTTTATAAACGCCAACAAAAGCTTTGAATATATAATCCCCATTGAATCCTGAAATTTCTTGTGGGACTCGCCGCTGATGGTGGAGGAGAAGGAAGAGGAGGCTGTATTTTCTATTGGAATATGATGACCAACCTTAACTTTGCCATCAATATATGCCTTAGAAGCAGTTAAAATAGTTTCAGCACGCTCACAAAAATGCTGAGCAACAAATTCTTCAAAATGTTTTGGTGGTTTATTAAGAACAGCCAACATTGTCCTACAACTTAACACAAACGTATCTTCGTTATAAGCCAAAGATTTCTTCTTCCAGTAACCCAAATTTGTAGATAAATCTCCAAAATTATAAGCTGGTTCGTTGAAAAAGGGTTCAGCATTAAGAACTAGGGCTTGAATCGACAGTAAAATCTGTAGTACATTCGACTCAGATGGATTCCATTTCTCATTCTCTGTTCCACGCCAAGTATTTAAAAGGCTTAAACAAACCATACCAAATCCGTACAGATTGGGATTCAATCGATAACCGAATGAGTGGTAGTAAACTTTTGGGGGTTTATTAGGGTAATGGGAAGGGAATTGAATATCGAAGAAAAAGAGACCATCGTGGTAAGGCGTACCTGAAGCGCCGATGATTACAGCTCTAAGGAGATCGATTCTTCCCTCGTAAACCCTAACATAAATTGAATCAGGGAGGTTCTTCTCCAGGATCTTCCATTCTTGCATTATTCTCTTACTTGTTTGGTTGTTGTTACTTATTCGCCCATGATTCGATGAACCATAATAATGGTGATCATCAATTGGATTGTTGTCATCATCATAATCATCTGTGAGGATGATATCGAATTGCTTGGATTCCTTTCTTCTAATATTGATTTGATTATTCTCTACCGCTTCTTCTTCTCCTCCTTCGATTCTTATGCAGATGATCTCTTCACGATTTCCCATCATCCTAATATTAACAATATTAGATGTTCTCTTCAAATATATATGATCTCTTCTTGTTTGGTACACGTTCTTCAAATATTGTTAAAATATATATAGCTAGATAGATCCGTATCGGTTAAAAGTATAGTCCTTGTATGTTTCTATTTCTGATTAGGCTGATTAGAGTACGTTTTAGTATAACCAAGACTTCTGCTCATAATAGAAGTCTAGTTTGTATAGTTTTGTAATACTATTTTTTAGAGACCCATATTTTATTGTTTTTACAAAATTATTACGTACACTTACAAAAAAAAATTAATCTATTAGAAGACTCTTTTCTTTACTAACAACCTTACAAAATTTAAGACTTAAGATATACATATATAGATTTCTAGAGTTCTTTGTATGACTGTAGTAACGAGTGACTTGCCCCGCCAAACTCGACCCCAACCCGACCCACCTACTAAACTGATAAGATTAGGGTTGATATTTTTTGACATGCGGATCAGACGGTCAACCCGCCCAACCCGCGGGTGACCCGCCAACCCGTGAACTATATATTTTTTTAAATAACACTTTAGTTTAAGTTTTAATTTTTAATAAGTAAATTTTAATTAGTAATTTAATCTTTTAACTAATAAATTTAAAATTTGCTACTTTAATTAATGAGTTTTAAGTTTAAAAAATAATTAATGAGTAATAATGATTTTTAAAATTTTTAGATTTTAGTTAAGGTCAACACGCCAACCCATTAGGGTCAACCCGCCTAAGGTTAGAGTTTGGAAAACTGATCCGTTCATTAAACGAGTCAGGGTTGATCAATATTGACCGGCCAACCTAGCTATGGTCGACCCTAACCCTAACCCTAACCCGTTGCCACATCTAGAGTGAAGAGAAAAATCATGGAGAAAATGTAAGATTGTGGCCCATAGTACAACATATATTTTCCTATTCAGTCTGGAAAATTGCCATTATGTATTAATTAGAAATATTGTGGTCCCACATGTGTGAATAGAAAGGACTAAGTGTTTAAGGAATTAAGGTTTCTTGGTTGGGTGGTAATCCTAAAATATTTAGTAAGTGTAGATTCTCTAAAACTCTAGTTTCCTTGATGGGTTAGGAAACTCTAGGGTTACAGTTTATAAATAGAGAGGAGGTCAACTCTTAGCCTTATGCAATCTGAGCCCCATCATCTGCTAAAGGCATAAGGGTTGTAGGTTCCTCTCTGGTGAAAGCCTCCATTGGACTTCTGCGATTAACTCAGGTACGACGATCAACTCTACTATTTATATATTCAGTAAATCAGCATGCCTAGATCTATGTTTAAAGTTCTTACATGTGGTATCAGAGCGTCAGAGTGTGCATGCGATTTATTGAATCTTTATTTAATAAATCTACCGATCTATTATTGTTGATCATTAAGTATTCTCTTTCAATCGTTCTCTGACTCAGACGACGATGTTGTTCTCTTTCCTGCATCCCATACTGTGACCAAAATAACCCAATTTTGCATCAGGTTAAATTTTTTACTTCATTGATGGGTTATATGTACACACAATAATAGGGAAAAGCAATATGATTTCAACGATGCAGGATGTTATGTTTTTGAAAATTGGGGGATTCTGGTTCTGGATAGAAATTCAAAAAAAGGGCTACTTGTGATTCTGAGATACGTAATAGATTAAACATTCAAGTAGACCTTTACTTCCTCAATCAGAATACATTCTTAACATCCATGTTCATCTACTGTTTAAATTTCAGAGTTTTTCGATATGTTTTGATACCTCATCTGTTTATTCAAAGTCGGACCGTCGGGTCAGAAAATTTCCAGAAAACTTCAGTAGCCTCTGTTTACCTTCGTTTCTGTACGTTTTGGTTAATAATTGGTTTTCGGTCAAAACACGAAAAATTTAGGTCTCTCTGTCTACTTTCAGCAGCCCTTGACCTTATAATTTTTGAAGTTCCAGATATTAAACTATGAATATTTTACTGAATCTGAAGCAAAACTGGACAGACTGACCAGTACATGATCAACTCTGATTTTTGTTGGTAAAACCATGGAAATAAAATCTAAGCTTGTTTATGATGGTAATACAACAGGTTATTATACTGAAAATTGATAAGTTATCGTCTTTACCTTCATCATTTATTGCATGGTTCTATTTCGGAATATTTAGAGTGGTTTGTTTCTGTAGTTACCACTTACCAGAATGAATCCATTTTAGTTTGTGGCGGTATTGTTCATGTATTGTTTTGGAATGTATCGAGATGTTTCTGAATAGTTTGGTTGAAACATCTCAGTTATTCAGCTTACTGAAACATTCAGGCCAAATGAGATTTTAAATCTTGATTTATTGTTTCATAAATATAGTGTCACCTGATTAATTTGAAGCATCACTTCAGTAATCTAAAATTCATCACCATTAGGTTTCTGTAACTAGTGTTTTTTGTTTTTGATAAGTGAGAATATTATTCAAACGGTCAAAATGACAAAAAGAAAAAATCCAGAAGCCTCAAGTATGAGAGTTAGTCTACTAATTTGACTCGGACAAATATATTGTGTCTGACTCACTAAGTTAATCCATTGATTGGTTAATTTTTGTCTGTTTTTGTAGTTAAAGAACAATCATAATTTGACAATTTTCTTTAAAATAGTGGTTAAGGATATGGCCTGGTTTTCCAGTAAACTACAACATTGTTAAATTTCATAATTTTTATGAGATTGAATTTATGCTGAATCAATAGTTTAAAGTTTCAGTTTATTGGTGGCAATTTTGGAACCAATTTTAATTTGCTTCAGTTTAAAATCCATTATGTTACTTGATGTTATTATGATGAATTGTGTTATTGCATATGTTTAAAGTTTAAAGTTCAAGATTATTTAATTGCCTATGTCAGGTAAATAGAAGTTGGCATGCAGAACACAATTAAATATACACTTAGGATTCTACATTGTAATTGAGATATTTTTTCTTCAATAAGCTTACAAATAAAATAATTTCTATAAAAGTTATCTCAAATAAAGATACATTGTAGAAATTCTAAGGAAAGTTTAAGGAACATCTAGGTCTATCCTATAAGGGTTTAGGAATAGACACTCAAAGCGGTTGTTTAAATACTCATGATTGAAGTAGGTTAGATTGTTTGCCCAAAGGTGACCGTCCTATGAATATCGTGTTTATTTAAATATAGAGATTAAGTTCTCTTTAAAATCGCTAAGTTGCGCTCACCTATTAGAAACAACTAGTTCAGCCCAAAGGTGTCTAGGAACTTTCTGATAGATTGAGTGGGGCAGAAAAGCCTGCACGTGAAGGACAGAGAAGGATAACCCTCTTGCCCAAAGGTGAGGATAGTGTCTGGATTTATCTGGATCGTGCTAGGTTAGTTCTGTGCGCGGCAATTGTCGCCAATTGGGGGACGAATAGCACATCGAAATCTCTGCCCAAAGGTGTGATTAGATGGTTGCACCCGTCTGTCCCGCAGAGTGGTAAGTTTGAGCATATTAATTATTGTCATACACTCTGACTAATCCGGCTTGACCCTTAGACCGGTTTAGATAAATATAAAGCAGTTAAAGTCAATTGGGGGACGAATAGCACATCGAAATCTCTGCCCAAAGGTGTGATTAGATGGTTGCACCCGTCTGTCCCGTAGACTGGTAATTTTAATCACAATCATGCACTGATTAATTTGACTTAATTCTTATATCCGTTTCAATATTTATAGTTTGCATGATGAAATATAATATTTTGTGTGTAAAATCATGCAATATTTTGGAAAATTTTCAGACATGGATTTTCAGAACTGTGCTGTCAGGGTTGACCCATTAACTGGTTCCAACTATTCCACTTGGAAAAGGCAAATTACACTTCAGCTGGGCCTTTTAGATTTTGATTTTGTTTTAACTGAGGCGAGACCTGTTGTTCCGACTGCTGAATCTACGGATGTAGAAAAGGCTACGTTTAAGAAATGGGAGAAAATAAACAAGTTATGTATGATGGTCATTCGAGGGTCGATTCATGAGACGATCAGTGGAGGTATTCCAGAAACAACTACAGCAAAAGAGCTTTTTGAACTCATCAACAAACAGTTTATGGGTACTGTTCATTCGAGGCAGTACAACTGTTTGGCTCAATTATTTTCCTTATATTGTGATGAAACTGGGAGCGTGAGGGAACACATTCTTAAACTGTCAAAGCTCGTAATCAATCTTCGGGATTTAGGTTTTACGATTGAAGATGAGTTGATGGTTCATATGGCAGTGGCAAAACTCCCAAGCAAATTTGACACATTAAAGGTCAATTACAGTACACAAGGAAGAAAATGGGATTTGAACGAATTAATCAATATATGTGTAGCTGAGGAGGAACGATTGAAAGAAAGTAAAGCTGAGTATGCAAACTTAGCTGTTCACAAATCCAGCAAAAAGAACTTCAAGAAAAATTTTAAGAAAGAAAAGTTTATGAAATCTGGACCAGGTCAATCTTCTTCCAAATCCACCAATTACTAGGTAAAACTTCATTACCGGGTTCGTTAAAATAGGGTTTCTCGTTGAGAACTAGGGCTTGAATCGATAGTAAAACTTGTAAAACAGTTGATTCAGATGAGTTCCATCTCTCGTTCTTTCTGCCCATCCAAGTATTTAAAAGGCTTAAACAAACCTTACCATTATTGTATAGATTAGGGTTCAGTTGGAAACCGAATGAGTGATAGTAAACTTCGGGGGGTACATTAGGGTAATCAGAAGGGAATTGAATATCGAAGAAGAAGAGACCATCGTGGTAAGGCGTACCTGTTGCACCGATGATTACAGCTCTTAGAAGATCGATTCTTTCTTCGTAAGCCCTAACGTAGATTGAATCAGGGAGGTTCTTTTGTAGGATGCTCCATTCTTGCATTATTCTCTTACTTGTTTGCTTGTTGCTGGTAATTGTTTGATGATCCCTTGAAACAAAGTGATGATCTTTAATTGATGATTTGGTTTTGTTGTCATCATGATCAGCTGTGAGGATGATATCAAATTGCTTGAATTCTCTTATGAATTTAGTATTCTCTTCTTCTTCTACTCTTATGCAAAACATCTTTTCATGATTTCCCATATTTGGATTCCTTTTATTCATGTTCATGTTCATCTTCTTCTTATAATTTTTTTTTTTCTGATTAGGGTTCTTGTATGACTGGACTTCTATTCCTACAAGAAGTATAGATGTTAAGGTTTTTGTAATATTTAGCAGATCTCTCTCAAAAAATATTTAGTAGATCGAGAATTTAGTTGGGCCTTCTAGGTGCCCAACATTTTAGAGCCCTAATTTTTTTCTATTTTATACATTTTTACTTTACTCTTTCTACACCCTTGTAAGACCCTCATGAGAGAATCCATTGGCCATTGGTTGAATTGTTTTTTTTCTTTACTATAATCCATCAAGGTCATCGTTAAATATGCATGTGGGGTGTATTTGAATACGATCTAATGGCTAATTTTTTATGAGGATGTTCTATTGACCTTGTAAATCATCCTCACAAAAATTTAGCCTATTTTAAAACTTTTAATCCCATAAAAAAATTGATTGAAAGTGCACTACCATTTATTTTCAATCAACTTCCAAGTCTATCAAAATATCCTAGCACACCAACGAATCATCATAGGCAAGAGCAAGACTCACAGTGCCGATTTAGTTCGTGAACAAAAAAAAAAATCGAAATCCAATTTTTTCTTTCAAATCAACAAAATAGGTCTCTTTTTCGGCATTGTGATGCCGTTCTTTTTTCTTTTCTTTTTTTTTTTTGAAGAAAATAACGGTGGAAGCCAAAAAATTCAGATATAACAGGTGGTGGTAGTAGTGGTGGTGATGGATGTGGAGGTGGTGGAAGCAGTGGCGGAGCCAGGAATGTTCCTTAATGGGGGCGAAGTTCAGAGAATAATAATATTTTAAAAACTAATTCTGTTTCATGTATCTCTTTAATAGACAATATGGTTACAAGGTCTATGTAGGGCCCGTTTAGATGATCCAAGGGCTAATTTTTGGTAGAGATGTTCTACTCATTATTTCGATCGACCAATTTTTCTTTTTATCAAAGATCTATCTCATTCTCACCAAAATTTATATCATTCTAAAATTCCTAATCCCATAAAAAGTTAGGTGATTTTATAAGCCATCCATTTTTTTTCAATCACTTTTGATATAGTTACGAGTTTTAAAATGATATGATTTTTTTATGAGAATAATCTAAATTGTGAGGAGAACATCCCTACGAAAAATTAGCTCTTGGATCATCTCAATTTGAGCTTCATAGGTGATGTATGAATAACGATGTTTATTTAACGAAGTACTTGGAACGGAACTCCTTAAAAATATCATAACAATAAATCAATTAATCAAAACAACATATTAACATCAAATATTCAAAAATACTTTAAAAATGAATGTTATTGGGAATTTTGGTTATATATTATGAAATACCGAAGAGAAAGGAATTCAAGAGAAAAATGGCTCTGAGATAAATCTCTATTTCATTGCATCGTAGTTTAACATACAACTATATATAGAGGATAGAACCTCAGTTAGTTATAAAACAAATGGCTGTGACCATTCTTTATAAATGAGTAGCTCAGATCTGTCCAATCTAAATTAGATTACATATTTACATGTGCTTAGTTAAAACAGTTTAGAAAACTGTTAATTGATTAGGCTGAGTCAGATTGTTGTTGAGTTGGTCTAATATTATTTAATAAAATAACCTAAAGAATACTAAGCCGTGTGAAAATTTTCAAACAAGTTGAGTGGAGGAGTCAATTGACCACACCTGGCTCCGCCAGTGGGTGGAAGTGTGGTGGTGGTGATGGTAGTTGCGATGTGGTGGTGATAGTTGTGGAGGTGGTGGATGTGCGGTGGTAGTGATGATGGCTTTCCTGTGGTGGTGATGGTTATGATGATGGTGGCGGTAGCAGCAGAAGAAGAGAAGAGTTTGACCAATGTGAGGGGTGCTTTGAAAATTTGATGGTCAAATTTAATTGACCAAATTCAACCAAATGGAGCCTGCCACTAAAATTATGAGGGGTACTTTTAAAATTACCCATTCCTAAATGGTAGTTTTCCTCCCTTTAGAGCATCCACAGTGGTATGTTAAAATACCTTTTTACCTTATTTGAGTTGAGTAGTGGGTAGGGGAAAATAAGAATTTTAGCCTACGAGGCTCGGAGATAGGCTAAAATTGGCCTTCTCCAGACTCATCTGCAAATTATTTTACGGGGCGTGGATCTGGCACCATGTCCGAAATGGGGCGTAGAGGTATGATGGCGTTTGAAACGGGGCGTGGAGGTAAAGCCACGCCCCAATTTTTTTTAAATTTTTAAAATTGCATGGGGCGTGGAGCAATCTCCACGCCCCAATTTGGGCGTGGAGATAGCTCCACGCCCAAATTTTTTTTTTTTTTAAATTTTTTAAATTTTTTTTTAATTGATGGGTTAAAAAATTTTAAAAATTTTAAAAAAATTATAAAAAAATTATAAAAATTATAAAAAAATTATAAAAATTATAAAAAATTTTAAAAAAAATTATAAAAATTAAAAAAAATTATAAAAACCAGGCGTAGTGCTAACACTACGTTTGATTCCAGGCGTGGTCCAGGGACAACGCCTGGCTTTTTAAAATATATATATATTTTTTAAATGTCAATTTTGTCCTCAGTTTAGGTTTTTTATTAATTTTTTAAATTTTTTTAAAACACTCCCCACTGTGAATGTGGGTCTTGTAGGCTAAAAAACAGTAGGGTAAAATGGCTTTTTACCCTACAACACTGTGGATGCTCTTAGTGATTGATAATGAAGTTCCTACACTGCCACCTAAGAGATTCTTTTAAAAGAACTAGTGCGCACAGTTATTAATTGTGATTAGAGAAGAGAAAAAGGGATTTCAACTTTTAGTTGTAATGGCACAGTTCTCAATCACAAGGATGGGAGGTTGAGACTTGAGATTTCACACATGCTTCTTCTTATTGTTTTACTTTTCTCCATTTTTTCGGTGTTTGTTTGTTGGGAGAGGTGACTCTTTTTCTCATCGTTTATTTTTCACCGTCAATTTTTAACCAACTTCCAATCAATTTTTAATAGTGCTATAAGTTTTAGAATGTGTTGATTTTTGGTGAAGTTGATCTACATGGTGAGGAGAACATCCCTACAAAATCTCAGCCCTTAGATCGACCTCACATGGGCCCCATAAGAGTCTGTACACACAACCTGTATATTTAAGGTTGTAAGTCGATCCGGACTCATGTTTATAATGTAGGTTTTTTTAACTCACACCTAAGAGAGAAGGTTTTGTTAACCCAAGGCTTCTCCTATAGTATATTAAAATAGATTACCAATTTAATACCGTTTAACCCAAATACTAAATTTGTTATCTCGATCTAGAAAAATTAATAAAATTGTAAAAGAAAAAAGAAAAGCCCAAATAAAAATTAATTAAAATAAAAAACAAAAGAGAACAACTGTTTAGTCCTATTTGAGGATAATATGATGGTTCAATCTCAGCTAGAAGTATTATGACAGTTTAGTCCAAAAAGTTGAAAAACCACTCATGTGCATTTTGCTGGATAAAAATAACTCAGCAATAAATACGCAAGCAGTAAGTACCAAGTAATTATTTTATTTTATTTTTAAAATAAAAAATGACATAACTTTTAAAATACAAATCAGTTTTTCATAAAAACTATATTTTTGGGAATCTTACTTTGAGATCTTTAAAATGAGACCAGTCAACAATATTTTTTTCTTTAAAAAAAAAATTGTATTACGAAATATGCAAAATGTGTTTTGCAAAACTATTTTGCATGACTTTAAACAAAAGAATGAAAAAATTTTGAATATTTTTATATAGATTTAGGTTTAAAATAATATTTATAGCTTTCGATCTATATTTTTTCTTAAAAAATACAACCACACAATTTGCATCCATTTATATGCATGCAAAACACAATTTGCATCCACTAAAATACATGCAAAATAATTTTTACAAACTTTGTATGCTTGCAAACACACTATGAAGACATTTAAATGGGTGTAAAACACAATTTGCATATACTAAAATACATACAAAATAATTTTTTAAAACTTTTATGTGCTTACGGACACATTATGAAGACATTTAAATGCATGCAAAAACTATTTTGCTACACTAAAATGCATGCAAATTAATTTTTGTAAATGTTTATATGCATGCAAACATACTATGAAAACATTTAAATGTATGCAAATCGTGTTTTACATGTATTTATATGTATGCAAAACACAATTTACATAGAATTACATGTATATATGCAATAACTCTAGAAACACTTTAAAGTATGCAAATTCGGATTTGCATATCTTTCAAAAAAAAATTTAAAAAAAAAGTAATATTGTCTGGTCTAATTTTAAAAATCTTGTCGAAAGATTTCTAAAAATATAAATTTTATCAAAATCTGATTTATGGTTTATAAGATATAGTATTTTAAATATTTAAAACAAAAAATAAGAAAATTTTTCTCTCTATAACTGTCCACCTTTAAAAATTAAGAAAGAAGCGTAAAATTGGTAATACGTACAAGTAAAACACGTATACGAGTTTCAACAAAAGACTAAAATGTTGTTATTTGTTAAGAAAAATGACTAAACAGTAAAAAAAAGTCACCAAAAGATGTTTTAGACAAAAAAAATTGCTTGGATCAAACTGTAGTAATACTTGAGAAAAATGACTATTTGGTCGTTTTTCCAAAAACAAAAAACCCATCTTACCTCTCACTAGCCGTCCATCTCTGAAGCACCGTGGTCTTATTAACTTCTTAACATCTTCATACCCAATCCATAAGTCATTCCACTTTCTCTCTCTTAGATAGATCAATCAAAATCCTATATGTTACGTATATAAAGTATCAATTTTTACGCTAATTCTCAATTTTAAAACCTCTCCATTCTCGTTATTCTTTTCATTTTAAGAGAAGAGTAACAGAACTGTTCAAATTATTAGCTAGGCTACACGACGAGATGAAAGCGTAGTGCTTCACCGAACAGAACGGTTTTTTTTTTGGTTAATTAGTGTAAAGGTCCCTTATGACCAACGTTAGAGTTTGGGTCCTGCAAATATCTATTTTTGAGTTTAGGTCTAGAATGACAGTTGACTTAGTTGACCATCCAAAAAATCATTAAAATTTATAAAATGATAAAAATATCCCTTAAAGGACTCAAACATTAATAATTAAATATATTATCGTTTCAAGGGAAGATATGCTTAATTAGATGAGATGAGACGGGTTACGGTGGAGTCCAAATCTTCTGTCCATTTTTTTTCACGTACCTTCCCTATCCTCTAGCTAGTTTAGTGACATGTGTCCTCCACTTAATCACAATTCAATTGCTATTTAACACCGTTTAGACCCTTCCGCTTCTCTTTTATTTTATTTTATTTTTTATTAATTAATTAAAATAAGAAAAAAAAAAGTTGGAGAAGAGAGTTTCTCGCAATCTTCCTTCTCCATTAAGCAGGAGGAAAATACTACAAGCACCTTGGATTTGCACCTTTGCTAATACCTCTGATTATTTTATTCAAATTAGACTAAAATTAGACCCACGTTAGACCAAATTAGACTCAAATTAGACCCCGGGTACAATTTTGTGTGCAAATCCGGGGTGCTTGTAGCATTACCCCTTTTTGTTGGGATGCATGGAGACGTCCCTCCGTTTTTAAGTTTTGTAAGTTTAAGGGCTTGCGGTGGGTTTTTTTTTATTTTTTAAAGTGTTAATTTTGCATACCTAAACTACCCGTCTGTGTATGCAACAATTTTGTTTCAAGATCTTCAAAACAAGAGTGGGGAGAATGGAGGGATAGGCTATTGTTATAGTCAGTCCTCTCCCTCTCTCTCTAGATATCTCTATCTTTTGGAATTTCTAAAAATCTACTTTTCCACTTTTGTTAAATATTTTTACTAAGCAAAAATGGTAAAAATTTTAGTAGTTATGGCAAGGTGGGATCCTTTTCTACAAGGACTAATCGACTAGGGTTTTATGGCATGGATGGTGGTGATTAGTTGATCCTCATCAAAAAATAAATAAAAATAAAAAAAAATAAAAAAAAAGTTGATCCTCATCCAATGGTTCATATATAGTTTCTAATTTATAGGTAACTTCTATTATTAAAACTACTATTTTTAGAATATTTGGCTAATTAAATACTTAAGATTTATAATGGAATAAAAGGTTGGCATTATGCCCATACGGAGAGATCGACAGCTACACCTTGGTGTGATCGATCCATATCAAAAGGGTATCAACATGGGTATCTTGTTGACCTACCAAAAATATGTGGAGAGTTAATAGGATGATAACATGTGTCCTTACTATTAAATCCAATATTAAATCCAATATGTGGAGAATTAATAGGATGATAACATGTGTCCTTACTAATAAATCCAACGGTCGAGATCTCCCTATAATTCTATTAGATAATTAGAAATAAATCTCCCTTTAAAATTGTTAAGATTTATTTTTTTTTTATTTTTTATTTTTTTTTGATCGATAAAGTTGAAGAAATTTATAAATGGGAAGAGGGAACACAAGAAGTGAACCCAGAGGATACAACGATCAAAAGAACAAGAAAGTACAACACCTACGACTAAAAACCCCAATACAAAAACAACCCAAATTCAAGACCAAGCAACTGAACTAAGACATCACCTGAATCTCATACATTTAAGGAGGATCAAAAAAGGTCTTTTTCCAGTCCACCACCAAATGTTGGAAAGAAATCATATCAAATTTTTTTGGATCAGCTGCCGAGAGCCAAAAGAAAATCAGAGCTTTTACTTCAATTATCATTCTATCCAATGACACCTCTTGATCTTCAAAGACTCGTTTATTTCTTTCAACCCAAAGACTCCAGGTGATTGCCGCCGGAAGGAGAATCCACACTTCCTTACCTTTAGTGTTGGTCCATAGATGACTCCATCCTTCGAACAACGCCTGTAAAGAACCCGGAATAATCACAGCAACGTTTAGTTCACCCCAGAAATAACTCCAAACTGCATAAGAGAAATCACAATAAAGTAGCAAATGGGAAACAGATTCAAGCTCTTTTCGGCACATAAAACACCGATTCACAAACATGTATCCTCTTCTTTCCATATTATCCAAAGTAAGAATTCTATTGTGAATTGCCAACCAAAGAAAAAAAGCAATCTTGGGGGGCCATTCCTGTTTCCAAACAAGATCTGCTCTAAAATTCTGCTGAAATTGTTGCGTCAAACTCCCATAGCACGAAGCAACAGTAAACTCTTTCGACTTTGAAGCCATCCACATCACCTCATCCTCCGAAGTACGATCAAACTCAAAATTATCCAACGCATTCATCAAAACAGCAAATTCCTCAATCTCCACAGTTCTAATAATCCTTCTAGAAAAGTTTAGATTCCAAACCATTATGTTATTCTCTATTCTACCCATATCTGCCACAAGGAAGTTATGAGATCTAACCGCATTGAATAAATTTGGGCAAACAGTAGCAATAGGCTCTTCAAACAACCATCTATCTTCCCAAAATTTGACTGTGTTACCTTTTTTGACATTAAATCTAATTCTCTTAATGAAAAGCTCCTTTCTTTTGCAGATGCCTTTCCAAATAGTAGTACCAAAAGGAATATTTGGCATCTTAGTTTCCCATCTCATATGGTGGTTCCCATATTTTTCAAAAATAACCTGCCTCCAAAGACTACCCACCTCTGTACAATATCTCCAAAGCCATTTGGAAAGCAAAGCATCATTAGTTTCCTTGATTTTACGAATGCCAAGACCCCCTTCTCTCTTTCTCTTACAAATCCAATTCCATTTGACAAGATGCAGCTTCTTTTTATCTTCTTTATCATGCCAAAGAAAATTCCTCATCAATTGTTCTATTTTCTTAATGATCTTCGTTGGGATTTCAAAAAGAGAGAGATAATACACCGGAAGGCTACTAAGAACGCTCTTAATTAAAGTCAACTTACCACCCTTGGAAAGTACTGAACTCTTCCAACCTGCCAATCTTTTGCTAATCTTCTCAATGATCTTATCCCATTTAGCAATTCCTTTGTATTTATCACCCAAAGGAAGCCCCAGATAAGTAGTTGGTAGAGTATCAGTATAGCAGCCTAAATAAGTAGAAAACTCAGTTAAATCTCTATCACAGCACACCCCAAAGAGTTGACTTTTTGCAAAATTTATACGTAAACCAGAAAGTAGTTCGAAACACAACAAAACCATTCTCAGATTCTGCACTTGGTCCTCCTCAGCATCTAAAAAAACAAGGGTATCATCTGCAAACTGCAGATGAGTGATTGTAGTGCCATTTGGAGCTACTTGAAAACCATTCAACCAACCTAAATCCTTTGCTTTTTGAAATAAAAGAGAGAGAGTCTCAGCCACAATTAAAAATAGGAAAGGGGACAACGGGTCCCCTTGCCTAATACCTTTGGAACTCTTAAAATAACCTTCCGATGAGCCATTCACCAAAATTGAAAATCTGATTTTGGAGATACAAGCTTTGATCCACTTCCGCCATTTAGAACCATACCCCATTTTATCCAAAACCTCATCCAAAAACTTCCAATTTACATGATCATACGCCTTTTCAAAGTCGATTTTACAAATGAGCCCCGGTTTTTTACTCTTCAATCTTGAATCAATGCATTCATTAGCAATTAAGACCCCATCTAGAATCTGTCTCTCTTTTATAAAGGCAGTTTGCTGCTCTGAAATGACAAAAGGGAGTGTTTTTTTAAATCTCTCTGCTAATGCCTTTGAAATAATCTTATAAACACCACTTATGAGACTGATGGGATGAAAATCTTTTATCTCTTCAACCTCTTTCTTCTTAGGCACAAGTGCAATGAAAGTGTTCTTTAACCTCCAGTCCAGGTAATCACCATTTTGAAGTTCTTCTACCACTTTCATGAAATCAAACTTCATAAACTCCCAACATTTAGAAAAAACAGTAATGGGAAAACCATTGGGACCCGACGATTTCTCTTTGCCTAAACTCTTAATTGCCAATAGAATTTCTTCCTCCTCCAAGGGTCTTTCCAACCAAATCTGCATCTCTGCATCAATTCTTTTAAAATTTAAGTCTTGAATTTTTGGCCTCTCTAAATCCTCCTCATAAAACATGTTTTCAAAAAAATCCACCAACCCTTCCTTAATTTCAGCCTGATTCGAGACCATCCTACCTCTAATTTTAATTTTCCCAATAAAGTTTCTCCTTCTTCTTAGAGATGCAACTCTATGAAAAAATTTAGTGTTCCTTTCATTGTTTTTAAAAGAATTAACCCTCGAGATTGGTCCAACAACTTAGAAATTTTTTCAAACTCATGTTTTGCTTCCAACCTCTTGTTCCAATCTTCCTCTAACAGCCCCTCCCCTACTTCCTCTTTAACATCTAATAATCTGATAATCTCTTCAATGTCTTCCAATTTTCGGTCCATTCTCCCAAAAACCTCTCTGTTCCAAATTTTTAATTTATGTTTGAGAGCTTGTAATTTTTTTGCCATAACAAAACCTGCATTACCATGAAAAATAAACGTATTCCACCAAAGATTCATTAAATTTAAAATTTTAGGGTTAGAAAACCACATTACCTCGAAGCGAAAAGGCGAGGGACCCCAGCGAACACCATCACAAGCAAGGACAAGCGGGCAGTGATCCGAGAAAGGCCGGGCTAGGGCATTTAACGAAACATTTGGAAATTTTTCCTCCCAATCTGCTGATATCAAGAACCTATCAATTCTGCTTTTGCTTCTATTTTGTTGATTATTTGTCCAAGTATAAGTTGCCCCCGTCATAGGAAGATCTATTAAATCATTTCTACTAATTAATTCAGAAAATTGTTTCATCCCCTTCGTTAATCTTCCCTGAGGCATCCTCTCACTACAGAATCTAATTTCATTAAAATCTCCACCGATCGCCCAAGGCCACTCCCAAAGACCTCTAGTTTCCTCTATCTCTCTCCAAAGAAACTTCCTTAATTTATAATCATTTGGACCATATACTGAAGTAAAAACCCATTTGAAACCATCAAGAATACATTTACAAAGGAGAGAAATAGAATAAGTACCAAATTGAATTTCATCAACCTCAATGGCATCACTGTTCCAGAGCACTAGTAAACCCCCTGAACGACCTTCAGCCGGAACATCAAACCACCCAAAATTACCACCGCCCCAAATCTGACGAGCCAAAATCTCATTACACCTCTGAAGCTTAGTTTCCTGAAGAGCAATAATTGACGGTTTCCAAGCTCTAATTTTTCTCTTTAAAACACCCCTTCTATCACGATCACTTAAACCCCTAACGTTCCAAGAGATCAAGTTTAGCTCCATTTAGAAAGTTATGAGAACCCAAGAAAACTCCTTCGAACAATAAATCAACACTTTTTTTCATCTTCAAAACTTCGAAGATGACGTTTCACTGCTCCTAAAACCAAAGTATGAAAGTCCATTGGTTTATTATCAAATTTAAGCCCAGCTTTGGCCCTGCCTCTTTAATCTTTCCCAAAATTTCTTCAAATTTAATGCCAATTTCCTCAGGTAACCTATCTCTGATTTCCTGCCATTGAGTCTCTGAAGAATCATCACTGTCTGAATCCTGCCAAGACCTAGGAACTCTTGATATGTCTGTGCTTTCCATCTCTTTATCTTCTTTATTTTTCCCCACTTGTATCTTTTAGAGAGATTCAATTGATACAGCCTTTAGAAGGAATTCTTGGACCTCCTTTTCACCTCTAATAAGCAGTTCCCTATTGTTTGTCGTCAAACTCGAAAGCCCATTTCTACCATTTTTTACTGATGGGCCATCTTTCGTGTTTAAATGTTGGCCCATGGGCCCAATAGTCCGATTTAAAGAACTGAATTCTTGAGGCCCCACTCCTTGGGCTTCACCTGCTACTGAATTAGATGATTGACCCACCTCCTGATTAAAGCCCTTTCTATTCAAACTTGGATTGATTTCCCGCAAAAAATTTTGTGAGGTCACTTCGTCATTACTGCGATTGCTGCTTGCATAGGGAAAAGCAGTAGCCAACACCTTGTCAGTGACCACTTTTTCAACAGAATGTTGTCTGAAATTTGAAGCAAGAGCCTCGATGCCTGTTGCCGCTCCCTGACCTACTACTAGGGGCATGGCCCTTGTGCTTCCAACACCGACACAATTTCTGACAGCCTTAGACTTTTCCTTCTCGGAAATTCTTACCCGACTTTGTTCCGGTTCAAACATTCCGGTAGGATCTTCCATTTCTTCTACAGAAATCGGAAACGAGGCATCATCAGTTGAGAAGAAAAAGGTCACCGAAAAAGTTGGGGTTGGGCCTCTTACCCTCATTCTGACTGCCGATAGATCTGTTAATGATCTGGTTACTCCATGAATTTCCATAAAACCACCACATCTATCACCCAGGGCCTTGAACATTTTTTCATTCCACTTATTAAACGGCACACCTTTGATCACTATCCATTTCGAGGAATCCGAAACTGGCGAGTAATGCGGAGATGGGATAGCATTAGAGGCCGGCCACCAAGGGTATAAACGAACCTCCATATTCCCCAAAAACCAGCAGCTATTATCGCTCATCCGATTTCGTTCCTCAAGTGAATCTGCAAAGAAGACAGCCTTGTTCGAAGCAAAAGGAAAGATATCGAACTCATTTCGTATGCCAAATCTAACCCCATATGATTTCCTATTTCTCTCCATGAAACCGTCTTGTAAGATGTTTCAATCACCAAAGATAAGGGGAGAAGACTTCTCGAGCGTGCAAGAGTGGAGTCCATGGTTCTGAGAGTGCAAGAGTGGAGTCCATCTACTAGTTCTAAGTTTAGACTTCTCGAGCGATTGGCGGTAGGGGGTGTTGCTTCAGGTGAACTTCGGATCAGGCAAGGGCAAGAGGGCAGGGTTCAGGCTTCGAAGCTAGATACAATGGGAACAAACAGGGTTCAACTGGAACCGATTCAAGAACAATTTCAAGGGGCTGCTAGGGCAAAATCGTGGGATGAAGCAACTAAAAATGCAATTACAAAATCAACAGCATCAGTGGAATCCTCGGTGAATTTCGGAAAACAGAAAGAACATGTATCCACTGGTGGTGAGGGATGGGTCCAGATTGGGAAGAATGGGAAGGCTCTGAAGGATGCAGAACATAAGAAGGAAAGTGAGGTACTTTTTGTGCAATACGAGTTCAAATACATCTCCTTTTCAGTACAAAAGCAGGGGAACTCAAAGGGTATTAAGCTTGTGGAGTCTACCAGAAATAGTTCAATCAGTAATTCTTTGGTGCTATCCATTGAAGGTGCTAAATGGTTACGTACGACTCTTGAACGGGAGTCCAGGGTGTTGCGTAAAAAAAAAGATTTTTGGAGATTCAGATTGTATGAGGATTGGCTTATTGTGACAAGGGATAGAAATAAAAATGGAGAGTTTATTCGGCTGACAGCACCTGGGGTTAGGAATTCCTTTGTCAATGTGTTCTTTCCTGTGGAGATGGGAGGAACTAAGTGGAGTCGGGCTGTTGCTGCTCTATCTAAATTCTTAAATGATTTTGAGAAGGAGGTTCTTCACAAACATATCACATCCACTTCTGCTCCTGTCAGTTTCAATGAGGTAAGTAATCTTATTGATAATAAAAATTGGTAAGATTTCTCAAACTCTAAAACCTCCTCAAGATCAATTTCCTAAAATATCTCTTCCCTAAAACAACTTTTAGTGACCCACAAGGCTTAGTTTCCTAACTCCTAGTCACCACGTTTTTTTTTGCATGGGTGACATGGTTGATTTTTTTTTTCCTTATTTATATCACTAATTATTTATTTAGTGTATATAAGCATGCATACAAAATCCATACGTGACCAGATTTGTAATGCTCTCTCTCATCCTACACACTAAAGGTCGAAATCACTCCATCAACCCCTCATCCATTACACAAAATCATGTGTGGCAATACCAACATTCACGTGCATGGTGCCACTTGCCATGCACGTCCCCACGTTGTCCCCACGTTGTCATCATGCGTGATGTGCCACCCTTTGTTCAGCGTGGCTAATCCCATGGGTGTTACATTTGGGTTGTTTTTGTTACTTCTCCTTGTAATAAAAAAAAAGTAGTTAATTGGTGCTAACATGCACCTATAGTTAATGATAACTTTGAATTAGTTAAAAGACAGATTTGTCCAAATTATATTATTGGACCAAATCCACTCATATACATATAAAGAGTACTTAAAAAGATTTCATTACTATAATAGCATGTTTGGATTGCAAGAATGGAATCACATTCCCAGGAATGTGATTCCAAGCTTGTGTTTGGTTCGCGGAATCAGGCTGGAATCACATTCCCGGGAATGTGAGATTCTCCCATTTAGGGGGAATAGCAATCCCGTGGGGGGAGGTGGGATTGCCATTCCCATTCCCCCGGAATCAATTATGATATTTTTTGAAGACAATCTTACCCTTACATATTTTCACTATTTACAAATACAATCCCAAACCATGTTTAGACACTTCAATCTCTTTTTTTTTTCTTTTTCCTAATCGTGACTTCTTTCTAGATGAGAGAAAAATAAATAAAAGAAGAGAAGAAGAAGAGAATAAGATCGATAGATTTTCATTTGAGACATTCAACGAGTATAAGTTTCAATCTAACTCCATGATTAAAAAGGTAAATAAACCAATATATATGAGTTATGAAAAAAATGAATTGATTTTTATTTTTTGATAAAGAATTAATTTTTTGTTTCAATGCTTGTATGAAAAATATGAATTAATTTTTTGTTTCCATGCTTGTTTTTAATAATATATATTTGGACGGGGTATAAAGGGAAAATTAGCCTCTTTTCGGATTCCTATTCCTGCATGAACCAAACACTAGAATAGGAATGTGGCAAGAATCATATTCATATTCCTTGTTGAACCAAACATAAAATAAGGGAATGTCATTCCCAGGAATAGCATTCTAGGAATCTGATTCCCAGGAATGTGATTCTATTCCCGCGATCCAAACATGGCATAATAGTAATTATTATATAAGAAATAGAAAAAATATAAAATATTTAACTTGGTTTAATTTCCTTTCAAAAAAACCTTACATAATTTTTAATGAAATTCAGCTATGAAGACTAGTAATTTAGGGTTTAAGGTTTAGAATAAATTATTAGTATGATTGGACAAGGGATTTTGTGGGGACTAGGAATTTGAGGAACATGATTTTTCCATCAAATCTCTGGTCCCCACAAAATCCCTCCCCCAAATCCCTTGCCGAAACAGACTATACGATTATAGGTACGATCACAAGTAAAAAGATAATGAGTAGTACGTAGAGCACCCCAACAAGAACCGAAACAATTTGGTCAAATAACGGATCAGGCTCCGGAAGCACAACTTGATTGTTAGACAAGTGATCATCCATATTGTCTCCAACGTAATACTCCAAAGAAGACCCATTCTTTATAAATGCCAGCAAAAGCTTTGAATATATAATCCCCATTGAATCCTGAAATTTCTTGTTGGACTCGCCGCTGACGGTGGAGGAGAAGGAAGAGGAGGCTGTATTTTCTATCTGAATATGATGACCAACCTTAACTTTGCCATCAATATATGCCTTAGAAGCAATTAAAATAGTTTCAGCACGATCACGAAAATACTGACCAACAAATTCTTCAAAATGTTTTGGTGGTTTATTAAGAACAGCCAACATTGTCCTACAACTTAACACAAAGGTTTCTTCGTTATAAGCCAATGATTCCTTCTTCCAAGTAGATAAATACTTATTATCTTCGTTATAATAAGCCAAAGATCCCTTCTTCCAGGTAGATAATTCTCCAAAAATATGACCAGCTTCGTTGAAATAGGGTTCAGCATTGAGAACTAAGGCTTGAATCGATAGTAAAATCTGTAGTACAGTTGATTCAGATGGATTCCAGTTCTCTTTCTCTGTTCCACGCCAAGTGTTTATAAGGCTTAAACAAACCAACCCACCTTGATACAAATTGGGATTCAATCGATAACCGAATGAGTGGTAGTAAACTTTTGGGGGTTTATTAGGGTAATCAGAAGGGAATTGAATATCGAAGAAGAAGAGACCGTCGTGGTAAGGCGTACCTGAAGCGCCGATGATTACAGCTCTAAGGAGATCGATTCTTCCCTCGTAAGCCCTAACATAAATTGAATCAGGGAGGCTCTTCTCCAGGATCTTCCATTCTTGCATTATTCTCTTACTTGTTTGGTTGTTGTTACTTATTCGCCTATGATTCGATGAACCATAATAATGGTGATCATCAATTGAATTATTGTCATCATCATCATCATCTGTGAGGATGATATCGAATTGCTTGAATTCCCCTCTTCTAATATTGATTTGATTATTCTCTACTGCTTCTTCTTCTCCTCCTTCAATTCTTATGCAGATGATCTCTTCATGCTTGTCCATCTTCGGTCCACAATCTTTCTTTTCTTTTTCTAAAATAAGGAAACAAAAAACAAATTGTTAAGACTTATGATATACATATATAGATTTCTAGAAATCTTTGTATGACCGTAGTTCTACTCTTAATAGAAGTCTAGTTTATTGGGATTTTTTAATATTTTTAGTACAGGCCGGACGACGGCACAATTCTAATATTTGAAGGCCCCAATTTTTTTTTTTTAGGTCGCGAGTAAATGCGAGAGAAGAAGAGAGAGAAAATCGTAAGGAGAGAGAGTAACAGGTGAGGACCCTAATCCGAGCCACTAACTAAATAGATAAGATTAAGGTTGACAATTTTTGACTTGCTTGCGAGTCAAACAGTCAACCCGCTCAACCCGCGGGTGACCCACCATCCGTGAACTATATATATTTTTTAAAAATAACACTTTAGTTTAAGTTTTTAATTTTTAATTTTTTAAAAATAACAGTATTTTAATCGTTTAACTAATAAATTTAAATTTTGTTACTTTAATTAATGAGTTTTAAGTTTTAAAAATAATTAATAAGTAATAAATGATTTTCAAAAAATTTAGATTTTAGTTAGGGTCAACACGCCAACCCATTAGGGTTAACCTGCCTAGGGTTGAGTTTAGAAAATTGACCCGTTTATTAAACGAGTCAGGGTTGATCAATATTGACCCGCCAACCCAGCTAGGGTCGATCCTAACCCTAACCCATTGCCACGTCTAGGGAGAAGAAAAAAATCATGTAGGAAATAAATAAGTTTTGGTAGTTTTTAATTTTTAATTGAATACACAAAGAACAAAAAATTTAGATGTTAAAAGAGAGGATTTTATGGAGAAAATCATAGGAGATATTTAAAGAAGTAATTAGGGTTTAGTGTGAAATATCCATATTATCCAATTTTGAGGGGTAAAAAGTTACAATAATATCCTTATATATAATTTATGAGAAAACATGTTATCTAAGAGTTTTGAATGTAAAAAGCCTCAAAAAAGACAATTGGCTTAATTAATAGTATAGATATATTATTAGTAATTTCTAATAACTCCCTCTTATCATTTTCAAGTAGTTTCGATTAGATAGGAACTCTATCTATAATAAAATTTGTAATTTATAAATAAAATTTTAAGAATTATAAAAAATTTAAAAATAAAATCAATATCGAATTAAAAAAATGTATTACTAGTAATTTTTATATGTTAAATAAATAACAAATACTACAAATATTAAAACTAAAAACTTTTGATTAAAAAATTTGTGTGCTTAGCGCGGGATATGAGTACTAGTCTTAAATATCTCACACTGGTATAATTCTACCACCATCTTCTACTTCATACGTTGTTTTTTGGTTAACCTCTCATCTTAATTTTGAGATTTTTATGTGATTTCGTAATCAAGAATCCCTTTTTATTAGGATTCTCTATAGTTACACAATTCTGAACATGGGAGATTTATTAGGAAACAAAATTAGTTGTAACTACCTTATTAAGATAAATATACAAAAATACCCATATTTAAATATATTTTTACACTTGAACACAATCTATTTTATAAAACTAAAGGGGTATAAACGTAAAACTCAATTTATAATGGAGTAGTTTAAAAAACTGAAACAACTGAATTCGTAGGTGAGTGGAGGTCTCTACGTATTGACAATAATACCCTCTTTAGATAAATTGGAAACCTCAAAACAAAATTATTTTTCATTCAATGCAAGGGTAGTTTTTGGCATTTGATAAAAAGTGAGGCCATCCAACGAAATAACTACCTAGAAGGGGTATTCCATTTATATAATAGTATAGTATAGATATACGAGCCCTGAGGCACGCGCGATGCGCGTGCATAACGCGTATTAGCCGGTAATTTTTTTCAAATGTATTATTTTGTGGTTTGAATTAATAAATAAATTATATTCTCTAAATGGGTAAAATTTTAATATTCAAGTTAAATATATATTTTCAAATGCAATAAAATTAGGTGAAATAACATAATTCAAGAATCTATTTTAAATCCAAAACTTAGTCATTACTTAGTCATTTTTCTTTCACCAATCTGTACTTGTAGTATTTGAAATTCTAATACTATATCCAGCCTAATCCTGCATATGCAAAAAGAAAATTGTAGTATTAGAAACATAAAAACTTTTGGGTGAATGCATATTTGAAAATATTTTTATTAAGTTTTCAAATATAAAAAAGAAAAACATCTTGATTTATAAAGAACGTAAAAAAAATAAAAATAAAATATATAGCAATTAGATCTACTAAAACATCTAGATTTATAAAGAAAATACCTCTTCATAGATAAAAAGAGAGAGTTAGCATCGAGTTTTTCTTTGAGAACTTGAGTTAGAATCCAAAAGAAGAGACAATGGATCTCACACTGGTATAATTCTACCACCATCTTCTACTTCATACTTTATTTTTTGGTTAAAATCTCATCTTAATTTTGAGATTTTTATGTGATTCTGTAATCAAGAATCCCTTTTTATTAGGATTCTCTATAGTTACACTATTCTGAACATGGGAGATTTATTAGGAAACAAAATTAGTTGTAACTACCTTATTAAGATAAATATACAAAAATACCCATGTTTAAATATATTTTTACACTTGAACACAATCTATTTTATAAAACTAAAGGGGTATAAACGTAAAACTCAATTTATAGTGGAGTAGTTTAAAAAACTGAAACAACTGAATTCGTAGGTGAGTGGAGGTCTCTACGTATTGACAATAATACCCTATTTAGATAAATTGGAAACCTCAAAACAAAATTATTTTTCATTCAATGCAAGAGTAGTTTTTGACATTTGATAAAAAGTGAGGCCATCCAACGAAATAACTACCTCGAAGGGGTATTCCATTTATATAATAGTATAGATATAAGGGGCTCGGTGGACCTAGCTAAGAGTTCGGCTCAACCGAGCCTCTGTAATGATTTTTATTTATTTTTTTTGAGGGGAGAGCCTCTCTACTGAATTGCCACTTGTAATATTTTGTTCATAATCTTTACTAGTTTTATAGCCCGTATAAAAGCACGGGTATTTTAACAAAAGATATTCCACTTTTGATAAATCTATTCTAAAAAATGTAACGAAATTAATAAATTATATTAAAAAAAAGATATTGTAATATTTTGAACAATTTTATTTTTCAAATCTTACCTTTTATATATGTTTTTTGCAAATTTTGTTAGTTTGAAATTTTATTTCAAAATAAAAATAGAGCATTGTGTAGGTCATTAAATTACTATAATTGCCTAAACCTAAATAATTGAAAGACAATAATGGGAGTGTGAGATTCCTAATTATTAGAGGTAAAGAGTTAGCATGACGATATATTAGTGACTATAAAAACTTATAACCATTAATTATAAAAGTAACTCTTCATTTTAGAAGTAGTTGATTAAATAATGATAAATACCAACTAAAAAATTATTAGAAACAATTTACGTGATTGTTGGTATGATTACCCTCTTAATTAGAAATAATTACTAACCATTATTATAATGGATTAATTAGTGATTAAATTGTAATTTTTAGTTTCTCGTTTGGAGAAAATCAGAAAATATATTTTCATTAAATATATTTTTATAAAAAAAGACAATTAGAGAAAATAAAAGTATTTAACTTTTTGTATTTTTAAGAAGATGGGGAGAATTTAAAAAAAAATATACAAAGTATAAAATTTTACAAACTAACAAAGACAAAAATTTAAAATATAAAAATTCAATTTTTTTAATTTTTGATAATTAACAACAAAAAATATAAATCAAGTTGCCATTTTGTGTAAAAAAAGATGCCAAGGATTAAGTAATTTACTTTAAAATTAAAAAAAAATTGACGTTTAATATTTGATTTAAATCCGAGACATATAAGAAACAACTAAAAAAATAAGGGTCATGTTGACATATGCCAAGGATAGATTTGCAGAAATTATTTTTTATGTTAAAGGTCGTCAAATCAATTGATTTTTGTGGATATAATATTACCATCACTTATATGGTGTCTACAACAAATTAGCTCAATCATAGATCTCTAACTCTTTAAAAAATTACTTTAAATGTCACTTAATCATTCACACTATTAAATTATAGATTAAGTGTTCCTAGTGTTAGAGATCTCCCATTGAATAATTGATTTTTTATAGCTATGATCCAAATAGTGACAATAACATACTTATAAAAAATGAACCCATTTAGACAACCGCCTAAGAGGCTAAAAAAATCACTAACCTTTTAATCTTAGCATGTGTCGTGAAGGCACGCATTAACAAAATCCAAACGATAAACATGAAATGATGGATAAATAGAAAGATCTCCCTCCCAGCGATCTATCAATGATAATTGTACTACTAAACCAAAGGATTTGAACAAAAAGTAAAAGAAGAAGGTAATTCTAATTAACAAAATGGAGATCATAAGAAAACAAACACAAAGACATATTCTGCATGTGGAAACATGGAAGAATTAAGAAAACTCAAAAAAGAAAAAATGAAGAGAAAGAGAAAGACATGAGAAAAAGAAAAAAATACCAAAAACAAATCATCAAATCATTCCTTTATTTTCTCAATGTGGTCTTCTTCCTCTAAATCAAAATCATTATCAAATCATTCTCTAATATAATTTTGACTAATGATATTAAGCATTCTAGCAAACACTATGAGCCATCTTAATTTTTAATATAAATTAATAATTTTATTTATTTTTTAAAAATCTACCCCACTAAAAGCATACCCCACCCCTACCACCCATTTGTACTCTCCATTGCCAAGGACAGTGGTCGTTCTACAACTCGTATATTTATTTTAAAAAAATAAAAATAAGTTTGCCCTCCCTAACCCCAAAATCCACCACCCTACCGTCACCTCTATCACCAACCCCCAAATTCACCAACTCCACCGTCACACGGTAACTCTACCACTACCACCTGATTTGGGGATAAAGAAGAAGTATAGACTAATGAAGAAGATCAACGATTGACTAATTACATCAGAGTTCATGGTGAAGGTTGTTGGAGATCTCTCCCCAAAGTCGCTGGTAATTCTATATATTCTCACAATTAATCAATTCATTCCCCAGTTAGTTAGCCCAAATTAATTATTCAATTCTATCGGATTTTACATCAAATTTTTTGTAGTTTTTAATTACTAAGTTTACTTCGTTGTAGAAAGAGTAGTTGACTTCGTTGGATTAATTATCTCAGACCCGATCTTAAAAAGAAGCAATTTTACTAAAGAAGAAGATGAAATCATCATCAGTTTACTCGGAAACAAGTAGGCCTTTATTTCTCTCTCTAAAAAATCTGAACCCAAAAACAAAAAGTTTTGAATTAACAAAGATTTTGTTTTGAATTTAACTATACCACCACCACTCTTTAAGATTTTATCATATTTCGAATTAAGCATGGTTTTCTCTTTCCCAAATCAGGTGGTGGTGGTAGAGTTACAGTGTGACTGTGGAGTTGGTGGATTTGGGGGTTAGTGGTAGAGGTGACGGTGGTCGGGGTGGTGGATTTAGGGGTGGGGGGAGGGCATGGAAAAAAGAAGAAGAAGAAATGGTAGTAGCCGGAGGTGGTGGTGGTAGCCAGCGATGGAGTGGCGGTGGTCGGAGGTGGGGATAATGGTTGTATTTTTTGTCGAGATGTCATTTTAGGGTTGTGGTATTTTTTAGTATTAGGTGAAAAAATATGAACCCATTTTTCGATGACCATCCCCTTAGCAAATCTAAATCCACCCTCCAACCAATTGAAACAATCCAGTCCACCTCCAATCTTGTCTATCCCCCAACATTTGAGGGACTCCTTTAACAACACCCTAAGTATACGGGGCTGCCCCTTAAGCCATTTGGGTTGGCTAAGGGGCGCCACCCCCTAAAATGCATGAGAGAGAAAGGGAGTAAAGGGAGGAGAGATAGTGGGGCTCGTGTAATTAATGTGTACATATTATAGGCTTTACAGCAAAAGAATCTTAAAAAGATGTATCTTATTATGCAAGTACTGTAAGGTTTTGGCAAAAACTATCAGGAGGTTGTAGCATCGATACCCCAAGGGGAGGGTATCGATACTTGCTGGAGCAGCTGAAGCGAAAATCGACATATGAGTGGAGTATCGATACCCGGACTTTGGGGTATCGCTACTAGTTTGGGAGGCACTTCAGAGGCCTGTAGTATCGATACCTATCAAAAGGGGTATCGATACCTGCTGTAGAAGTCGCGGGAAAGTTTTTAACTTGCAGAAATTGCTATTTTGAGTTCTTTTGGACTTGGGATTCTTCTTATTTCGTGGAGAACTCTTGTAGGCTTATAAATAAGGGTTTATTGGGGTCTTCTAGGGTATAAAGAGAGAGGTGAGAACAATATTTGTGAGAGCTTTCAACATCAAGGGTTTGAGAGAATGCTTATAAAGGTTGAGAGGCTTAAAGCCTGGGTTGCTTGTGAGGTAAGTCCTTGTAACTGTTCTTCATTGTTTTTATTATAGTAGAAAGAGTTCATTATCGCCCGTCGATGTACGCAACCTTGCCGAACCATGTAAATCTTGTGTGTTGTGGTGCTTGTTTATTTTCCTGTTTTATGTTCTTGGTTTGTATTGTTTGATTGTTTATCTTTAGTTTGTGGTTGAATCGATCCCTAAATCCTAACAAGTACATCAAAAATTGATGACCATATTACAACAAAAATATTTCAAGAGATATATATCTTCGTTGAAAACAAATAAGAGAACAAAATCTTATTTCTTTATTTATAAAACGTGAAAACCTGTAACCCTAAAAATTTGGGTTTCTTCTCTAATGCACAAAAAATTGATGCAATTTATTAGCAATGAGGTAAAATTAAAGATGATATGGGAGGCATGAAGAAAGATTTGAAGACTTACATTAACTTTTAATGAAAATTGAACTAAAATGGTGGAGATCGGAGGTGGTATATTTGAAAATTAGTTCCTCTAGAAGGTATGCAGATCTCTTTGTATCTTCCTTTCCTTCTTTTCCTCTATCTTTCTCCCTTTACCCCTGCGGTTAACAATGGGATGTTTTTTTTTTTTTTTTTTAATATCAGAAATATCATGGTTTTTTTTAGAAATTAGGGTTTTTTAAAGAAAAATACACAGAGTTTTTGATAAATGGCTAGCACGTGTGATTCGTAAAATGGTTGTCCATTATCCCTACACGCGCGCACGTATAGTTTTGATGTCGAAATGGGCTACGCACGCGTTTCGTCTAGTTTTTATTATGGAGAATAATAAAAGATTCCTTCTTAAGTTTTAGCCGTTGATGGCTATATATAAAAAGAAACCGTCCTGTTTGAGCCGCAGATAGCTATACATAAAAATATAATCGTTTTTTAATATATTATCTATAAAAGGTTGGTGAAGGGTATTTCTGTCTTTTACAACTCAAACAAGTATATTTGTTAACCCTAAATAGGTTAAGCTTCTTGTAGCCTCTCTTCTTCGTTCCTTACCCTTTTCACCAATCTTTTTCCTTTTCCTCTTACCCGCAGCCACCGTCAAGTCTTCTGCCCTCCTCGTTTATATTTCCCATCCTTCAAAATCTCGCCAACTTGGTGGTGATCAAGCTTCCTTCTATGGCCTGGTCAACCTCTCACCAATCGAGTACTCCAGATCTATCGTATGAGTTCAGTTTGAATTCCAAAACACATCTTGCAACTGCTGAAGCCGATCGTGGGATCAAAGCTCCTGTATGCATAAAGATGGAGATTAATTGGTGCAGGGATCCTGTGTGAGATCTCAACACTCCTGCTCGTCTAACATGTCTGTTGCTGCTTGATCGGGCCATCTGGCCTATCTTGTTGAGACCTCGTAGAGAAAAAAAAGAAGAAGATCAAGATCAAGATAAAAAATTATATGATTCACCACTAGACAGAATCGTTGAATGAGTAGCACATAAGAAGATCTTTTGGAGAGATTCATAAGACGAATTGAATATCTATAGGGCTTGCTTCAGATTCACTAAATCGGCGGGGTGGATTATGTTGGAAAGATAATTGAGATTGTCATGTTCTATGATCAGAGTTCTTGCTCTTAAGAAAACATTGTAAGTATACAACTAAAACATGTCTATTATGTCTTTACTTTTTTCGGCTAGAACGATGATTTTGATCTCAGATCTGTGGCCTTATCGGTTAGATCTGTTGTTTAATCGGCCTGTCTTCTGTTCTCTGGTAGAGAGAGAGAGAGAGAGAGAGAGAGACTCTTCATTTGTATCTCAGATCTGAGATTTCTCATCTAGATCTCAGATCTGACAGATCTTTCGAGCAAAACCACTTTGAAGTGATGAAACCAGTTTAAGAGGTGGTATTCTTCCTAAGAAACCACTTGCTTTCTTAAAAGTACAAAACCACTTACTTTCCGAAAAGTAGAAAACCACTTACTTTTTCAAAGTACAAAACCACAACTTTACAGAGGTGAAACCAGTTTTAAAAAGTTTTGTTTTTTTCTTCATAATAACACTTTTTTTTAAAGCAAAAAATTATGATGGAACCACCTTGGCCAATCACCACGTTATATGTAAAACCACTTTGTGAAACAATTACCATATAGTTTACCAAAGGCTACCTTCAGTTCCCAATTACCTTTTGGTTTACCCCATATACCATAGGTATCATTTGATTTTTTGGATTGGCCGATCGATGACCAATTAAACTTTGTATCTGTGGAGACCTATATTGACTTAATCGTTCACCAGACGGTGGTGTGCACCTGAGGGTTCATATGCGATCCATCCCAATCAACTTTTTTTGAACCTTTTAGATTTTTTAGCAACAATTAAATTGGTTTGTGGCATAAATTTTTATATATTTTTTGTTCGATACAGAGTAAATTGGCAAAAAAACCCTATTTTTGTTGTTGTATGTATAGGTTAAAATTAGTTCCACTAGCTAGTTTTATAATTTCTTTTTGATAAATTAGTCCCAATAGCTAGTCTTATAAATTTTCCAAGATGAGGGATGATTTGCGGGACCCTGGGTCTTAAATCCCTTCATGTGTTAGGGCCCTCATGGGATGATCAGACGGCTGATTTTTTGTGAGGATGTTCACCTCACCATGGAGATCATCCTCATGAAAAATAAGCCCATTCCAAAAAATTGACCCCATCAAAATCCCATTAAAAGTTGGTTTGAATCAACGGTAAAAAATAATGTTCATTTTACCTTTCTTTTTCAGTCATTTCTAAATGGGATTTTGATGGGGCTAGCTAGTGATTTTAGAATGGGCTGATATATTGTGAGGTTGATCTCCGTGTTGAGGTGAACATCCCCACTAGACATTAGCCTTTGGATCATCTCATGTGGCCATAAAAATGCAGGGGTTTAATAGGGGTTTTTTAAGACCCAAGGTCAAGTATCCCCTCCCACGATTCACCTACAGTATTCTTATTTCACTCCGAGTTTGGTTATAATTTAAAAGCAAAAGGTGGCTAGAAGGAGATGCATGACAGAGTTAAGATTCAATCTTGGTCCAAAAGTATTCTCGTTTCTAAATGTTTCCATACTTCAGTTGACTCTAAGTTCTTGCATTAGATGTTGGTATCTTGCATCAACTTCGTAATCTTTCTTGATTTGTATCTATTATGTAAAGATCTTTCTTGTAATTGTTACACCATATCGACTAATACATATGAGTTGGGATCAAATGACAGGTAGATTATTAATGCCTATGGGGTCCGCTTTGAGATGATATAAGGGCTTATTCTTGTTAGAAAGTTCTTCTCACAATGCACGTCATCATATCCAAAAATCTTCCCATTCAAGCTCTTCGTGGTTCTAACCCCTATCATAAGTTGATGGGAAATCAACATAAAAAAGGATGCCTATAATATGCCAATAAGGTGATTAGAAGTTCTAGAACTGGCTGATATCCGGCTGTGATTATCTACATGGCCAAGACAACATCCTCTTTAGAATTCAGCCCTAGGATCATCTCCATGTGCACCCTACAGCTATGGGTAATCCATGGGCTATTTGTTCCCTTCCCAATGTATAAGTCATCACACTAGCCTAGTTTGGGTAAGTGAGCCCAATCAGTTTTAAGGTCTGCAAATTTCTCTGATACTTAAATCTGTAGATCTCATACCATACTGATTACTGACTTAGTCGATGAATTATCTTTACAGGTAGAGCTGCTTGTAGGAGCAGTTGGGTGAGCAGCAAATGTAAGAGTGGCACAGCACTTCAGATTCACTAAGTCGGTAGGAATCGAGTTGGAAAGATCAATGAAATTTTGCCCTCAAGGTGGTACGTTCAATGATTAGATGTTTTGCTAAAAACTATTTGAAAGTATACTACTAAAATATCTCTTTATTTCCTTATTTTTTTTAAATATCTTAGAGCAACATGACAATCCATAGCTGGTTAGTGTACCTCCCAATTGGAATGGAAACTGGTTATCCCAGAACTTGTTACTCAGTTATGGGTTCTGAGTATAGTGTTAGAATAAGTTGGGTATAATTATTAAAAAGTAGGGACCCTAAAGCGAACTAGGGATGTATTTAGTCCCCAGATTTAGTTTATGTTTATACAAAGGGTAATACTTCTGCCACACAACTTTTTTCTACACACCCCAATTGTTCTTACACCCTTTTATGGTGCCCACATGGAGATGATCCTAAACACCAACTTTCATTAAGGTATTCTCCTCACCATCTGCACACGTCAGTTCTAAACTAGTTGTTCAGACAGCTTGAAATTACCATCCATTATTTTAGGCTAAAAGTTACAGAGCAATTCGTTTTTCTATGAGGATGATCTTTACAACGAGAATATCCTCCTCAACCTGATGGCCCCCTAGACCACTGCAAACAAGCTATAGGATTAAGTGTGGTGTGCAGAAAATAGTTTTTGTGTAGAATTAGAAAGTAGTACCTATCTGATCAATAAAAATACTCAATACTGCTTAGCGAAATTCATATTGTCGCAGAACTCTCATATCTGTACGAAACATTGTAATTTCAAATCTGTACCTTCTCCATGATCATTCTGTTATAGACCAGTGCTCCCTACCTAAGGTTTCTTGACCTTACCTTTGAAAGTACTCCATGAATCTCAAAATTTCTAAGAGAACATTGTCTTATCGACCAGAACTCTTACCTTAGGATTTCCTGACCTTACCTTTGAAAGTACTCCCATGAATCTCAAAAATTATTAGAGAGCAGTGTCTTATAGACCAGAGCTCCTACCTAAGAGTTTCTTGACCTTTCCTTTGAAAGTCTGCCATTCTGTTTCGTTTGCTCATGCCTCTGCATTTAACAGGAAAATTTATTCAAACAAAAGTATCACCCAGATTTAGAGTATTTGTCACCTCCCATTATCTGAAATCCATTCCATCAAAGCCCCATTAGTTGGAAATCCTTGAGACTATTTTCCTGGAAACCTGCAATAATAAGACCCAGTTATAAAGTTTTGCAAATGCACCAACATCATCACAATCAAAGAGTTGAACTTGACTGAGACCAGTCAATTCTTGTATTGAATCCTTTTCAAGTTAATTTAACTGAAAGTGTGTTTTGAAAAAAAGTTGCTCATATGTAATTAAAAGTGTAGAATTACCATCCCCATCTGGGGGCATTTCATTCATTGTGGTCATTTTCTGCATCCTTTTTCTTTTCTGCAGCTGCTTTCTTTTCTGCATCCTTTTTCTTTTCTGCAGCCGCTTTCTTTTCTGCAGCCTCTTTCTTTTCTGCAGCCGCTTTCTTTTCTGCAGCCGCTTTCTTTTCTGCAGCCTCTTTCTTTTCTGCAGCCGCTTTCTTTTCTGCATCTTCTGCGTCATTGGGTTGTGCACGAAGGCGTTCGTCCTCCAGGCGAAAGTGTTCGTTATCGATGCGGAAAAAAATCCATTGACATCTTCGGAGCATCTCAAGAATTGTAATTGTGAATGCAATATAGTGATTATCCCTGCGATGAGGAGAAATCCTCATCGTCCACGTGCAACGTAGAGCCAAGTTGCTTACTATTAGCCAATAAAAAATCTGCAACCAGTATAACCCATATTTAGACATGATTAGGTCTTTGATGAGAAGTTAAATTCCATTGAGACTTACCCACTGTTTTCCTTCCCCCCAGATTTTTGTACGGACATCTGGTTTCTTGAAAAACCAAGTCAGAATCCTGTCAAAAACCGAAAGAACAAAAATGAACATGTGCATTATCTGATTATGAAGATCTTACTGAAAAGTGAAAATAAATCTTTTATGGCCAATCCTAACTTTAAAATTATCTTTGATGTCTCGTTACGTTGCTGAAACTAAAAATTGCAGGAATTCATGTGATTATTCTGAGATTGTGCAGGTGAACTACATGGAGAACCAGCAATTCTCAACTCTTCAAGAGAAGACCTAGAGCATGCTGAAAGTACATCTCTTTTGTTTGCTATTGCTAATCTCTGAACAATGTAGTTTATGAGGCTTTGCCTCTCTAGTTTCTATTATCTTTCTTTTGATAAATAAAAGCAATGTAAATATCTATTATTTAACTTTTGAAAGCTATAAATGTCAGTATGTAAATGGAATAGTAGGCCTATCTAGCTAAGTTTGCTCAAATTAAACTAGTAGCATAGTCTGTGCTGAAATTCCACCCTTGTTTGTTTGATGTCTTGGGAGAGCTCATGTGCGTAATGTCCGACTCATCAGAATGAAGACTATTGTTAAACTCTGTCTAAACCTTTCTACAAAGAATGTACCCACCCAGCCTTGTGTTTGGAACACCATACTGTAAAACCAGACCTTTAACATATGATAGCTGCTGTTTGGCCCGACCAAATTACAAAACAATTGCCAGATTCTTACGTGGCATGGTGGGTCTCACTGCCACATAAGTTGGAAACCCCTTCATAATACTTTTAGGAGGGGAAAGTGGTGGGTCCCACCCTGCCACGGATTCGCCAAAAAGCTTTATTGTTAACATATATGGTGGACATTGACAATGCATTACTTGTAGACCTGTAGATAATACGCCTATGGACATTTTACTAAGATGTCAGCCACATCAACAATCTAATTCTTTGGGCTTAAACTGTAGCCCAAGTTCTTGAATTTTTTGTCTTACAGCCAGTTCCTGTGGAAACTTTAAAAACCAAAAAAAACCTTTTTTGAGGGAGGGTTTACCATGTGTCCAAAAACTATTGTAGAATATAATATAGGTAAGAGAGAAATCTAGAGAGATAAATGCACGACACAATTTATGCCACTTGCTTTCCCTTAAACTCTTACTCCAAACAACTTAAAAGAGTTTCCTACACTCCCCTTGGGAGATAGATGTGCTCAATGTAACTTGCTCATCAGCATGAAGACTATTGTAAACTGTTTATCTAAACCTTCCTACAAAGAAAGGCCCCACCTAGCTTGGTGTTTGGGACCCATAACCATACTATGAAACCAGACTGTTAACCTATAGACATTTTGCCATGAAGTCAGCCACATCAACAATCTAATAATATAGTATAGCCCAACTTGTTTTTTCACATTTAGTAGATCCATTACTTGAATATAATTCAACAATCAATTTGACTGAAACATTAGATTTGCTAATAGAAAAGCATGGGTTTCGATAGGATTTAGTACAAAAGAGGATTCATTCTGCTGATTCACATAATATAGGAATTATGAATACAATCTCAAGGTTAAATCAAAATTTTTAAATACCTTAAGTTCCAATCCTCGAATACATCCCAGTAAAATGAGTACAAAGAGTTAACAGCACTGGAGATAATCCACAAGCGGAAATAGGTTGTTCTCCGTGTGTCATCTTTAACATGATTTTCGAGGGTTGAAAAAACAATCACTGGGATTATCGTGAGGTATTTTAAAGCTGAAACAAACATACACAAAGAGTTACTAGAATACCAAAAAATAAAGACAATAATCACTAACTCAACACAGTAATGCAATATTAGTTTCTACCACCAACTCAACACAGTAATGCAATACTAGTTTCTACAGTAGAATGACAACCTCCCATTAATAAACTAAGGAAGAAAAACTACACTGGATTTAAATAATTGGCGACGTAATCAATTCCAATGAGCATAATTTGGATAATCTGTTCATCAGTGTCAATCGGTGGATACAATGCAAAAAATAAAAATCTATTCATCAGTGTCAATTTGTAGATACAAAAAAAAAAAAAAAAAAAAAAAAAGAAAAAAGAAAAAAGAAAAAAAAGAAGAGATGTTTCCTACTCATTCCAAGAAGCCACCTATCATTTTTTTTTCATTGCTCGTACGCTAGAAAGATTTGGATTTGTTTCCTACTTGAAAGCACCAATCGATTTCAGCGTAAGATTTGGATTTGTTTCCTACTTCTTGAAAGCACCAATCGATTTCATTCACGGTTGTGGATGAATGACATGAATATTCATTTAGAGATTCCTTCCCCATGTGATGTTGAACAATTTGGAACGAGAGAAATTCCAGTCTTTCTTGATGACCATAAGGATTATACATCAGTCTCGAACTGCTAGACAAAGGAATTTTGTGAGGAAATAAGAGAACTTCCATCCTAATTTTCAAGATGGTCAGAGATGCATATAGTCGCAGTTTTTGTACGTTGCAATGATACCTGACATTAGCCAATACTGCTACTAAATAAATAAACAGCTACAATGAAGAATAAGAAAGAGTAATTGAAGAACTGAAATATAGAAATGTATTTCTAAATTGAACATATCGATAAATATTGTAGTTGCAAAAAAGATCTTACCATTAAAAAAGTTTGTCCATTTCCAAGTATTGACAAACCTTCGACCACATTGAATAAATCTCAAACAGTATGGAATAGCCAACACAACATTGGTAATTATGGAGTGAGAACCACACCAAGCATCATCTTTTAACCATTCCAGCCTAACAAGCTGCACATCAAATGCATTTCAGCTTCTTGAACCTGTCCAAATTAATAATCCAAAACCAATTTCAACACCTAAACTTAACTAACCATGTTGCAGACTAAACACACCAAATCCGCGAACACCTGCACATTGATTCCACTGTACAAGTTATTTACAATCCATTATAACAAATGTCATACTAAACTAGTCACTTAACGTGAAAAGCTTCTTGAAAAATGTGGACGTCAGGCCTTTAGAAATCAAAATGGTTAAGTCGTCAGTGGAATCAAATAGACATGTTTGAATGCAAGCCTGACATGTAGGTTTTCCTCAAAATAGTGAAGACTACAGTGGAACCAACCAATATATTTACAATTACTTTTTCATTCTAACCAATGGCTTTAACTTATGCACTAAATTTAGGAATCATGCAGGTTTTCCTCAAAAGAATGATTGGATATTAGACTATAGGATCCAAACCTTCGCCATTGATGTGAGGATATCTGCCAACAAAACTTCTAAAAACGATATATCCTGTATTCACCAAAGATCCATTAAATTTTGTTAGCAAGTTATAGGCTGGACTGTTCTCCAAAAGGCTGATAAGGATTGCTTTACTGCTGAAAGTGAATATTCTTTCTTATCAAAAAAAAAAAGAAAGCAAAATCCCAAGCAAGTTAGAAACCAAAATATATACTCTACAACCGGAAGTTCAACAATTGTGGTTAAATCAGTTGAAGGAGTTCAAAGAAAATACATAATTGATAAAAAGAGGAATAATATATCACAATTAGAGAAGATTTATTTAATTAGTATTTCCTAAATGATTTTACAGAAGACATTCAGTCTTATGTTGACTTTGTTAACCATTATATGTCAAGACAAATATCAATTTGTGTACCCATGAGAGAAGCAATATTCTCTTATCACCATTATATTTACTATTGAGCTTTGTAGAAGGTGACAAGTAAACTTTAGCTAGCAAAGCAACTTAACTAAGAGGGGAAATTTTTTAAAGGAATAATTACATATCCTTCTCGAGGTCCTCAAAATAAATTAATTGCATTCATAAAAGCTTGAAGTATTCAATTTTTTGCTTGTAGTTAGGTGATTATCCAATAAAGTCCTTAACCCAAACAATTGAGATATCATAATTAGGTAATACCAAATAGAAACTCACCCAGAATGGAAGTAGTATATGACTAAGTTTTTTTAAAAAGAAGTAACGGGATGATTTGTAACACCGGTTACAACAAAGTGTGAGAACAATCACAGCAGCCGCATATAGGAGCATCTGCAAAAATAAATAATAAAAGCTTAAGCATGCTTGATTTAAACACTAATGAGATTCTTGAAAGCAAAATTCTATTACAATATACAAGCTCATAAGCATGGGTAAGGGAGAGCATCATCCTCATCATCCTCATCCTCATCATCATCATCATCATCATCATCATCATCTTCAAGAATAAGAATTATTAAAATGTGATTCTGTAAAATAATCTGCATAGTAATCATATGGACCACCAGATCATTCCACCACCCCAACCTATTCTAATATATGGTTAGGTTTCAAAGATATCTAGCTAGATTCATAAAACAAATAATGAGTGGACCAAAGATGATGTGGCACAAGTACCACATCACGTGGACAGCAACAGACCTCATGGCCCAAGTAGTAGTCGTGGGGTCATTGGTGGTTTTATTTAATTGTTTTAAGTTTTAGATTCCTATTTTAAATGGGTTTTAATAGCTGGGTCGATTATTGATAGGGGTAGTTTAGTCAATTGCTTATTTTAGTTCCAGTTTTAGTATTTAAGTTACTTTCTTTTCAGTTGTAGACAGATTTTGATTGATTACTTGAATTAGAGGTTGAAACCCTAATTTTCTCTCTTTCTTACGAATTCTTCTTTTCCTCTCTAACACCTTGTTGATTCTTCTATTTCGTGTGTCTTTTTCTCTTCTCTTCGTGTATCTACGAGGATCTCTGAATCCTTTCTTCTCTTTCTCTACTTATCTTTTCTAGTCTTCCATTTGCCACATTAAAAGAAGTCCATGGTTCTATCAAAGTCTCTGCGGCACTTACATGGTGCATAATAAATCATATGAAAGTTAGTGTAGCATAAGATATTAAACAACAACAACAACAACAACAACAACAACAACAACAACAATAATAATAATAATAATAATAATAATAATAATAATAATAATAATAATAACGATAACACACCGGTGAAACCAAGCACACGTCTCCAAAAGAATAAGTAATAACGTAGACTCCGATGCTGGTTGCTATACAGGCTATCATCAATCCTCCACACTGAAAATACCCAAAAATAAAAACTAAAAGTTAACATAGAACCTATTTATAAACTCTAAATCAACATTAGTTGTCAATGCCCCTACCTTCCAAATGTCAATGTGAGTAAGAATAGGTTGATTAAGCCCAAGCACTTCTACATAACTCAGATTCTTTTTAGTGAAAACTTGAAGGTTCCAGCCCCACAAAAATAGCATCACAGTCTGCAATATTCATTCATAAAATAAGATGTAAAAAAGACAAAATGAAAAAAATAAATGGACCTTCAAATTCTATATATGAACTTTAAAGTTATTTTAATAAACTCAGTGAAGGACTAAGGAATCACCATAAGAGTAGCAGGACTAAAATATGAAAATGCCTCAGATACTGCAGCCATTCTCAATAAATCTCAAATACTCTGCAGTTTTAACAATCAATTTGAGTTAAATTTGCAACAAAGTGAGTGGTTATATATACAAAAAATATATGCATTAAATATGACAAATAGAAAATATATGAATGTATATATGCGTGTATGTATGTATATATGAACTTATGTGTACAAAACCTTCTCATACATGGTTAAACCTAGCTTACCAACTAAAAGAAAAAGGAATCAACGAATATTACATCCATCGATGAAGACAAAAGGCTTTTTGATTTTTAGTTAGGCCGTTGGGGTCTAGAGAACACACGCCCAATTACTACCTCAAAACTACACCCAATTACTCTACCAAAAACTCCAAAACCTTCGGGGAACAAAATCAATAGATGACTACACCAAGGATTTCTATCAACTTGTGGTTCGTTATGATTTGGCAGAATCGGAGAAAGATTGGTGTTTCGATATATTGGTGGTCTGCGACAACAACTACAAGACACCTTAATTTATTTCATTGTTATTCAGTTTTAGAGGTTCACCAAGTCGCTAGAAATAATGGAATTAGCAGCAATCAACGGCAACTCGCCGAAAAAACAAGAAAAGTGCATATCAAAAACCATGAACAAGAAAATTCCGATTTAGAGATAAGTTTTTTAACCTCTCTTTCATTCTGATTCAGATTCTGAATCTTGGATTTTAGTTCGATGATTTAACTTAATCAATGGATTTAAATTAATTTATCTAGTCGATTTCAACTTAACAGAGCACAATCTTTCTCTTGATGAAGCTCGCCCCTGCTTCTTGTAAAAGGTTTGGAAGGAAAACTTGATGAAATCGAGTCAATACATCGATGGTCTAAGAATATTAGGTAGAGAGATCTGATCTCATTCAGATTTTTTGGAATTCTTAAATCAAGTATCTAGATCTTGATTTCTTCTTAGCGTTATCTGATCTCATTGTTACTTTCTTCATTTCATCTATATTTTCTGGGATCTCAATTTCGAATCTGAATTTGGTAAGATCTTGAAGAATAGATATTTTGTTGAGGACATATATATCACATGTTAATGTTTACACTCAACAGAATTCATCCTTTTTTATTAGTTGCACAATTGTCAATCTGTCCTTCTCAATCTGTTTTCAGTCTTAGAATTATTCCTTAATCTGTTATTTCTACCCTTTTGAATGGCTATTTGGGTGATCTTATATGTTGCAATATTAAGATTTGTTTGATTACTTAGAGTTCCTCAATTAGTTGTCTCTCTCTCTCTCTCCTATTTTGATAATTATTTCTCACATTCAACCTTTATATTTGTTTATGGATCTTTACTAGTTTAACTTTTCAAACTGTGATTGTTCTATTTGAAGAAGCTGTTTGCTTTTGTTTATATCCAAGTATTTGTTTTAAAACTTAAAATTTGTTTGGTAAAAGTTTTAGGACTTTTAATTTGTTTTAGTCAGAAATTCTTTGATATTTTATCTACTATCTCGGTAATTGTTTCTGGATATTCTTTCATCTTGATAAGTTATCTCTTGGTGCCCACTTTATTTCGTAAATCAAGATTTCATCTATGATCATCATAGCTAGTTTAAAATATTTGTTAATCTTGTTTACATCCAAATATTTGTTTTGAAACTTAATCTCTGAGTGGTCAAATCATACTTTGTTCAAACCATATTAATCACCTGGTTCGTGCAAAGTTTCATATTATTTAACTATTATCTCTTCTTATCCCTGATTTTCTTATTCTCTTATTCAAATGTAATTGCTGGAACACATATTCTTCATTCAAACAATTGGCCACTTTAAATACACTTGTTTCTTAATTATGAATCTTCAACTTCATAAATATTAAAATACTCTTTAAACTATTATTTTTATTTAAGATCTATTTAATGACGTTATTTAGTTAACTATTGTTCATTACTTAAACAGTTGATACCTCCCAATTTTGTTGTATATATATATTTGAGCCGATCATTTCATCGTGGTATCTTACTTTCTCCATGTTTTATTGCTTAGGTATTCTTTGTTTGAATAAAATATTGGACCTGGTGTTATGGAATTATTTAAGAAGTGCAGAATTTACAAGATTCAAACAAAGTGGAGTTAACAATGAGGTCGAGAGCACATCTCTAGTGTAGAACGTACTTGCAGATTGTGATATTGTATCAACAGAATTCAGAGGAGCCCAGAACCAGATGGTATATAGAAGACATGTGACAGAGGATTAAAGTTGTCTAAAATTTGACATGGTAGAAAGATGTTCTACAGTAAAGAATCTGGGGCAAAATCAAGCAAATTCTGGTTATTAGAAACAACAAAATCATATAATGATATTTCCACAAGTACCTTCAACAAACAAATGCCAATAACTATACATACAAAAAGTGGTTTATTTGCTTTCCAATAAAAAAAGCCTAAACAATATATACATACAAAAGGTGGTTTATCGACTTTCCAGTGACAAAACAAAAAGTTGGGGTTTCTAGCTAAATCCCGAAAGCTAGTCATCCGGTTTCCCGGATTTAGCCGAAAGATCCTGGTGGTTTTTTCAGTTTAGCATATAAAACTGGCATGGTTTGTAGCGTTAAACCCAAAAGCTATCACTGGTTCAGCCAGGGTTCTAGCCTAAAATCCTGGGGTTTTTTTCAGTTTTCCCCAATCAAACTGGCAGGTTTTAGAGCTTGTTCCCAAAAGCTCATGGTTTTCGGCTTTGCACCTAAAAAGACAGAGGGTTTCTGCTTTTGCCTGAGAAGCTGGGTTTAGTCTTTTCATCCCAAAAAGTCGAGTTTCTAGCTTCAACTCAAAGAAAAGCTAGGAGGTGGTTTCATAGGCTTTACCACTCAGAAAAGCCGAGGTTTCTAGCTAAAACCCTAAAGCTAGCTAATTGAAAAAGAATAGCCACCAATAGTTCACAATTTTATCTGTTTTACAGAACAAAGAAACTAAAATCAAAGAGAAACATAATCAAGTACAGCCAAAGAAGAGATATTTACGAACTCATCAGGTTTCTAGCTTTGTCCCAAAAGCTACACATCACATTCGGTTTCTAGTTTTATCCCAAATGCTACAAATATCATCTGGTTACTAGCTTTATCCCGAAAGCTAAAAAATAACATCTGGTTACTAGCTTTTATCCCAAAAGCTAAAACACCTACAATTCCATATTCTGGGATACAGGATTCCAACAAACATCCTACTCATATTTATAAACATTACATACATACATCATAAATCGTACACCATTCATCAAATATCATATATCATACAAAATAGATCATATCTCATACATCTACATCATACATCATGCAGAGTACATAAGTCATACATTATGCATTTTTAAACATCATACATCCACGAACAAAACACATAAAAATTTATAATATTTAAATGGAGGCAACAATAGTGGTCAACATTGATCAATATGGATTCATAGGGAAAGAAGACAGTAGAAAAAAGAATGTTTCATCAAGCAAATATAATTTTATTCAAAAGTGTTATTCCATAAACCTTTTATGCTTCACACAACAATCTACAAAAACAAATCCAAAGCTTTATCCTTTTCAAATTTTGAAGCATTTTTCATCTTAACACCAGCACTCTCTGCTATTCTTGAATGTACAACACTGAAATCGCTGATGTTTAAGTCATCGGATTCTTACAATCATAATGAGAACTTTCAACTGGAGGCAGGTCTCGGGTAGAATTATAACCCATTGGGCTTATACTCTTTCTTTTGTTTATGTTTTCTTTTTGTGGGAGGAGAATACTATTTAACATGCAATAAAGAATAAGATGAAAGGAGTAATTTCTTTCTTTTTTTTTAAGTTTTAACATGTTCAATTGTGTCAGACAGGGACACACGATTTCTTAGTCATTTTTGGCGGAGTTTGTGGCGACTTGTTAATGCTAAACTCAATTTTAGTAGTGCCTATCACCCTCAAATGAATGGGCAGACTAAAGTGATTAACAGATCTTTGGGAGACCTACTATGAAGCTTGGTTGGAGAAATTTAAAGACATGGGATCAAGAGCTTAGTCAAGCTGAAGTTGCTTTTAATTGTTCGGTAAATCAAAGTACTGGTTTTAGCCCCTTTTAAATCGTCTATTGTTTTAATCCACGAGCTCCTATTGATTTGGCACCAACACCGAATTTGAAGCGGGTTAGTGTAAAGGCAAAGGGTTTCATTACACACCTCCAACAAGTGCATAAGAAGACCCAAGACAGTCTACTTGAATCAAACACAAAGTACAAGACTTCGGCGGACATCAAATGGCGACATGTGGAATTTGATGTCGGAGATTATGTTTGAGAAATTCTTACAAATGAACTCTTCAACCCACGCTGCATCACAGAAGAACCTGTTTTTCTATCTATCTATATATGCACACCATGTTTTTATCGATCTATCTATATATACACACCATCATTTTACTGATCAAAAAAAACAAACCAACATCCATCGATCAAAATTCAAGAAACAACAAGTTCCCACACTAAACAGTAGAAATCATCCATAAAATTTCAAGAAACAATAAGTTCCCACACTAAACAGCAGAAATCAGCTATCAAATTTCAAGAAAAAACGAGTTCCCACACTAAACAGCAGAAATCATCGATCAAATTTCAAGAAACAACAAGTTCCCACCCTAAAGAGTAGATATCATGAAAATGCTAGGGTAATAACTTAACAAAACTTCAATCTGAGAGTAGAACAATGCGAAGGAGAAAACGATGAGATCTTACCGTCGGAAAAGGCAATGCGATACTTCGCCGTTCTTCTTTCTTCTTCTTCGATACTTTTGCGGCGCGCAGCTAGTGTTTTCTCAGTTTTTTTAGTTGAAGCAGTGCCAATAAAAAAACTCGCCTATTTTGTTTTTTTCCCCCTCCTCTTTCATCCCCATTTAAGAGAGTCCAAAAAAACCGGACATTTTAATTTCACCTCCATTTTTTATAAATAATATCCAATTTATTTTTACACTTTGTTTACATCCGTATATACCCCACAAATAGATAATCTATTTTTCATAAATAATATCTAATTTATCTTTACACTTTGTTTACATCCGTATAGACCCCACAAATAGATAATCCAAGGGTTTATTTTGTTGAAGATAACTCCTCACAACAAATTACATGGTTATAAATTTTTTGACCGCCCTACAAGATGGTTAAACCTAACAATTAAAATAAATTATGCAGATTAAAATTTGGATTACATTAAGATGGGAATAAAAGTTTTACAATAATTTAAATTATTATTAATATGATCTATGTAGTGAGGAGATCACCCTTTAATTATTTTATGTCGGCCCTATAAATCGTTGTAAATGGAGGGTAATAATATTGTGTGATATTCACAGAGAAAAAATAGGGTGACATTAATTCTTCTTTTTTTTGGACCT
>MVGT01001382.1:423242-449253 GCA_002174775.1 Macleaya cordata | reverse complement strand
GAGATTGAAATATTCGATTCTTGTTCTTAATTCCGCATATTAAGAATCGAATAAGTCAATACTCTTGTTAGAGATTTTTGTTGTACTCTTATCACCTTAGTAATTTTTTAATTAGGTGATAGTGTGATCCTTAACCATAGTCACATTGACATACGGTTAAATTCATTAACCGTAGGGCAAATTTAGACTTTCAATTTATATGACTTATTTCTGATGTGCAAAATTTTAATTTAATTCCGAAGAGATTAAATTTTTGCCGAAAAATGTCCCTGCACAATGTGGACCCAAAATTTTGAATTGCGATTCTAGGCAATGTTGGTGTCCAAACTTCAGGGTTTCAGTACCTACGGTCTTTTTGTAAACCCTATTTCTCGTGTGCAAAATATAATGTGATTCCGAAGAGTTCGAATTTTTGCCTAAAAATGGACTTGTAGAATATAGATCTAAAACTTCGGTTAACGATTCTGGACAATTTTGGATTCGAAACCTTTTGGTATCAGTTCCTACGGTCTTTTTATAGGACCTTGAGATTCTGAACAGTTTAAATTTTTGACCAAAAATAGCCATGTATAATGTGGTCCCAAAACATCGGATTGCGATTCTAGGCAATTCTGGGGTCTAAACTTCTGGGTATCCGTTCTTACGACCTTTTTAATAGGACCTATTTTGCGTGTGTAAAATTTTGTGAAATTCCGAACAGTTTAAATTTTTGACCAAAAATAGTCATATATAACGTGGACTTAAAATTTCGGATTGCGATTCTGGGCAGGGTCCAAACTTCATAGTTTCAGTTCCTACGGTCTTTTTATAAAATCTATTTCTCTTGTAAAAAATTTATTGTGTTAAGTTTGAATTTTTGCCTAAAAAAGGCCTCGTACAACGTGGACAAAAAGTTTCGAATTTCGATTCTAGGTTCCAAACTTCTTGGTATTAGTGCAAACTTTGGTGCGATTCTGTAGAGTTTAATTTTTTGCTCAAAAGGGCTTGTACAACGTAGACCTAAAATTTCGGACTGCTATTCTTGGCAGTTATAGGGTCCAAACTTCAGTTCCTATGATCTTTTTAAAATATCTATTTTGTGTGTGTAAAATTTAATGTGATTCCGAAGGGTTTGAAATTTTGCCCAAAAATGGCCCCCGTACAACGTGGACCCAAAACTTCGATTTGCAATTTTGGGGTCCAAACTTAATGTAATCAGTTCTTACGATCTTTTTATAAATCCTATTTCTCGTGTGAAAATTTTAATGTGATTCCGAAGTGATTGAAGTTTTACCCATAAATAGCCATTTATAACGTGGACCAAAAACTTTGGATTGCAATTCTGGGCAATTCTGGGTTCCAAACTTCTTGGTATCAGTTCCTACGGCCTTTTTATAGGACCTATTTCGTATGTGCAAAATTTTGTGTGATTCCAAAGAGTTTGAATTTTTACCCAAAAATGTCTCCGTACAACGTTGTCCCAAAACTTCGGACTGCAATTCGAGGCAATACTAGTGTCCAAACTTCTCGGTATCAGTTCCTACAGTCTTTGTATAGGACCTATTTCGTAGGTGTAAAATTTGTTGCAATTCTGAGAAGTTGGAATTTTTGACCAAAAATAACTTCGTACAAAATGGACTTAACACTTCGGACTACGATTCTAAGCAATTATACGGTCCAAACTTTGTGGTATCAGTTCCTACGGTCTTTTTATAGGACCTATTTTGCTTGAGCAAAATTTAAGGTGATTCCGAAGAGTTTGATTTTTTCCTAAAAAGGAAACTATACAATGTGGACCTAAAATTTCGGACTGCGATTTTGGGCAATTCTGGGGTCCAAACTTTGTGGTATCAGTTCCTAGTGTGCAAAATTTAATGCAATTTCAAGAGTTTGAATTTTTGCCAAAATAGCCCTGCACAACGTGGACCCAAAATTTAATGTGATTTCAAAGAATTTGAATTTTTTTCCCAAAAATTGCCCCGTACAACGTGGACCCAAAACTTCAGTAATTCTGGGTTTGAAACTTATTGATATCAGTTCCTATAGTCTTTTTGTAGGACCTATCTTGTGTGCAAAATTTAATGAGATTCCGAAGTGTTTAAATTTTTGCCAAAAAATAGCCATGTATAATGTGGTCCGAAAACGTCAAATTACGCTGATAGGCATTTCTGGGGTCCAAACTTCTGGTTAAAATCTTCCGAAGAGTTTAAATTTTTGGCGAAAAATAGCTATGTATAATGTGGAATTAAACTTTTGGATTGCGATTCTGGGCAGTTCTATGATCCAAACTTCATAGTTTCAGTTCCTACGGTCTTTTTTTATAAAACCCATTTTTCGTGTAAAAAATTTAATTTGTTTCCAAAGAGTTTGAATTTTGCCTACAAATGGACTCGTACAATGTGGACTGTTAGGACCACGAGTTTCTCCTAGGTTTGTCAATTTGTGTGTCAATTCAAAAAATACAATGTAAGTCCATGTCTTTAAGTTAGAGTTAGGTATATTCTCCATGTTCTGAATGTTGAAGACTTGAAGATTTGAAGGATCGGAGGAAGAGCATCTTGTAACTCAACTCACCACCGAAAATTGCCTTAGGATGGTAAGTGACCTAGAGACCTCATTCTTAGGTGGTTAGACTAGTTTAGAACTAATGGACTTAGGTTGGTTAGAGACTTAAAACCTAAAAGATTTTTGGAACTTTTTCAAGGTTAGTTGGTTTCGAAACCACTTTGGTTGGTTTCAAAATCAGACTTTGAGGACTGGTTTCGAAATCGACCTTCTCAGGTTTGTTCCAAAATTTTCGAGAACTTGGCTTTTGAAATCAGGAAAGTCTGATTTCGAAACCAGTATGATTTTCTCTGCTGGTTTCGAAACCAAACCATCACACGTTCGATCTTTTCAAATCAATGGTGAAGATAAGACACCACTATTTTTTCTAGCTTTTAACTCAACCACAATTAGCCTCGCCACCCAAGGAGCACACGTGTACTTGCTTCCTTGAATGTCTGAAACAAGTAATCAATGCCGACTCTCTCCCCTCTGCAATTTTGATCGATAAAAATGAATAGAGAAAAACCAAATTCTTGTATATTTGTCTACAAAAAAGGGAATGAGAAGTCTGATTTGGTTCAGAAGAAAAGACTGAAGATATTGAGCATCGTAGCAAACACTATGAGCCATCCTAATTCCTAACCATATATAATAAAATATTTTTAGGGTTTTGAGTTTTACACCCCACCATCACTATCTCTATCTCCTTTTTCCCAGCCACCATCAACAGTACCGTCGTACTGTTGCACCGCCGCCGCCACCAACTACCATCGTGAAATCACTATCTCTCTCTCTTTAAATATATATATATATATATCAATCTCCCTCTTGATCTCTCTCTCACTCCTCTTCTTTCTATTTAGATCTAAAAAAACCCAGATCTAGGTATCTTGGAAAAAAAATCCACTAGCTTCTCTCTTCTCCCTCCCTCTCTCTCTTCATTTCTCTTTGTATTAATCCCCAAAAAAAATTATGGTGGTGAAGGTGGTGGTGGAGTCAGTGGGGGGAAGGTGATGCTGAACCTTTATTAATCTCTCAAAAAAAAAAAAAGTTATGGTTGTACATGAAGGTGGCGGTGGTGTGACCTATGCTTGTTTGCCCTAAATAAAACAGGCAGTGGGAGTGGAAGGTGTTGTTTGCCTTAGAAAAAACAGGAAAAAAAAAAACAAAAACATTGGTGGTCGTGGTGGTTGTGGAGGTGGCGGTGGGATTGTAGAGATGGTGATGGACTGATGGTGGTGGAGGTGGAGTTGGGGGGTGGTGCTCTTGGGCCAGGATGGTTTTTTTTTTCTAGGTACTTAAGGGATGGTGGTGGTGATGGTGGCGGCATTGGCGGAGGTGAGATTGGAGATGGTGTTAGAGGTGGGGTGTACATTATAGGTTCTAAGGGTGGGGTATAATTTTGATGGGGTGGGTTGTCTAAAAATTAAAAAAAAAATTATTATTTTATTATAAAAAATTAGAATGACTCATAGTGTAGGATGTCTCATAAGTTTTGCTAAGATGCTCACTATCAGTCGAAGAAAAAAGGGGCAAACTTGTAACGGCATTCAATTTGAACAATATCCATCGTGTTCTTCACTTCACCAATTTGGTTACAGGGGAATTTGAACAACGGAGAACCATCGTCTTCTTAACACACATTTCACAAGTGCCATTTTCTCTGTAGATCTAAATGATTAGATTTGTCAAAGCTAATCTCAAAGCTTTTCTACTCGTTTATTTTAGATTTGTCGTCTTTTTTTTTTTTTTAAGGGCAATCAGATGACATCTACCATTTGGTTCATGCATCTTTGTTAATGAATAAATGGAAATGATTTACAAAGTATTTTGAAGGGTCTGATCCACTTTGTTGATGAAAATGATTTAAAAACTCTTTAGTAGATCCTTAATTTTACACAGAGCTTTGTTGCTAACGCTTGTTGAAATTATCCATTGAAAAAAATAATATCTCAATCACAAGTTTTTTTTAAAAAAAAAAGGAACTATTGCTCAGGTTACATTAAGGCGTAGACACACGCAATAAGCGTGTGAGAAGCTCGAAAAATCCGCCAAGAACATCGTCACCAACAAATGCCTACCAACGGGCACAGAGAAACCGTCAATAACAGTGCACCTATATTTATTAACAGATTACATTGGACAAACTTAACGGCAATCCTACAATCGAGAAGTTTTGATCCCAAAACTTTCTACTACCAAAGAATTATAGAAATGATGCACAACAATTGAGTCAAAAGCGGTCAAACACGAGCTTTTCAATGTTTTTTTTTTTCAATCACTGTCCTAAATTAGATGTTGTTTGCTCGTTGTGTAATATCTTTCAATCTGAAAGATGGAATCATGGATAGGAAAAATCAAATGATTTAGCAACAAAAAACAAGATTTTGGGGAAGAAGGTAATGGTCCAATGGAGCCAGCATCGATTTCTTGCTTTCACATTAAAGGAAGAAATACAGTCACGTGTCTTAAAGAGAAGGGGATATGCCGTGCTGGTGCAGTGGTGCGTATGCACCTTCGGAATCCACGAGGTTAAGAGGGTGTTTGAGAATAAGTAACTTTTTTAGTTATATAAGTCAAATAGTAGAAAAGCATATATGAAATACAAAACTAAAATAATTTATATAAGTAGAAAAGTTTCTTTCATTCAAAGTAAATTTTTTTTGCTTTTGACTTGTGAGAAGTTATTTTTACCTCAAGTTATTTATTAAGTTTGTCTTTTTCTCTCTTAAACAATTCGTGGTCCCCAACAAACTACTAACTTATTTACTTATAGTTAGTACTTTGCCATTCAAACTTCTCGTAACTTTTGACTTCTCAAAAGTATAAGTATTTCTATAAGAATCATAAGCACTTTAACTTATGGTTGCCAAACACCTTCTAACATCTTCTAACAGTGGTAGAGTATAAGCTAGAGAAAAATAGTGTCTTATCTTCACCGTTGAATTGAAGGGATCTCATGGTCTTTGGCATACGTGCAATTTTAAGTCAATTTCCTTAAGGCTCTGTTTGGCCGCACTATAATTGGAGAAGTTGTCCTGGGGTTGGTTTTTCCCTCATCCATGTGAGTAAAACCCCAACCCAATTAGTGAAGAAGTTGTTTGTCTAACATCATTCGGTTTTGGAGGTTTTTTTTTTTNTCATTCAGTTTTGGAGGGTTTTTTTTTTGAAGAAGAAGAAGAAAGCTCATCATCGACATCCATTGTAGCAGTCTCCCTATTCATGTTTTTTTCCTGCTAACATCTCATGATTCTCATCAATCCATGTTAGTGGAGACCATTACTTCCAATACAATCAGAAGATTAACCCATAAAAAGATTAAAAAAAAAAACCGTTCAAATCCCAAATCCCCAAAATAGGTTCTCATAGCAAGAAGGAAGAACACAACCTCTGCCACAATCAGTAAGGCGTCTAAAGCATAAATCCACACAAGTAACAAAATCTTAGCAGCCTCACTAAGTTTTGAGAGCCAACAAACATAGAAAATAACAAGTAAAAAAAACTCTAATTTAATTTGACAAAAAAATGTGAGACTTAAACTAACAAGATCGATTCTTTTCTGCAATTTCATATGGTAATTCAACCTAATAAGACATACCCAATGAAATTAGGGATTTTTTTCAGCTGTGTAGAACGATTGCACAGATTGGTTGTAGCTTTAATGGAGTTGAGGAGAGAAAGGAGAAGGGGAGAGAAAGAGGAGTTGCAGAAGATGAAGGGGAGAAAGAGATGAAAAAAAAAAAAGAAAAGGAAAAAAGAGATGAAGAAGAAGAAAAGGGGGAGAGAGGGTAGAGAAAGAAACGAAAAGGAGAAGAAAAGAGAAAGAGAGGAGAAAGATAGTGAAATTAGCACAATTTTTTTTCATCCCTGGGTTTCGTGAAAAACGAGTGTGAGGTGGGATTTACTTTTCCCAACTTTTACAGTACGGAGACCAGCAATGGAACTTATTAAATCACATTTACTATTCCTTTTTGGTGAAACAAACAGAAAAAGTGGGTTTTCCCTGTTCGGATCGGGGATTTCTCAACAAACAAACGCTACATAAGGGAACCAGACCCCTATCTTTTTTTATTTTAGTCTACATGCTTAGTTTTATTTATTGAAGGTTTGAAAGTCATTTAATGGACCTGGGGTGTTTTACATCTGGTTTATTCAATAATTCATTTAAAACATGTTTTAAATATTTTAGCTCAAACATATATATGTATTATTAATTAGGTCTCAATTAGGTTGTTGTTTTAAACCCTTTTTAAAAACTGAATATGAGTGATATACTCTTGTATGGGAAGAAAAATGACGCGGAGGGCAAGCTTTTTTTTTTATGCACGGACAGTCCTCGACGTACATTAGCGCGATGCAAAAAGACGAAATAACTATATACTGAATAATGACGGTGCACGTTAGCAAACCTCATTTAATGATTTTTATCATAAAAATGACTATAACTTTCAAAATATAAATCGAATTTTAACAAAATTTATACTGCTGGAAAGCATTTTTCAAAATCATTAAAACAAGATCAGACATGAATACCAAATTTTAAAACAAAAATCTAAAAAAACTCATTTTCGAAGCTAAAAACTCAAATAATTGTATAAAAATTATAATTTGTATAATTGTAAAAGTAATTTCTGGACTTTTTTATTATTCAATCTGTTTGCATAGAGGATTAGAAAAGTGCAGATGCTAAAAAGTATGCAAAATAGCCTATGAAAATTATAATTTGCATACTTTTTAACTATACAAATTATAATTTGCATAATTACAAAAATAATTTTTGAAATTTTTTTATTATGCAACCTGTTTGCATATAGGATTAGAAAAGTGTATATGCTCAAAGTATGCAAAATAAGCTTATGCAAAGTATGCAAACAACCACTTGCATATGCAAAAATTACAACTTGTATAGATTTTTATGTACCCAATTTGTTTGCATAGTCCAGTTACGAAGTTTTTTTTTCTTTAAGTTTGAAATTTTAAAAAATATAAATTTTGTTAAAAATCGATTTATAGGTTAAAAGCAGGGGCGGACCTAGCTAAGGCCCAATGGACGAAGCTGCCCCCACTCCAATATGTAAAAGTTTCTCCTATATACATGTTATATATGTTGGGCCTTTGATTTTTACACACTAAAACATACTAAAAGGCCCAACATATATTGTAAACCTTAAAATTGAGATGTTAAACACTTGACCAAATTACTAATGGGCCTTGGTTTTTAAGTTATTGAACTTTTGTGTACAAGTTATTGTTCTCTTAAAAAATTTGCCCCCACTAACCCTAATTTTTGGGTCTGCCCTTGGTTAAAAGTTATAGCAATTTGAATTTTAAAAAATATTATTTTCTCTCTCCGCCACGTCACCACTCTCCACAAGTGAAAATAGTATATCACATAACTATTTCTACTTAGGATAACCTCAAGAAGAAGGGAATGACTATTGTTAATAGGTGTCACTTATATCAGAAAGCTGAGGAATCGGTAAATCATTTGCTCGTTCACTGCCCCTTTGTTGGAGAATTATGGAGTTCCTTCTTGAAGGAATTCCAATTATCTTGGGCATTTCAGGAGAAAGCGGGCAATGTCTTTGAAGAAAGCAGAACCGATCGGTTTTCAGATGAGGACAACCTGCTATGGAGGCTGCTCCCCTTTGCCTTGTGTTGGGTAGTGTGGAGGGAGCGTAATGATAGATGTTTTAACGACAAAACCAAGACCATTGATTTGCTGATAATAGAGATTAAAGCTCTCCTACTGTTCTGGGCCAGCCCAACCAAGGTTCTGAAAGGAATTCACTTTCAGGACCTATTGTTTAATTGGGAATAGGTCGTGTGCAAAATGTAGTTGTAATCAATGCTTAACACCTCTCCTGTAATTCTTCCTCAGAATTGCTTGTACTTCTCCCCCCTTCCTATTAATATAAATTCTCTTTTTGCTGATCAAAAAAAAAAAAAAGAGGGATAGTGCTTACAACTCGAAAGAAGCCCATCTTCAGGTTTCAGTCCAATATTGTGTTTTTAAATACAAAAAATACAAATATTAAACAGTGATTGCTTATAGGGTATTCTAAATCATTAAGGGCTAGTAGTCAGCCCGTCAAATAACTAATAAAGATGGAGATAAGTGTCAGGTTCTTAGGGCACAAAATTTTCTAACACAAGGTTTAGATACATCTTATTCATCATTGGATTTGGATACAGTAGTCTGATGGTTTAAAATTTATTTGTAAATGATTTTTATCTCTTCCTAAATTAAAAGAACACTTCTTAAATTATGGTAGCACATCTGTGATTGGTAATCATTTGATTGTATCCGACGATGATGAGCCGGATAGATTTCCCCAATTTGCTAAAAAACTAACGTCTAAAATAATCAATGCAAAGGCCAAATCAAGCCCATTTTTGTGAATACAAATATTCTTACTCACTAGGACAGGTGAGCAAGGGGAACTTAGCCACGTCCCACTATAAAAGCTCCCGTATCATCCCTCTTGTATGGTGAGTGATCAAGACCATCCATCATCCCGCCGTTGATTATATACGTACGTTTAATACCGCCAATTTTCGATTGGACAACGCTAGATGGAAATTAATGATGGATGGTGTTGGTGACCCACCATACCATACACGTGTGTAAATTGCACTCTGATTAGAAGTTGGCCATAGAGAACCCTGGCATGTTGGTGAGGTTTTTCAAATGTAGAACAAATGAATTATTATTGTACGCGTTGAAATGGGACCAAGTAGACCAAGTGACCAACCCTGGCATGTTGATGAAAATTTTCAAATGTAGAATCAATGAATTATTGTACGCGTTGAAATAGGACCCACCATGGTCCCGCAAGACTTGACTCTCTCTCTCTAGAGTCTAGTGGTTATTAATTATTAAAGAAAGTAGGGCTGTTTCTTTTTCCATCTTTTCTTGAGCATCTTTTTCTTCTACGAGAATGAATATGACTATATGAGTGAGATATCTCTTCATAAAAAGTATGTGCAGGACAAATTTATTTATTGTATACGCATAGTTCTTGGCACGCGTAAAAAGACAGAAAAATTCTCTATTGAATAAAGACGTTGCATATTAGCAAAATTTATTTAATTAATTTCAACATAAAGTAATTATAGATTTTAAAATATAAATCGAATTTAAACAAAATTTATACCTTTTGAAAATATTTTCGAAGATCTTTAAAACAAGATCAGACATAAATATCAAGTTCAAAAAAAAAAAATCCTAGAAAATCTATTTAAGAAGCTATAAAACTCAAATTGTTTGCACACAGCTAATTTTAATTTACATATGTTTAATTTTCAAAAAAAAAAAAAAACAATCACAAAGCGAATGCAAAAATTGCATTAAAATAGACTATGTAAACTATAACTTGCATAATGCAAATTATTATCGCAAGCAATTTTGAGTTTATATAGTTTATTTACGAAGATTTTTTTTTTTTTTGAATTTAGTATTCTTGTCTGATCTCATTTTGAAGATCTTGAAAAATGATTTCTAAAAATATAAATTTTTTCAAAATCCGAACTGTAGATTAGAAGTTATAGAATTTTAATTTTAAAAAATATTATTTTCTCTTTCTGTTACGTCATCGGTACCCACAAAAAAATAATTAGAAATTTATACTTTCAGCAAAGGGAAAAATAGTTTAGGTACCAAAATTTTACAGTTTTAAAAAATGAATAAATAGAAAACAACTAACCACCGTATTTACAAAATGTTAAAAAATAAGGAGTACGCTTACGAAACAAAAACTCCATATCCTCTAATAAAACCTTTATAAAAAAGAGGGTTTTCAGCTCAATATTGTATTGTTGTATTTGGTGGTCTGCATTATCACTTTTACTAGTTTCATTTTCTAGCTTACATCTAAAAAGCTATCAACAAGAATGGATGCCAATTTTAACCTCTTGGTTTCAACCATTACCGAAATTTTCAAGTGTTTACTTTTTTCTCTTAGTTACCATGTTCACTGTGAGAGAAAGATTGAACGAAAAAAAGAAGATTGAACAGCTTAAAAGAAAATTGAAAGATCTGAAAAATACTACAGGGCCTAGAGCTGACGTACAAGAAAATGTCTTGAATTGAAAACCTCAAAATCTTGACTAATGGGTATAAGTTCAATTCCTCGCAGAGAAGGGATGGAGACTGCACTGAAGTTTGTTCCTTGATTGAGAATAAGCTCATCCATGATGATCATCTTCTTTTCTGCTTTTCTACCAAGATCGTAGAGCGTGCCACAAGAACACCTACCTTTGCAACATTGTTTATTGATCATGTCAATGGCTTCACCATTATTCATCACTAACCTCACTATTGTCGTCTCATCTTAATCGGTAGTTTCCTTTTACATCTCTGCGAATCGATTTGAGATTTGTAGTGGCTGTATCAACTCTTTCTTGCAGTGGCAGAGCCAGGACCGTACCTCAACAGGGGCACTTTTTTTTTTTTCTGGTACCTTATTCTTACACTTTTGTACCTATTTGTTGGATTCATATAGATATTATCCAACGATTTTTAGATGGTTATCTCTTCTCATTAATTTGATTTAAAAATAAAAAAAATTACCCTACACAAAAATAAAATAAAACACCGAGGAAAATAATATTTATTAATTTAGGGTCGAGTTATATAACCCCCTTATATAACTCCTAAAAAAACTCCTCTTTACGGGGCCCACATAAAATGCATTAAGGAACTGATTTTTTTAGACAATGATCTACATGATGAGGAGAACATAGTCGCCTCTTCTAAAATATCAAACCTCAAATCCACCCGTTTTAAATTAACGGTCAAAATAAAAGTTTAAAACTTGTAAATTTTTTAAAAACTAATTTGAAGGGGTTAAAAATTTTAAAACGAACTAATTTTTTAATATGGTGAAATACATAGTAAGAAGAACATCTTCCCGAAAAAAAACACCTGGATGCGTTACATGTGGGCCCTACAAACGAGGGTATATAATGGTGCTATGACCCTTAATTTATACTTTCTTGAACCCACCTCAAATGTCGACCAGCAAGACCAAGATCTATATGAAAGATATATTTAACAAATATATATAACATAAAGTTTTAAGGCAGTAATTAAAGAATTTCACCACCAAACAGAAAAACCCAACTATCCGTTTCTTGACAAATCAAAGAAACAGCCGAGCAATAAAGAATGGAATGGGAATTAAAATTACAAACTAAACCCCTTGTAGATAGTGGTATTTTGAAATCGTTAACATGAAATATGACTACATGCCATGTCATCACGATGATAGCCACGTCACCAAATTTGTCACGTCAGCACATCGACTTTGGTAATAATAAAAGCTAATGTGCACCCTTGATGAGGCGCCTTCACTAGGCTACCCTCATAAGGGCACCTTGCCTAGGCAATGTGCACCTTGCACGTTACCAAGCCTCTTTGCAATGCGCACTTGCACATCAATACCAATGTGCACCTTGCACATTACTAAGCCTCTTTGCAATGTGCACTTGTATTTCACCACTAATGTGCACATTGCACATCACCACCAATGTGCACCTTGCACATTACCACCAATGTGCACCTTGCACATCACCAAACCTCTTTGCAATGTGCACTTGCACATTATTACCAATGTGCACCTTGCACATCACCAATCACCAATGTGCACCTTACACTTCACCACCAATGTGCACATTGCACATCACCACTTATCACTATCAATGTGCACCTTGTACTTCACCACCAATATGCACATTACAGATCACTAGGCGCCTCCGAGCCTTAGCTTGTCAATATGCACCTTGCACCTCTGGGCCTTAGTTGGTGCCTCAAGCACTCTGTATCTTGAGTACGAGAATGACACAACCATGGGGGATTAATGGGATATTAGGTTTGGCGACCATAAGCAAATAACAACGATCATTGGTCGTGCGTAAGTCGTGCTGAGGTGTATGTGTGTCTCAACAGTTATTGTTGACCTACATTACTCCACGACCGTTATAATTGATGTGCATTACTCAATGACCGTTACGATATTGATGTGCATTGCTCAACGACCGTTATAATTGGTGTACATTATTACACCCATTATGTTCATAATTGTGTGTAACAGACGTCATTATGCTCATAATTGTATAATTCGTAACCGCCGAGAACCCCAAGTATAAATAGAGGACCTCTACCTCTCATCTACAGAACAACAACACTATGGTGAATATTTGGGTTCTCATGGCTAACCTCTGTCTTATCTTCCTTCCCCGCTAGGCCTCCCTATCTCCTCTTTCACGGTATAATGAACTCTAAATGGTCATCTACTTGATTTAGACGGAGTCTCAGAGTCACTTATCTCAGATCTCAATCTAGTTAGACTCTTCCAACTCGTCATTCGACTTCTACGTCAGTACCTCATAAAAATCATCATCTACATTTTGGCGACTCTACTGGGGAGGTGACTTTTGCCGTGATTTGGAGCCAATAAGACGTGAATAGGACAAAGAAAGCCATCGAGAATCAGATGAAAGGGTTGTGTCTGAAAACCCTGACATCCACCTTATGAATCCGAACAACACTTCAACTTTCTTTACTCAAACTACAATCCCGAACGATTATTTTGGTGAAGTGGCTAATGCCCTGGCTAAAAATCAGGCTGAAATAGTTGCTTTAGCGAAAACTTAAGTGGAGATATTGGGATTTATGAAAATACTTAATGAGCGCTTGTTACCGAGGGCTACAACAATAACTCTGCCACTACATAAAGCAAAAGGAGCATCTACGTCATCTAATGTGGAGGGCATGGCTTCTTCTCCACGGGTAAATTTACAATTCGCCCAACCCACTCCAACCTTCACTTTACCACAGACCCCTCACGTGTATCAACCTCTAAAGCCTTTTGAAAATTACGTGACTAGGGCTAAACTACAACTTATATTAAGTGGTTGTACTGAAGAAAATGAACAAGATTTTCTTTTTGATCATCTTCCTACATATCCGAGTGAACTTCAACAAAGATCATTCCCAAAAGGTTACCTCAGCCCCACTTTTATATTGTACAATGGGGAGGGTAATGCTCGAGAACATGTCTCGAGATTTCTAGAAACACTCGGTGAAAACGAGGGTGAATTCGATCTTCGGCTGCGAGAATTTTCTGAGTCGCTTACTGGAAGAGCATATATATGGTATAACAATCTGAAACTAAATAGCATCCACACTTGGAATGAGATGGTAAATTCTTTCTAAAAGTTCTTTCTTGTACCTAAACATATGAGATCTAAGACTGTTGTCACAAGGTAAAAGTGAGTACTTGAATAATTTTGTAAGAAGATTCTAGAACCAAGCTATGGACTGTCACGAACATGTGGCAGAAGCACATTTAGTAGAAATGTGTATTAATGGAATGGCACCCACATATCGCGTGTTACCTGAGAATTTGCGTATCCAGACATTCTCTAAACTATATGAACCAGCAAAGCGAACAACCACCTCAACACCCGCTATATTCGAGCACACTTCTTAACATCCCCATCACAAAATTCGAAGTCAGATATATATCTTCCATTGTGATGCTACCAATTACCTTTATTCCTTTGTTTCTCAATATCATATTTTTTTTATGTTGCTAATCTGAAGTGTTATTGTCATTTTGTTTGTCACATTACTGTCGTGACCATATCTTCAATTTGGGTAATTTATCTGGTAAATAATGATGCATATCATCGACGCACTACATAAAATTCGTCATCACAATAGTCACACAACAACAACATACAACAATTATAATGATGTTCATACCTCAATGTACGAAGGCAGCTATATCTTAAGCACTCTAAAGAAAATCATCATTATACAAAGTCAAACTGGGAGTCCTTATCAGAATAAAAAAAGAAACATGCATACACTTGAACCTAGTTGGATCCTCGTGTCAGTACTACTTTCAGGAAAATGATCTTATTAAACTTTTAATCTCATCACCTATGTACTTGAGTATTATAGTTGTCGATGTGCCTTCGCAAATCACCAGCAATGTGTCTATGCACGTCACCAGCGATGTGCCTCTATACATCACCAGCAATGTACTCTTGCTCCTCACCAAAGCTGCACTTCACCAAAGCACTTATTCCTCATCAAAGTTCTCTTAGGTAATTTCTGATCCCAACTCTTTGATGTCTCCCCACGGGAACATCCTAAGCCTCCAAGATCACACATGCCTCTGAGCATTTTTAATGTCTTCTTATAGGAACAACTTAAGCCTCCAGGCTCCCATATGCTTCCAAGCATCTTCAATGTCTCCCTCACGGGAACATCCTAAGCCTCCGGGCTCACACGTGCTTCTTCTGAGCATCTTTAATGTCTCCCCACAGGAACATCTTAAGCCTCTGGCCTCAAACATGCTTCCGAGTATTTTTAATGTCTTCCCACCAGAACATCTTAAGCCTCCAGGCTCACACGTGCTTCTAAGCATCTTTAATGTCTCCCCACTGGAACACCCTAAACCTCTAGGTTCACACATGTTATCGAACATATTTAATGTCTCCTTTGGGAACATTAGGCTACCCATGCCCATAATGTTACTCCTTTAAGTGTCTTTAGCTTCAGGGTTTCCTACAGATACCACTTACCTCCGAGTGTATGTCATTAGCCTCCGGGCTCTTTCATGGCTTCGCACTTATACCCCATGGTATCATGTACTCCAGACACATAATAAAATCTGAGGTTAACATGAGCCTTCGGCCTTAACCTCGACAATCAAGTGCTTTGAGCCCTAACCTCGACTCTACAGGTGCTTTCTTGACCTCGACAGTCACAGGGGATTCTGAGTCCTATCCTTAACTTCACATAGGCATTCAAGCATCGACAATTATACGCGCCTTTAAGCCCTAGTGTGGAGCTAGAATCCGGCGCGCACCACGCTCGAGGGAAACTCGCTCGCAGGAGACGCATAAGTTAGATTCGCCCACCTCATAAGGGGTATAAATGTGATATGTAATGAGTCGCCACCTGATTTATGGGAATCAGGACCCGAGATTTTGGAAAATCGACCTAAATCTAGTTTTTTGAGAAAACCATGGTGATAGTCCAAAGTAGATGGTCTACAATACAGAGATAATGGATAAGGGGATCTAGGTACGGGTTGGGAAGGTGTTAGGCACCCAACAACCGCCGGTCCATGAGGACGGCCTCTACTTCGCTATTAAAGACTTTTAGGGAAATATATAATCGATACTAAGTTATGCTATATACACAAAAACAACTGCACTACGGTAAGTAAGCCCCCTAAATCTACGTGTCATGATCAAATAGTTCTGGGGCGAAAGATGCGTACATCCATCTATCTGAATGCAGCAAAGGAAGCAACGCGTACCATCGGTAGGCCTGCGTGCCAAGAGCACAGTGACGTGGACGTACTTTGTATCCATACGCAAATAAGGGGTGTGATACGTGCAATGTGTACACGTACACTCAAACATGTCATATGGTGTTGTATGCGCCATACACTGAGGGATCACATCCAACATAGGATGTTCCCAAAGACGAAGAGAAGCAAGTGACGTGGACGTACTTTGTATCCATGCACAGACAAAGACGACGAAAATAGATTCATGGACGCTCTTGGGCGTGAATCTGAAAGAGGACGATAAGCAGATTCATTGACGCTACGGGGCGTGAATCTGAAGGATGACGATGAGCAGATCCATTGACGCTACGGGGCGTGGATCTGAAAGACGACGAAAGCATATTCATTGACGCTATGGGGCGTGAATCAAAAGGGTGACGATAAGCAGATCCATTGACGCTACGGGGCGTAGATCTGAAAGACGACGAAAGCAGATTCATTGACGCTATGGGGCGTGAATCTGAAGGGTGACGATAAGCAGATTCATTGACGCTACGGGGCGTGAATCTCAAAGATGACGATGAGCAGATCCATTGACGCTACAGGGCGTGGATCTGAAAGATGACGATAAGCAGATTCATTGACGCTACGGGGCGTGAATCTGAAAGAAGACGATAAGCAGATTCATTGACGCTACGGGGCTTGAATCTGAAAGAAGACGATAAGCAGATTCATTGACGCTACGGGGTGTGAATCTGAAAGATGACGAAAATAGATTAATAGACGCTACGGGGCGTGAATCTGAAAGAAGACGACGAACAGATTCATTAACGCTACGGGGCGTGAATCTGAAAGAAGACGAATGTTGGGACTCTCAAAGACGACGAAAGTAGAGTGTCCCAAAGGCGACGGTAGGCAGGTTCAGCCCTTTAGGCGTGAACCTCAAAGGCGACGATAGTAGAGAATCTCCAAGACGACGAAAGCGAAGAATCTCGAAGGTGGATGGAAAGCAGATTCATCCCGTAGGCATGAATCTCAACGACGACGAATGCAGAGACTCTCAAAGACGACGAAAGCAGAGAGTCACAAAGACGATGATAAGCAGATTCAGCCCGTAGGCATGAATCTCAAAGATGACGACGAACAGATTTAGCCCTTAGGCGTGAATCTGAAAGATGGGTCACGTCTAATATAGGACGTACCCGGGGATGAATTGGGGATCACACCTTGTACGTGTGCCCGAGAAATACAAACGTTGATGGGACGCAAATGATGTATGTCCTATGCTCTAATACCGCACGAAGGTAACTAAAGATTCCTAATCTGATTAAGGATGGCCCTGACTCTATATGTATGAAGACCTCTAAGCTAAATGTGATGCATTTGGAAGAAGATCACGTAAAACAAAGGTGAGGGTAGAATAGGAATTTCACATCAAGTGAAACCCTACACGCTCTCGAAAATGACACACAATCCTAGGCTAATATAACCTAAAGCTACAAGCATGCAGAGCCTAACCCTAGGGTGAACTAAGCTAGAGACCTTAATCTCTATTATTGTTTGTTTTTAGGGTTTGGCAAGTTATCAGGCCCTTAGGCCCGACATGAGAGGATGTGGGTTCTTGGATCCACAAGGAAGAAAATAGGCTCTGTTAGGTCCATGAGTTCACTCATGTCATATTTGTCGAATTTCGTGTCAAAGGTAAACTCAAGATGGTCAATGTAACTTGAGTTAGAGTTAGTGAGTCATTCGGTTCGTTGCGAAGCAAAGACTCCAAGAAGCTCAACTCACCACCGGAACTCATCTTAGGATGGTAAGTGACTTAGAAACTCAATATCATAGGTGGTTAGTTCATATTAGATCATATGAGAACCACCGGAACTCATCTTAGGATGGTAAGTGACTTAGAAACTCAATACCATAGGTGATTAGTTCATATTAGATCATATGAGAAACCACCGGAACTCATTTTAGGATGGTAAGTGACTTAGTAACTCAATACCATAGGTGGTTAGTTCATATTAGATCATATGAGAAAGTACGGAATGGCAAAAGATGTCAAAACCCCTTAAAACTAGTGTTTGAAAGAATGCTGTCAGAATACCACGGTTTTTCGGGAAACTGTGACCATTTGTACTGTGGCCAAAGGTTGGTTTCGAAACCAAGGAGGTTGGTTTCGAAACCAAAGTTGAAAAATGATGTCAGGAGGTTTTTGGTTTCGAAACCAACCATATTGGTTTCGAAACCAACCCTGAAAAATGCCAACAGATGGTTTTTGGTTTCGAAACTGACTTGTTGGTTTCGAAACCAAAGCTACAGAATGATGTTAGATGGTCTTTGGTTTCGAAACCAAACATATTGGTTTCGAAACCAAAGTTATGAAAATCATTCCAGGCCTTTTTTGGTTTCGAAACCAACCTTCTTGGTTTCGAAACCAACGCCCAGATATGTGCGATTTCAGCTGTTTCGTGAGCTGTAAAGTGATTCCTTTTCACTTTTTTGCACATTTCCTCTTAGCATATTTTAGGGGAATTATTGGTGCGTGGGGAACACCTCTAAATGGGATGAGGGATCAATGGAATGTCTCCTCATCTCCATTATTGTGTCTAGCTTTTGACCTAATACAACCTAGAGATTTCTGGGTTTGTGCTGGACATTTTGAGTTATAAATAGGGATTGAACCATCAATGTTTAATCAACCATTCACCCTATTTATCAACAAGTTCTTGGAGAGTTTCAACTCTAATTCTTTAGCTTCCAAGCTTGTTGTACATGCTTTAATCCTTCCCATTTTAACTCAAAACCTGAGTTTTGTTGCCGGTGGATTTCCGATGGTTGAGCTTGAAGTTTCAAGCTTGTGGTGATATACTTGAGGAGTCAAGTATTGGTTCAAGGTGCGGGACTTGTGGAGTTCAAGTTGGAGACGCATCATCGTCTACTAAGAGGCAAATTCGTGGAGTTCGAATTTGTAGAAGAATTGTACACCGTAGCTGTTGGAGCGTAGAGGGAGTCGTAAATCGTGTCCATCGAGTGGTAAATCGGGTTGTAAGTTTTCAATAACTCTTAGTGGATTTTTGCTGGACTAGGTCCCGGGGTTTTTCCCAGTTTGGGTTTTTCCTCGTTAACAAAATCTCTTGTGCATATTTCTATACTTGTTGTGAGATTGAAATATTCGATTCTTGTTCTTAATTCCGCATATTAAGAATCGAATAAGTCAATACTCTTGTTAGAGATTTTTGTTGTACTCTTATCACCTTAGTAATTTTTAATTAGGTGATAGTGTGATCCTTAACCATAGTCACATTGACTTACAGTTAAATTCATTAACCGTAGGATGAATTTAGACTTTCAGGCTCTAATGGCCCGAGTAATGGTGATGGGCTTTGGGCCCTGGAAAAATGGATCTAGGCTATGGAAGCAGGCCCTAAGGCCCAAGCTCGAGAAATGAGCCGTTAAGCTCATAGCAACAGATAGAGAGAGCCTGAAGGCTGAAAATTGGGGGAAAGGAAGGAGGGCCCGTGGGCCAACCACGAAAAGATGGGCCCGCAGGCCCAAAATAGCTTATTCAGAGGCTTATTGAGTGTTTCAATCCTAAACTAGCAAAATAATCAAAAAACTAATATAAATCGCGAATTATTTGAAATTTGTAGACAAGCAACTTACGATTCGAAATTTTAAACTCAAAAAATGGGAGAGCAAGTTATGCTCATTTGGCAAAAATGCATTTGCAAAAATGATGATGTCACAGGCACGATGTCAATCATGTTAAACTCGGCAATGTAGTGATACTAACCCATATTGTAAAAAGATGTACCATGCTCCATATGAAAAAATACTTCATTATCACATGCTTGATTATTTCATGCATACATCACGCAAAACATTTAATGCGAAGATTTCCCCATGTTTCACGTAAATATCATGTGGCATGCATGCGTGTCATAAATTATCTCATGCAAAATTTACATAAATCACGTAACATACGCTAAAAATCACATGAAATAAAATTTACATTGGCCACATTTTTATCGTCAAAATTGCATCCAAAGTTTCATTGAATCATGAAAGCACCGTTACATCATCATTTTATCACTTGAGATATGAGTTCAATAATGGAGAAAATAAAGGACAAGATAGGGATTATCACCTAGTCGGCACAAGCCCGTCGACCCGATTGCAAGAAATCTCGCCCCCTTTCGTGTCGATGTATGGTGGAGGCGACAAGTGGGCCCCACTCAATATCCAAGTGGAGAGAACCAAATCTTTGAGATTATGCAAAATTGTTTTTGCAAAAAATGCAAGGGGAAAAGGAATGGAAAAACAAAAAAATAACTAAAATTGTTTTTCTTTTTCTTTTTTTTTTGCAAAACTGTTTTTGCAAGACTACTCTTGCAAAATACTTTTTTTTACTGTTTTTCCCTTTTTTATTTCTTTTTTCCTTTTTTTTCTCTCTCCTCCTCCCTTCTTCTTCTCCTTCACGACGTCTGTTACAGATATCCCCTTTTTTTTTCTTTTTCTCTCTTATTCCCTTCTTTTTCTCTCTTCTTCCTTCTTTCTCTTCTTCTTTTTCTTCTTCTCTCACTCTTCCCAACACGTCTGTATCAGACGTTTTTAATCTTTTTTTTTCTATTACAATGACAGCAATAACTGCTGCTGCTGTCTTCCTCTTTTCGTATTCTCCTCTCTCTCTCTCTCTCTCGATCACTCTCCCTGCTTCCTCTCTCTCTCTCTGTTCCTTTCTCTACTCTCCCCATTTCTCTCCCAATCTATCTCCGTCTTTTCTTCCTTTTTCTCGGCCTCTCTCCCTCTGTTATCTCTCTCCCTTTTCTTCTGCCCTCTCCCTTACAGTCGAGTCTTCCCCTGAATTCCCCTCTCTGCTCTCTCTCTGATTCTCTCTCTCAGCTCCCTACGTTTTTCTTTTTCGATCTCCTCCACACGATTCCATCTCTCCCCCTCTTATCTCTCTCGATCTGTTTCTCCACCGACCATACAACCCCTCTTTTTTTATCGTGTGTCAAACAATGCACAACCCACCACATGCGTGGGAAGCATGGAAGAAACACAAAAAGTGTTCTCCCCATGCTGTCGTGAGGTTGTCCAGATTTTTTTTTAAACATGTTTTCCTTATAAAAAAAGGGAAATGGGCCCCACCATTTTGAAATTTGATTTTTAGACAAAATTCTTTCAAGAACTAATTTTTGACAAAAGATGATTGATTTGGAAAAATGAGGGTGGGCCAATCCTATCGCGACACGTGGCGATACTCAGGGGTTAAAATCCTATGGTTCCTTGACTGAACCGGTTCCACCCCTAGTTCGGGGTTCCCCGAGATTTGGTTCTCTTTTCGTTCCAGCCTTGAGCCGAATTTTGGACCAATGGAGTGAAACCTACTTAGTCACATTAAACCAATTTTTCATTAAATTTCGCATGTAAATCAAGGTGCGACCAAAATAGGTATTTTTCGGGGTGTGCGAAAATTTGGCGTCTACACCTAGCTAGTGTTCTAATGCACTATCATCCCTGTTCGTGATGTAGTTAATGCCCCATATAAGCCTATTACGCTCCCCACTATCTTTTGATGCCCAATGTGAAGACTCCATTATCCTTCATATTGTGCACTGGTCTAATGTAGATAGTGGTATTTTGAAATCGTCAACGTGAAATATGACTACATACCACGTCATCATGATGACAGCCACGTAACCAAATTTGTCACGTCAGCACGCCGACTTTGGTAATAATAAAAGCAAACGTGCACCCTTGATGAAGCGCCTTCACTAGGTTACGGCGCCTTGCCTAGGCAATGTGTACCTTGCACGTTACCAAGACTCTTTGCAATGTGCACTAGCACATCACTACCAATGTGCACCTTGCACATTATTAAGCCTCTTTGCAATGTGCACTTGTATTTCACCACTAATGTGCACATTGCACATCACCACCAATGTGCACCTTGCACATTACCACCATTGTGCACCTTGCACATCACTAAACCTCTTTGTAATGTGCCCTTGCACATTACTACCAATGTGTACCCTGCATATCACTAATCACCAATGTGCACCTTGCACTTCACCACCAATGTGCACATTGCACATCACCACCTATCACTATCAATGTGCACCTTGTACTTCACCACCAATATGCACATTGCACATCACTATGCGCCTCCGAGCCTTAGCTTGTCAATGTGCATCTTACACATGATTAGGTACCTCTGGGCCTTAGTTGGTGCCTCGGGCACTCTGTATATTGAGTACGAGACTGACTCAACTATGGGGGGATTAATGGGACATTAGGTTTGGCGGCCATAAGCAAATAACAGAGGTTATTGGTCATGGGTAAGTCGTGCTGAGGTGTATGTGTGTCTCAATAGTTACTGTTGACCTACATTACTCCACGACCGTTACAATTAATGTGCATTACTCAATGACCGTTACGATATTGATGTGCATTATTCAACGACCGTTACAATTGGTGTATATTACTACACCCATTATGTTCATAGTTGTGTGTAACAGACGTCATTATGCTCATAATTGTATAATTTGTAACCGCCGAGAACCCCAAGTATAAATAGAGGACCTCTACCTCTCATCTACAGAACAACAACACTATGTTGAATACTTGGGTTCTCATGGCTAACCTCTGTCTTCTCTTTGCTTCCTTCCCCGCTAGGCCTCCCTATCTCCTCTTCTACGGCATAATGAACTTTGAACAGTCATCTACTTGATTTAGGCGTAGTCTCGGAGTCACCTCTCTCAGATCTCAATCTAGTTAGACTCTTCCAACTCATCATTCGACTTCCACGTCTGTACCTCATAAAAATCATCATCTACACCCCTCATCGACCTCTCTTACAAAAAATGACCCAAGTAATAGTTGTAAATTTTGAAAAAAATGATCCCTAAAATGCAAAACAAACCTAGGGTTTTGATTCTAGGATATTTTTGGGAGATTTTGTATATCTCTATTTGATGGCCTATAAATTAAAAGGAGAAGAGAATGAACTAGATTTCTATTGTTGTAGACCTCCATTTTCAAGTCCTAAAATCGCATCCTCCGTTTTGAAGCCCTAGAAATGGCATACTCCATATTCAAGCCATAGAAATGGCATACTACATGTTCAAGTCCTAGAAGTCTAAACGAATGAGATTATTTGACAAAGAAAAGAGGGAAAGATAAAAAAGGGTGTTGTTAAAGGGGTTCTCTAAAATGTTAGGGGGGTGGATAAGTTAAATGGGCTTTTAACCCAAAATCACCCTTCCAATATTTTCCTTCTTTTCTAAGGGGGCGGTGTGGGTGTAAATTAAACTACCACCTCCAACTCCATTTTTCTCTCCAACAAGTTATCTATTTCTCTAATAAAAAACTACTTTCTCTCTCCAACCACTTTCTTTCTCTAAAACCTCTCTTAAATTATTCGACCACGAAGGGTCGAAGTCGTTATTGGCGGAAAACTCTATTAAGGATGAAGAAGTTCAAGAAGGAACACCATTAATAGAGGAAGATGAATTGAAGCAAAGTTCACCGATAATGGAGTCCCAAAAACCTAAATATTCTTTTTCGAAGGGTTTGGGCTTCTCAAATCCAATGAAAATCTCTCAATCAAATAGTAATGAGGTAATACAACTGATTCATTTTTTTTTGTTTCAAACATTTTTTATGGAGATCAAAATTTCCAGTTTTTGTACTTAATTCGTTTGAGCAAGGTTGAGTTTTAGAAAAAACTCGACCACCACTAGTTGAGCTTTATATACAAACTTAACCATCAGTAGTAGAGTATTTCTTTAAAACTCAACCATCAATAGTCGATTTTGTCTTTAAAACTCAACCAATAGTGGTAGAGTTTTGATAGAAATTTAAACACTCAACCACTCTTAGTTGAATATGGTGTTACTTTTCAACCATATGTGGTTGAATTTAGTCAAAATAATCCATTATTTTAGTAATGGCTTTTTTTTTACTTTTTTTAGTATGGTTTTTACAACTGATTCATAGTAGTCATTATATAGGTTAGACATTGAATCCGGGCGCCCCGATGCTACTAGAGCCACCCTCTATTTTTGGAAGTGGGCTGTCACTGATCATTCCAAGGCTTGGTTGTGTATGTTTTCAGATCAAATAGCAGAATTTGAAAAGATAATAGGTAACGCGAAAGACAAACATCCGGTGAATATAACACTCGATGATTAGGACTTGACCACTGCGGGTTTTTAGTATATGACACGATACATGTAATTACTGCGATTTTCGCAATTGATAAATAGATACATGTAACTAATCTAGCATATCAATACATATATATATATATATGTCATTCCTTTGTTGTTATCTTTTTTTATTTTATCTTCCTAATTAATAATCACATTAATATACACTTGCATATTTAATTAGTGTTCAAATTTGACAATCCTGAAGGCCAAAAAACGTATCAGATCAGTTTCCACTCAGTGGTGGTCGAGTTTTGCAACCAATCTCAACCAGCACTGGACGAGTTTTGTTCACATTTTCTGACCAGTAGTGGTCGAACCATACTAAACATCTTCCAACAAATTCATCAGTTCAATTTTGACCCACTGGTGATCGAGATGTGTGACAAAAAATGAGCAACAGATCAGTTTTGGCTCGTTGGTGGTCGAAATTTAATAAAAAGTCCACCAATGATGGTCGGGTTTGAAATATAAGCTGGACCACCACCGATCAAAGTTGACAACGAAACTCTTCTCTGGTTCGGTCGAAAATTGATGAAGATGACGAGTTACACCAAAAATTTAAAAAAACTGACCTAAATCACATTTACAAAGCCTAAAGTCTATCTATTCACTTAAAAAAAACTCATAGAACAACTGAACTCAAAAATTTCTAACGATCTAGAAGAGATCACCGTTGTTGGTTGAAAATCGTTGTTCAAAATCGATAATCGGTTATCGAATGGAGGGGTTTGGGCAATGGAGGAGAGAAGTTTAGAGAGAAAAAGACGTTGGGGAGAGGATGTCGACTGTGTTTGGATTTTGGAGTGGAAAGAAACATTTGAAATTTTTACGGTTAGGTTTGGGTCGGGTGGAAAAATACCAAATCAATTTTTGATAACCACCTCCTTAGTAAAACTATATCTATCCCCCTAACCATTTTGAATTATTTTGTCAACCCCTATCCTGTCTACCCCCCTAACATTTTAGAGAACCCCTTTAACAGCACCCAAAAAAAAATTGAGCAAGAGAAATTGAAGATGGAGATGAGTTCGATCTAAAAACAAAATGGAGATATAGTGTTTGTGGAGTGTGGAGGGTGGGAAACATTGTAATGAAGAGAGAGAGAGAGAGAGAGAGAGGGGGTTATTTTGGTCTTGTATTTGTTAAAACTTTGAGGGACAGTGGAACTATGGGAAACAATTTAGAAATAAAACAGTTAAATAAATTTAATTTTTAATTTTAAAGGTGGAAATATGAAATCCAAAGCAAGGGGTTTGATTTTATACTTGGGGGCCACGGGGGCACGTGACCCCATAGGCCCCCATGTGAAATTGCAAACTATTTGCAGTTGGACAAAATTTAAGGAAAAGGGAAAAAAGAAATATCAACTTCCCCCCATTCCATAACCCAAAACTCACTTACCCCAAGATTTCTAAAGGTGAGATCTACGTCCAAGATTTCTATACTGGTTCCTATTTAGTTAGCTTCAAGGATGAAAAGGACCATGATCACGTCCTCACTCATTCCCCTTGGAGCATGGGCGAAGATCTAATTGCCTTGGAGAGATGTGTACCAAACAAACAACCGTCCACCTACTCCTTCTCACAGACTGAACTGTGGATCCAACTTCATGATCTACCGATCAACTTCAGATCCCCATCTGCGGTGACTTGGCTGGCGAGTGATCTAGGTATTGTAAGACCAATAATGGAAATGGAGTGCAGGAAATAGAGCAAATATGCTCGTATCAAGGTCCTAGTTGATATAAGGAAGGCTCTGAGAAACTTCTTAGATATTAAACTAGATGATGGCTCCATCTGTCGCATCATGGTGAAATACGAACGCTTGCCACGTTTTTGTCACTCCTGTGGTTGTCTTGGACACGTGATGAAACGATGCCCCCAGTTAATAGAATTCTCATCCAAGTTCTCTGATAGCTGGCCTGAAGACAAAAAAAGACAATTCCGAGAATTATTG
>MVGT01001382.1:376670-394140 GCA_002174775.1 Macleaya cordata | reverse complement strand
TTCTTGAACTTGAACCCTGCCATCTTGGGATACCCCCAAAGTGAGAAGGCACTCCATCAAAATTCACAGATTGGTGGAAGGTTTGGTGAACCCTTCCTCCACTCATAGTCTGTGAAATACTCTGTTGCACATTGACAGGACTACCTCCTCCCCTAGCCCCAGATTTTCTTCCCAAACCTCCTCTGGTTCTAACTTTGGTTTCAGTTCCACTAACTGAACCCTCTGTTGCCATAGATGCAGATTTACTAGTCTGTGGTCTTGTTCTTTTTCCTAATCCAGAAGTTATTGCATCCCTTCCTCTGTTACCAGAACCAGTTCCAATGCTACTTTCTTCCTGTCCTCCTTGGCTTGTTCTGCTGCGAGCTAAGCCACCCCTTGTCCTTGGTCTCTTTCTGCTCTTCCATCTGCAAGTCCTAGAGTTGTGCCCAACAATCCCACAAAGGGTGCACTTCCTCTTGTTGGTGCTACTACTTGGGTTCTCATCTGGGTCCTTTCTCCTTCTCATTTTAGGTCTCCCTGGTGTTGTGTAAACAATAGGAGACTTCACTTGTGAATTCGGCTGCAACGAGATAAAATTTGTATTAAAATCCTACGGTTTGCAATATTATAATATTTACATGTTAGCCTTAAATATGGGGGTATGTGATACCTAAAAGTACTCAGAAAAGTAAATTGGGACCTGTGATACCTAAAAGTACTCAGAAAGTTAAATGTGGGGACATATGATACCTAAAAGTACTCAGAAAATTAATAAAAAGTAATATAACTTACTTCACCCCAGTCACTCTGGTCTGCTAAAGGGAGTATTGAAAGAGTATATGCAGTCCTGTAAGTTGCCACATAGTAGTCTTCACTGCAATATCTACAAGGTCAGTAATATATAGTTCTAATGTCATCATGAGCAACAAAAAAAATCAACAACCACAATAAACACCCACTTGCATTCCTCAACACTGTCAAAAATGCTAATTCAGTACCACTTCCATTTATGAACAAACACCCACTTACATTCATCTTTATCCTTTGGGTGCAAGCTAAACCAAATAGGGATTCGAATGATTTGTTACCTTAAAGAAAAAAAATCAGTCGCAGTCCTAAATCAGTGGCAGAAAAGTAACTTGCAAGTCCTAAATGAACCCAAATCATACGATGATCAAATAAATCACAACACTTTGTTAGCTTAAAGAAAGAAAGAAATCAGTAACAGAGAAGCTTAATATGCAACTCCTAAATAAACCTAAATGTTACCATTATCCCCCACTAAGCTAAAAAAATAGGGGTTACATTCATCTTTTTCCTAACTAATTAGGTGTAAGCTAAACCAAATAGGGATTCAAATGGGTAATTAGGGCAATTTCGCATTCATCTTTACAGATCAATGGCTTTTTGCAATAAACTAAAAGAAAATCGATTTGATTAGAGATAGATAGATAGATAGATAGGTAGATAGATAGATAGATAGAGAGAGAGAGAGAATGACTTACAGATTCCGATGGAACATGTTACCGGCGATGTGCTCCGAAGCTTTGATATCCCTCCTCTTCGATCTTCAAATTCAAACTCAAAGTTCAAGTTTCTTCTGATGTTGCCAGAACATTTCTTCTTCGATCTTCAGCTTATTCGAACATGGGATGGATTTGATCGACGAACAGATCCTTCAAAACGATGAGGTTTGTGTTTTCACTACTGCTTGTCAATGATGATGAAATCAGGTGTTTTCTCCTTCATGCTCTACAATTAGGGCAAAGTTAGGTTCTAATCATGGCCGTGCATCCTAGGATCGTTAGGATGCTGCCACGTCATAAAGAACTCTTAACTTGGGTTGGGTTGGGTTAGTTAGAGGGGAGGGTATTTAGGATATTTTTTGAGTCACATGACGTGCACGTGGGTCACTTGGATGGAGAAGTGACGGAAATGATAATAGTGGGGGGAAAGTGATTTTCTGAAACATTTGGGGGGGTAAGTAATTTTTCAATTAGCATTTGGGGGGTAAAGACAATTTGCTCTAAAAAAATATAGTGCTATGATTTTAGTTCCTAAAAATTAAAAAAATGTGTGAATGATTTTAAAAAATACCTAAGATACCTTTATTCACGTTTTCTAACCTTAAATCTCGTATTACCATCCCGCTTGAATATAAAAGTAGATTTTGACCCTTTTAGGAGAAAAATTGAAAATTAGCTGTAAAAGTTGTGCAAAATCGAATTTCCTTCGAAAATAGATATTATGAAGAAAATTCTGAGTTACGAGCAGAAAGTTACAGGCGAAATACTGTAGCAACATCAACTTGGGTTTTAGTTCTAGTTCAAGTTTCTCTCTTCTCTCTCTTGCAATTGTAGGTTTGAACTTGCTAAAACAATTTTGAAATTACAAAAATAAGTTTGAAATTTAATGATAACCAATACCAATAAAACAGAGAATATAAAGTTGTCTAAGCTTATAAAAATCGCATAAACAAAAGGGATTATGCGATTATGTCACTTCTACTTATGCAATTTTTGTAAGCTTAATTAGTTAACTTTTTATTTATTAAATATTCTTTTTTATTTGTATTGGTGACAATACAATTTAAAACTTATAATTGAAAGTCTTAGAATTACAATTGCAAGTTCGAGCCTGCAATTAAAAGTTTAGACCTGTAATTTTATGTCAGAATTGCAATTATAAGTTGAAAATTGTAATTGCAAGATGTCAAACTTGCAATCTTAAGTTTGAAATCTATTTTTTTGGAGTTTTAATGCAAGTTTGAACTTGCAAATCTTGTAGTTTGGATTGAAAATTATTTTTGCAAGTTTGAACTTGCAAATCATGTTACTTTCGATTGAAATTTATTTTTGTGATTTTAAATGCAAGTTTGAACTTACAAATCATGTATTTTTTATTAAAATCTACTTTTTAGAGTTTTAATGCAAGTTTGAACTTGCAAATCATGTTAGTTTAGACTTACTTTAGCAAGTTTATGCCTGCAATTGTAAGTTCAAACTTGCTTTTGCAAGTTCAGACTTGCAACTACAAGTCTAGACCTGCTTTAGCAAGTTTAGACCTGCAATTGCAAGTTCAGAATAGCAATTGCAACTTCAAACTCACTTTAGCAAGTTTAGACCTACTTTAGGAAGTTCATACTTGCAATCGCAAGTTCAGACCTGCAATTGTAAGTCCATACCCTTCCATTTGTACGTTCAGAATTGCAATTGCTAGTTTAGACTTGTAATTGGAAGTCTAGACCTTGTTTAGCAAGTTCAGACCTACAATTGCAAGTTTAGAATTGTAATTGCAAGTTCAGACTTGCAATTGCAAGTCTAGACCAGTTATAGCAAGTTAAGATTTGGTTTAGTAAGTTCAGACCTACAATTAAAAATTTAGAACTGCAATTGCAAATTTATACCTAAATTTATAAGTTCAGACCTGCAATAGCAAGTCCAGACCTGTAATTGCAAGTCCTAACCTTCAATTAGAAGTTTAGACCTGCAATAGCAAGTCCATACATATTTTAGCAAGTTCAGACCTGCAATTGCAAGAGAGAGAAGTTTCTTCACTATACCTACTGTATGTAATTTCTGCTCGTAACTCAGAATTTTCTTCACTATACCTACTTTCGAAGGAAATTTGATTTCACACAACTTTTACAGAAATAGGCGAGTCCAATTCTCCTCCTAAAGGGGTTAAAAATCAACTTTTTTGTTCAGACGGGATGTTACTACAAGATTCAAAGCTTTGAAAAAGAATATTTGTAAAGGTTAGTTATGTCTTTTTAAAACTAAGGACTAAATTCACAAATGTTTTTATTCATTAGATTAAAAACACAAGGCTTATGAAAATAGGGACTAAATTTACAAAACCCCTTAATATTTAATATTTAGTATTAGTAATATAATTAATATTAATAATTAGTATTAATAATTAATAATATAAATAGTTATGATTGATAACTAATAAAAATTACTAATCATGACAACTATAATTTATTTATAATCATTACTTATTATTAATAATAATTTATAATAATTATAAATATGAATAATTAATATTAATAAATATAAATTAAACTATTATTGTTATTAATAACTAATAATATAAATAGTTATGACTAATAACTAATGAATGGCCACATAGTATAGCTACTACTATGCCGAATGGTACGTGTTAGAGACAATGGCAATAATAGGGATCTCTAGAATCGTAACAAATGACATGTTTTTGTTTATGTTTGTATTGAATACGTTTTGTTGGATGTGAGCTTTGTGTGGTTTATCTTATTGAATTTGATTATTGGAATTTATCTATTTTATAAACATGTTCAATATGCCTCTAGAGTCTATGGAAATTCATGAAGAAGTCTGTCAAAATCTACCACTATAAATAATCTAACCATTTCAAGAGTCATTAAAAATCCATAGATTTTGTAATGTTTTGTTGAAATTCATTAATTTTGTTATTACAAAACATCAGGAGTCTGCAAGAGTCTGCAGGAGTCTACAATAGTCTGCAGGAGTCTCCAAGACTCCGCGCAGGAGTTTGCAGGACTATACAAGAGTCTGCAGGAGTCTGTCAAAGTCCGTTGAAGTCCATCACTTTAAAGAGTCCGTGAAAGTCCATGAAAATCTGGATTGAATACTCCTATTAGCGTGGGCTTTCGGATGCAGAGTCAAGTCAATAAATCATTGTACGTGTTGAGGTGGGACCTACCATGATCCCGCAAGACTTGACGACTCTCTGTCTCTCCAGAGTCTAGTGGCTCTACTTTTTTGAATATTTTTTTTAAATAAAAGAAAAAAAAAGAACGGGTTCAGAGGAAAAAAGTCAGAGCCGGATCTGAGGGAAGGCAGTGAAGGCGGTCGCCTAGGGCCCCCAAATTTTTAGGGCCCTTGAATTTCTATGTACCTTATATAATTATATATATTCTACTAGAAAAAATTATATATATACCTATAGACCAATTTCTCAGCTGCTAATTTTGAGAAACTACACTTTTAGCAATGAGTCTGGTTCCGTGGACATTGTTTTACAGACATTATATTTACAAGATCCATGTGGGGCCCTCTTGAAGATGATCCAATAGCTGATTTTTTGTAGAAATATTCTATTAATTATTTAAATTATTCTCACCAAAATTCATATCATTTTAAAAATTTTAACCACCCCATAAAAAAAATAGGGTGATTTTATAAGCCATATATTTTTTCAATCACTGTAATTTTAAAATGATATGATATTTGGTGAGAATGATTTACATGGTGAGAAGAACATCCTTATAAAAAATCAGCTCTTAGGTCATCTCCATACGGACCCTACAAAGATGCTATGAATAACGATGTCTATATAACTATGTCTATGAAACCGGATTCCTTTGAAATACCTTTAAAAGTTACTTTATAAGTTAAAATACCCCTAATTAAAAAAAACCTACCAAACAACTTAATAAAACTACCATTTTTTTCATTTTTCATCAAAGCGTGTTCTCTTTGATAATAAATGAACCCGAACACTAGAAAGCTAAAAACCCTCTCTATGTCATATTCGATAAAATTATGTCATCTCTATAATTTTTTATAACACTAATTTAAGAAACTTAAATTCTTATGAAGGATTGATTAAGTAGAACATACACTCATTAGAATCTGAAACACTGAGGACCTGTGGTAAGTGATTCTCGATTATGCAAGTTTAATTGGTCATTTTGCAGCGAAAAACGCAAAAAAGAATAATCTTTAAGTTATTATATTTTCTCTACTTTCTTGGGTAGTTCGTCATTGTTACGAGAGTGTTTAAGGAATAATAGTAGGCGTTGGTTTCGATCTGAATATTATAGAAGAACTTAATTGTAGTTAATCCTATTGTAATGTGTTATATTATCGTAATTTAATAAAAAAAATTAGGTAGTTACTTTGGTTTCTATATTAGTATATAGGGCCCCATTTTCAGGAATTTGCCTTGGCCCCCAAAATCTCAGATCCGGCCCTAAAAAAAGTAAAGTGCCTGCGTGTTTTCCATTACATTCAGATTATTTCTATCTTCTTCTTCTTCTTCTTCTTCTTCAGCATCTTCTTCTCCGTGTTTTCATTTGCACTTTGAGCTATCGACAACAATGGAAGTCTTAAACCTCCTTGTTACACCCATAACCGAAATTTTCAAGTGTTTACTTCCTTCTCTTAGTTACCTTGTTCACTATAAGAGAAAGATTGAACAGCTTAAAAGAAAATTGGAAGATCTGGAAAATACTAGATTTGTCGTACAAGACAAAGTTGATGCAGCAACTAAAAATCTCGAATCAATTCGCAGAGATGTAAAAGCGTGGCTTGAAAGGGTGGGCAAGGAAACTGCTACTTATCATCAAGATGAGACGACAACAATAGTGGGGTTAGTAATGAATGGTGAAGCCATTGATATGATCAATAAACAATGTTGCAAAGGTTGGTGTTCTTGTGGCACTCGCTACGATCTTGGTAGAAAAGCAGAAAAAAAGATGGTCATCATCGATGAGCTTCTCAATCAAGAAAAAAGCTTCGGTACTGCAGTCTCTAACCCTTCTTGTCTGCAAGAAATTGAACTTATGCCCATTGGTCAAGATTTTGAGGCTTTCAAATCAAGAGAATCTATTAAAAATGAAGTCATGGCAGCATTGAAAGACGAAGAAATCTACTTAGTCGGGGTACATGGGATGGGAGGGGTTGGCAAGACTATGTTGATGAATCAAGTGCGCAAGCAAGTGAAAGAAGAGAAGCTCTTTGATGAGGTCGTGGTGACAACCATCTCCCAAAATCTTGACGTGAAAAGGATTCAGAGTGAAATTGCAGAATTTTTGCAGTTGGACAAACTTAAGGAAAAGGAAAACATATCCTTAAGAGCAAGCATGTTGTTGGAGCGATTGAAGCAAGCAAAAAGTATCCTCGTGATCTTAGATGATTTGTGGTCGGCTGATCTAAATTTATCTGATCTGGGTATCGTGCACAGAGAAAATGGCCACAAAGGTGGTTGCAAAGTTGTAATCACTTCAAGAAGCTATGATGTATGTAACTCGATGCTATGTCAAAAAACTATTCAAGTTAGAGTGTTATCAGATGAGGAATCATGGAATTTATTCAAGAAGAACGCCGGTGATGTCGTGGAATCTTCGGATGACCTGCAAACTGTGGCTAGAAAAATTGTGAAAGAATGTAAGGGTTTGCCCATAGCACTTCATACGCTTGGTAGGGCATTAAGAAATAACGAAGACAAGCTTATGTGGAAAGAGACAGCTTCTCAACTAGCAAATAACTGTAACTTCACTTCAATTGAAGGAATGGAAAACAGAGTCTTCAAATCCATTAGGTTGAGCTATAATTACTTGGAGAATAAAATAATACAAAAATGCTTCTTACTTTGTTGTTTATTTCCGGAGGATCATATTATCCGCCTAGAGGAATTGATTATGTATGTGATAGGTGATGTTGAGATTCTGGGAGATCTGGAGAATCTGGATCAAATAAAGAGGAGGTTACACACAATTTTAAAAAAACTTATTGCTTCAAGTTTGTTAATATCAACGACTGATCTTTGGAATCCTGGAGGTACAAGTGTCCGGATGCATGACATTGTTCGTGATGTTGCCATAAGAATTGCATCTGAAGAGGGCAATTGGTTTATTGTAAAAGCAGGTGGTGTGGGTTTAATCAACTGGTCAAGTAATAATATTAGTAAATGCTTACGACTATCACTGATGTGGAATGAAATCAGTGTACTTCCAGATCAACCTGATCTCCCTAATCTCTTGAGCTTGTCGTTCCAAGGGAATTGGACCTTACAGAATCTCCCAGATGGTTTCTTTCAGACGATGAGGTCATCACTTACAACTCTTGATCTACGTTTCACTGGTATTTCCTCATTGCCTTCATCATTTTTCTTCCTTCTGAACCTTCGATCGCTTTATCTAGACTCTTGTGATTTCTCTCAATTTAAGGGTATAGCTGAAATTGGGAAATTGAAGAATCTTGAAATGCTTAGTCTAAAAAAATGTAAATTACATAATTTTCCAGAAGAATTTGGGGGATTAACTAAGCTGAAGTTATTAGATCTGGGAGACAACAATATTAATGTTGTGCCACCAAATGTGATATCACGCATGTCTCGTTTGGAATATCTAGACATGGAAGGTTCTGGAAACTTCGATGAGTGGGAGATTGAAGGAGATTGGGAGAATGGAACCAATGCTAGTTTAGCGGAGGTTACCTCCTTACATTCCTTGAGTAATGTGAAGTTAAAATTATACAAGAAATCCACTGAAAAAGATTTTAAGCATCAACGGTGTATATCATTTAGGATCGATACAGATCCAATAGTGAATGATGAAATGATGCCGCATTTGGTCTACAATGGTTATTGTTCTCTCAGTCTATCATCTGATCATTTATTTCCAATTTGTGATTCAATCAAGGAGTTGTTGAGAAGAGTAGAAGCAGTATGTGTAGATGATTGTACAACTTATCTCAACAGTTTGGGACAACTTGTTGAATTTAAGAACAAGAAGTATCTTTCTGTGAAAGAATGCCACTTAATGGAATATCTTATAATAAGTGCGGCATCATCATCATCATCAGGAGTAGTAGAAGAGAATATTCCAAGAAATACATTTGTTGCATTGGAGAGATTAGTCATCAAATCAATGGATAAATTGAAGCAGATTGTTAATGGACCTATACCAGTGGGAATGTTTGAGAAATTAAAAGAATTGGAAATAGATGATTGCAAAGATATGGTTAGCATTTTCTGCCCTCACTTGGTAAAAAGGGTACCCAATCTTGAAATACTATGCGTAGATAATTGTCCAGAGTTGAAGGATGTATTTAACTTAGAAGAACAAAGTGAGTTCCTTATTATTGAGGAAGGAAGTGTTGATGATGATGATATGTTTTTTAGATTAAGAGAAATTCATTTGAATCGTCTACCAATAATCTCAAATGTATTTGGAGTAAATATTCCACTTGAATGTGTTGAGAACCTTAAAATCATGAGGATATTTAATTGTGACAAATTGAGATATCTCTTCTCCACAGCCATGTCGAGGAGTCTTCAACAATTGGAGATGCTTGAGATTTTCGATTGCAAGGGTATAGTGAGCATAATAAAATCAGAGGCGGCGGAAATGGTAATAGAGGACCACCGAGTGTTGCTGGTCCCTCCTGATTATCATACTACTACTACTACTCCTCAAATAATCTTCCCTAATCTAAAAGTGCTCGACATCCGATATTGTGAGAGTCTGACGCAGTTGTGGGATGGGAAGGATTTGGAAGATTTTATAAATGTTCAGAAACATGAAAACAATATTGATGAACAACTTATTATACAACAAGTCCTTCATGATAGTAAGAAACCAATAATGCTTCCTCTATTAAGTGAACTACGCATGATTTACCTACCAGTGTTTTCTAGTTTGTACAAGGAGGAGGAGGAGGAGGAGGAGGAGGAGGCTTCATCATCAAATATTCTCGATTTCCCTACTTTACGAGTCCTGGAAGTGAGTAAATGTAAGAATTTTAAGAGGATCAAATTAACTCACCGGTCGACACTCCAATTGAAAAAGATTTACGGAGATAGTGAGGAATGGTTTGAAGGACTAGAATGGGAAGACTCAAATGACAAGTCACGCGTGCAACCCTTACTCAAGAAGGTATGTGCCTACCAACTCTTTGTTCTTTAACCAAGTCTTTTTAAAAAAAGATTGCGATGATAAACCACAAAGTGAAGAAAACATCCTCACAAAAAAATAGTCCTTGAATCATCTCTATACATGTACCAAATTGTTTTCGCTGTGTCCCCAACTCGGATCCCCTAGCATTACTCTTATTACTGTTTTGAGGAAATTGATTTCAATAGTTAGATAAAATTATAAATTATCTAGCTGCAAGAGAAATTATATATGAGCGTACCAAAAGCAGGGGATACCATAGTATACACCTATTTTTTTTTTTTTTATCAAAACTCTAGTATACATCAATTACACTAGACGGAAAATATAAGGATGAAATTACATATTAATATTTATTTTGAATTAGGAAACATAAATACCGTTTTTAATTCAAACGGTTTATTATATTTTGGCATAATGTTTATGAAAAATTAAAAATACAAACTTAAATCATTTTAGATTTGGGATGTTTTTGAACTATTCCAAAAGGATAATGCTAGAAGTACTCCATCCTCTGGATGAGGTGGCAAGTGTTGGGTTTATGCCCTAAAATAATTAAAACGACATTTTATGTGTTAATAAATAGTTTATTAATTTTGCATGCATGATAATAATAATGAGTTTACGTAGATGAACTAGTTGCATGCAAGTGTTGCATGTGGGAGATAAAGTTCATTAATACTTCGTTCGTAGTTTATTAGATCATGGTTCTGTTGACGATAAACTATAATGCATTGGTTAATCGTGTGATATATCTCCGTCACCGGAGTGTTGACTCCTAAGTCCAATGCATTGATGTAACAAGTTTACATCGAACTGGTCAGCATGGAATTATGTTATTTCATGTCACTGAATAACTAAAATTCCATGGAGACCATTGTTGCATTAAACCTTAATTCTGAGAATTAATATATACCTTGCGTGTATATTATGTCCATTTTGTTTTGTCAATCAGTGAGGTCAGAAACGTAAACGTGATCCAATATTCTGGACAAGATGGATGGACATAATTGCAGAGTGAGAATATTTTAGTTCAATATGAAATCCACATTCAGTTTGATATTCCCTTGTTCATCTGTGGGAATTATTATTCTAAACTGGCCAGTGATCTCTTCTGAGATTATTAGAATAATAATTAGTCTGCACAGAATGAGGCACAAGGATTAAGAAATAATAATTCTTAAGGGTGTGACTGGTAGTAAAATACTAACCTAAGGATTATTATGAATATCGGTTTACAGTGGAGGGTTTGAATGCAGGTACAATGGAGGAAGGGTTTATTTATAAATACTACAACTATCAGAGTATTCAGTCACAAAAGTGTGGTGGACTAATTTGTGATTATTTTATTTAGTATTTAATTATGTGAGACATAAGGACTAAATATTAAATAAAATATTAGCTGAAAGTTGTGGGACCCCAAGACCTAATTAGACTAGGATTCTAGAAAGAGTAGGAGACCTCCCTATATATACTAATAGGGAGGGGCGGCACACACAAGGAACACCCCTATTGTGTGCCGCCACTTTCTCTCTCCTCTCCTTCTCTCTCTTCTCCTAGTTCTAATTAATAACTGGTGGAGAAAACCCTAGCCTCCATTCTAGTTCTAGGTTTTCTAATCTTCAGGTTGCAAGAAGAAGAAGAAAGCTTGGTGATCTACAGTAGGAGGATTGGAGCAACTAATTGAAGCCTTCTAATTCAAGTTTGTTGGATTAAGCGTTGAAGGTAAGCAACTAATCTATTTTAAAGATCCCTATTAACAGTTGATAGATCCTACATGAATCAGAGATTAATTTTTTAAACCCTATTATGTTTTCCGCTGCGTAAATATAATCTCTGGTTTGTGGGAAGCAAACCAACATTGGTATCAGAGCCCAGGCTTCAACTTGTTAATAGGGTCTTTTGTTTGATGGAGACCAATATGATTACTAGGTTGAACAAGAAAATTTGTGGGATGCCTATGGTCTCTTGAATCATAATTTTATTTAATTAGATTAAATAAAAAAAATTAGTACCCACAACTTTTTTGTTATGTTGTTGTATTAATTTGATTAATTGGGTTAAGTTTGATTGATGCCTGTATGCACCAAAATTAGTCCCATAAGTTTTCAATTACAATGAATTAAATTGATAGGCACCTTTTTGGGTACTACTAAAAGGTTTCAATTTAATTAAGTTTTTTGGGTTAAAATTTTTCAAGGTTTCTAATTAATTGAAGGTTGCATGTAATAGTAATTTCTGTTTAGAATTATTATTTAAAAAGGTTTTTAATTAAATTTTTATTTAAAAGGGGTTGGTTTGGGACGGCTAGGGTTAGGTTGTTGATTGTGTCGGCTAGGTTTAGGGTTGGTTTGGGCTAGGGTTAATAGTTTAGGCAGTTAGGGTAGAGAATTAGGTTTAATTAGTTAGGGTTGTTAGAGTTTTAAGGGTTAATGGGCTCTAGAAACAGGCCCATGTCTTAAAACATAAACAACCCATTTTATTGAACCTAATGGGGTTATATAGATAAGCCCAGTACAGGTAGCCCAACCCGGTAGGGTTAAAGGGAGACGGGTTGGTCAGCCCAGCTGACTTGACCCGTCAGCCCTAACCCAGACCGCGGGCCAACCCGCGGGCCAATCCGCGGGCCAACCCGCGGTCCGGCCCGCCAACCCGTGACCTATGACCCGTGACCCGACCCGGTTACCCGACCCGAATCCGGACGAGTCAGACCGAGTCAGACCGTCTGACTCAGCTGACTCGTCTGACTCGAGTCAGTGGTCTGACTCGGTTCAGACCAGACCGGTTCGGTCTGACCTGAACCGAACCAGACCGGTCAGGGACTGAACCTAAATTTTGTTTTGTTTTCTAAAACTTTCTAAAAATTCAGATTTAGTCCCTGGTTCATAGTTTCTTATGGCAGAAGGGTCAGAATGTAATTTTAAGCTTTTGGGAGGGTTTTAAGCTTGAAAAATGTGATTTTTCTTGTCTTAATTTTTGTGCATACAACATTAGTTCATTCTTTAGTATCCTAATTGATCAAATGGTATACAATTCATATAGAATTCTTGTGCATTTGATGTATGAGAATTAAATACACTTATTTAAAAGAAACCCCTTGTTATAAAATATTAAGTGGGAGAGGGATTTAATTAAATCCCATAGCCTTCCATCATCGATCCATGTGATAATAATGGATCAGTGACTCCCCAAGGAGCATGGGTCCATTAGTATCTGTTTGGATTGCTTAGAGCTAAGGGTTAGACTAGAACCATCGGTTTGAACCTCCCCAAGGAGGGCATTCTGATTTCTAGCATTCTAATACCGAGATGATGGGTCACACTTAACTGAAAGTGAGCGTCATGATTCCCCAAGGAACAAGCGACACTCATGAGTAAGAGGCTAAAGATAATCGGATGTCGAATTAACTTGGACATGAGATGTCTGGAAAGTAATTCGATTGAGATGATCACCTATTTGGGTGCACTTCTTCATATCCCCAAGGATAGTTGAATGTGTATGCTGATTAGGATCCGATATTTATGGTAACTAAGGGGTGTTACAATAAATAAAAGTTCTTATTAAAAATCAATTATGATATCTCATTGTTATTATGTTTATTTGCATGCTTAGATGTCTACATTCAACCCATTGCATATTATCTTGAAAGAGAATCAGTTGAGCGGACCAAACTATGTTAACTGGAAAAGAAATTTGGATATTGTGCTGACTGCCCAAGAGTACAAATTTGTCCTAGAAGGGGATAGTCCCTCACTCCCTGGTCCTAATGACTCTCAGGAAGACCATGATCATTATCATAAGTGGGTCAAAGCGAATGATATGGCCAAGTGCTATATCTTAGCTTCCCTATCAGATGTTCTGCAACATCAGTTCGCGGAGTATGCTCATGCTTCAGATATCATCAAGGAACTGAAAGAGATGTTTACTGTTCATAGTCGCCCTGCCAAGCAGGATGCGATCAGAAAGCTCATTAATACTAAGATGTCCGAAGGAACTCCAGTACGTGATCATATTCTCATTATGATGGGATTGTTCAATGTATTGGATACCTTAGGATCCAAGATGGACGATGAGTTCAAAGAGGATGTGATCCTTGCTTCTCTCCCGCCATCGTTTTCCCAGTTCATAATGACTTTCAATATGAACAAGATGAAAACGACTCTTCCCGAGTTAATGAATCAGCTTACGGTGGCGGAAGGGATAATCAAGGGACACAAATCTGGTAGTATTAATGTGGCTGAAGGTTCTTCTGGATCTAAACCGAAAGGTCGAAATTCCAAGAAGAAAGGAAAGAAAACATCGGGAACGCAGAACAACCTGAGTGTCAATAAGGATAAGGGAGTTGCAAAGCCAAAGGGAAAGTGTTTCCACTGCGGCAAAACTGGACACTGGAAACGGAACTGCCAGGACTACCTTGCAAAGAAGAAATCTGCAGGTATGCTTGAATCTTTAGTTGTCGAGGCAAATGTTGCCAATAATACACCAAACACATGGTGTGTTGATTCCGGAGCCACTAATCATATATGCAATTCATTGCAGGGGTTCCAGATGGTAAGACAGCTAAATGATGGAGAGATTTACCTGAGCCTAGGATCGGAGGCAAGAGTTGCTGCCGTGGCCATAGGAGTTGTTCGTCTTCTTTCTAGTAGTGGTAGTAGTAGGAATGAGAGTTTAGTTTTAAACAATTGTCTTTATGTGCCGGATATTAGGCGAAACTTAATTTCAGTTTCTTGTCTTATCAAAGATGGTTATAATGTTGAGTTTAACTCATTTAATGTTTTTATTAAAAGAAATAGTTTTACTATTATATCTGGCATGTTAATGGATGGTTTATATCTAATCTCTTCTCCTAGTAATGTTGCTTTGTATACATCATGTAACTCGAGTAAGAGGAAAGAGCCTTCAGTAAACTCAACATATTTATGGCATTTAAGGCTTGGACATATTAACCTAAACAGGATTCGAAGATTGGTTCAAGATGGGCCCTTGGGCACATTGGATATTGAACCATGGTCTTTATGTGAATCATGTTTGGAAGGTAAAATGACCAAGAGACCCTTTTCATCAAAAGGGAGAAGAGCCAATGATGTGTTGGAACTCGTACACACTGATGTTTGTGGTCCCATGAATGTTAAGGCAAGAGGTGGCTATGAGTATTTCATCACCTTCACCGATGATTACTCAAGGTATGGCTATATCTACTTAATGCACCACAAATCAGATTCGTTTGAAAAGTTCAAAGAATACAGAGCTGAGGTGGAAAATCAATTAGGAAAGAAATTGAAAGCCATTCGATCTGATCGAGGCGGTGAGTATCTTTCTAACCTTTTTGGCTCATATTTGGTGGAGCATGGGATTATATCCCAATTGACTGCACCAGGAACTCCCCAGCAGAATGGTGTGGCAGAGAGAAGGAATCGAACCTTACTGGAAATGGTTAGATCTATGATGAGTTATACATCGCTACCGATCTCCTTTTGGGGGTATGCACTAGAGACGGCAGCATATCTTCTGAATTTGGCACCAAGCAAGGCAGTTCCTACGACACCCAGAGAACTGTGGACAGGCCGCAAACCTAGTTTGCAGCATTTACACATTTGGGGTTGTCCAGCACATGTGCTGAAAGGAAAGTCAAGCAAGTTGGAATCAAAATCAGAAGTATGCATGTTTGTAGGATACCCTAAAGGAACGAAAGGCTATCTGTTCTATAATCCGAAAGAACAAAAGGTGTTTGTTAGCACAAATGCAGTTTTTCTTGAGGAAGATTATATGATGGATTACAAGCCTTCCAGCAAAGTTGTACTTAAGGAGATAACGGATGCTTCTTCAGTGGGAGTAGAACGTACGATGGATCCACTTCCAGTGGGAGGTTCATCGTATGGTCTACCCATGATGATGCAACTAGGTGGTCCAGTAATTTTTCCTCGTCAGCAAGGACAAACCAGTAGGCAAGTGGCAGAGGCACAAAGATTATCCAATAATCCACATACGGTAATACAGGGTGCTGAACACCAAGCACCAATGCAGGATGAGCAAGGTCCAATGGTTCAGGAGGACCACCAGGTCCAGGAAGAACCACTGGAGCAAGTTCAACAGGATCAGCAAGAACCCCTGGTTCAAGCTGAACCGTTGGCTCAACCAGAACAATTTGGACAACCGGATGCACCGGTTGAACCAGTTACACCACCACCACTTCGTCGTAGCCAAAGAGATAGGAAATTCCCTGAGAAGTATAAGAATTTTGCTTTACTTCAAGAGGAAGAATCTTACCAGATGATTCCGGATGAATCAGAGAATGATCCTATAAGCTATGATGAAGCAGTGAGAGACACAGATTCGAGATTATGGCTGAATACTATGAAAGCTGAAATGGAATCTATGTATTCCAATCAGGTCTGGGAATTAGTTTATCAACCACCTGATATTAAATCTATTGGGTGTAAATGGATCTACAAGAGAAAGAGGAGTCCAGATGGAAGGGTGGAAACCTACAAGGCAAGACTGGTGGCGAAAGGGTATACTCAGAGAGAATCGATTATGAGGAGACTTTTTCGCCAGTAGCTATGCTTAAATCCATTAGGATACTCTTATCCATTGCGGCTCATTATGATTATGAGATATGGCAAATGGATGTCAAGACTGCTTTTCTCAATGGCAATCTTGAGGAGGACATTACATGGTCCAACCAGATGGTTTCGTACAGAAGAGCCAAAAGCATATGGTATGCAAGTTGCACAAATCTATCTATGGATTAAAGGAGGCCTCTCGAAGTTGGAACATCAGATTTGATCAGGCAATCAAGACCATTGATTTTGATCAACATCCTGATGGACCTTGTGTGTATAAAAGGTGCAAAAATAATGTAGTAACATTCTTGGTATTGTATGTGGATGACATCCTACTAATTGGGAATTATGTAGGAGATCTTTCATCAGTTAAGTTGTGACTTTCCAACCATTTCAGTATGAAGGACTTAGGAGAAGCCAGTTACATTCTAGGGATCAAACTTTTGAGAAATCGAAAGTCTAGGATGATAGGCTTATCCCAAGCAACCTATATTGAAAGTATGTTGAAAAGATTTTCCATACAAGATTCCAAGAAAGGATTCTTGCCCTTTAGACATGGCATTTATCTATCCAAGGATCAGTGTCCCAAGACACCTGAGGAGATAGAGGGCATGGAAAGAGTTCCTTATGCATCTGCAGTAGGAAGTCTTATGTATGCTATGTTGTGTACACGACCAGATATCTGCTATGCAGTAGGTATAGTTAGTCGGTACCAGTCTAATCCTGGTAGAAAACACTGGGAAGCTGTAAAGCATATATTTAAGTATCTTCGGAGAACCAAGGATTATATACTTATATACAGCGGGGGAGATCTTGTTCCAGTTGGTTATGCGGATTCTGATTTTTAGGCAGATGTCGATGAAAGAAAATCGACTTCAGGATATGTTTTCACTTTAGGAGGAGGAGCCATTGTGTGGAGGAGTACTAAACAGAAATACGTCGTAGACTCTACAACAGAAGCTGAATATGTAGCGGCTTGTGAAGCGGCTAAGGAAGCAGCGTGGCTAAAGAAATTCTTGGTGGACTTTATAGTTGTCCCAACAACTACTTCACCTATTGTTCTTTACTGTGACAATAGTGGAGTAGTAGCCAACTGTAAAGAACCAAGAAAGCATAAAACGAATAAGCACATTGAAAGGAAGTACAATGTCGTCAGAGACATCACTCGGAGAGGTGACATTGTTGTTGCTAAGATTGCATCTGCAGATAACTTAGCGGATCCCTTTACCAAAGCCTTGAC